>CM067474.1:42097637-42270519 GCA_034552555.1 Semaprochilodus insignis | reverse complement strand
TATATATATATATATATATATATATATATATATATATATATATATATTTAAAAAAAACATTTTCATAATACACACTGTACTATATCCAGTTAGACACTACACTAAGGAGACACTGCTCTCCTTTTGATGAAAGATGCAGTTGGTTATATCACAGTAGTGACAAATATCTGTTGTCCACCATTACTTACCATGGCATATTATTTTTTCATAAATTAAATAAATTAATATTTTTTGTAGGAATAAATTAACTACTTCTGTAGGAATGTGAAACCTGAAAATATTAAAGCTCAGAGAAGGAAACAAATAGCTTTAAAAGATTAGTGGTTTCTGAGATTTTGGTAAAACTACAAACGTCTATATCACATTCCAAAGCAGAGAGATGACATTGTTTTTGCATTTGTGCATTTTGAAGCAGAGCAGTACACTCACATGGGTCCCGCGCAATGAAGTGAGCCCCGAGAGCTGGATGCAGGCTTGAGGGGTTCGGCGTGGCCATCAGCTTACTCTTTGCCATTTTGGTGTTGGCCTTGGCAAACTCCAGACGCAGTGTCTGAGGGTTCTCCGGGTCAAAACGAATTCCCTTAGGACAGACAGGGCAGTGTGAGAGACTGAAGAATTGGAGTGTCATTTCAAGTAACGAGTAATCAGGATTATTATACACTCCAAGCTAATTAACACGGAGGAAGTGAAGAGCTGATATTAGATTACAAATGGGCTGATGTGAGCAGGAGTTCAGAACCTGCCCATCTGTGCACTAACTGATAATAACTGATAATACAGTTATTGAACATTAACAGCACCTGCATCCACACCACAACCACCCTTTAAAAAAAATAAATAAATAAAAACATTTTAAATCTAGGCACAGCATTAATCCCAAGACCTACCTTAATCTCAAATCGAACGTCAACAGATTGTTTAACTATTACAGTATTTTTAGATAATCCATAGACGACCACCAAAATAAAGCAGAACCATTGTTATATGCACAGAAGTACAATGATTATGCTATATAACAATAGAGACTGATTAATAAATAATCAACGCCATCGGAATAAAGCATGTAGAAGCCCTGTCAGGAGAAGGACAAACACTCTTATCATTTAGAGTACATCTATTAAGATGTTAATAAAACTCTGTAAAAGAAAAAGTTATTATTTCTTTTGGCCATAATTTCCACACAATGTAATGAGCAGCTGGCATATTCAAATGACAGAAATATCTGTAGTAAGCGCAAGTAATAGGTTTTTTTAATGTGACATGTATGTAGTGTATATATTGGATTCATGGTTAGTGAACCCATTATGAACCTAAAGTGGATCAACTATACCCGATCTACCAAACTTCTGTTGAATTTTGTTAGGACAGAGAGCTTTTAAAAACAGAGCCAACAGCCCGTGACGTCATGGAACTTTCCACTTTTAGTGCCTGTGAGCGAGTCAAACTTATTTAGACCCAAGAGCCTGAGATGAAGTCAAACTTTTAGACGTGAGAGCTGTGGCGCATAGGGTGGAGGTCTGATCAATAATTCAGAGCACTACACAGGACGACGAACATTTACTTACAGACGGGCGAATGATTACTTACGTTCAATGCATTTTTTGCTGCTTCAGCACCAGACCTGCTGTCAAAGGTAACAAAGCCAACAGGCTGAGAAAGAGACAGAAATTAGAACAGGAAATTCACTAATGTTGCCTCTTTTTAGGAAGAACACACTAGGTAAAACAATTGAGCAATTCACAAATATTACCTGCTTTGAGGTTAGTTTTATGAGTGACCCTTCATATCCCTGTAGAGAAAAAGAGTAAGTATCGAGCTTCCTCAAACAGCCATAATTACAATTAAAAAAGGCCAAAATTGTTTTCATTACACACATTATATTAACATGTTGGACCTTTTAAACAAAAATAGCATATTCTACATGGGGGGGGGGACACTTTTTTTAATTTGGAACACTTTGCTGGTCTGCCTACCTTGAATGGCCTGAACAGCAGGTACAGCTCCCGTGGCTTGATGTCTACAGGCAGGCCACTGACAAAAAGTGTTCGTACCTAGAAAATGAAAAGGCCTTAGTAACTAAAGAACATGGATTGGAGTGCCCCATAAAGCATGTGCACTGCAATAACTAATGTGAACAAATCTAAAGAGGTAGCAGATTTAAAATGGTAGACTCTCATGTGAAATAGGGTTTACTGTGAATTCATGTTTTGTGGAACAGTAATGTACCTGAAAAGAAAGAAAAGAAATATACTGTGTATATGAATCAAGTTTCAGACTACCTTTAGTGCTGCCCGCTTGCAACTTTTCCCTTCCTATTGTCTCAGAAACTCTCTTCATTTTCTGCAGCTTTTGTTCAGTACTTAAGATTGACTGTACACAAAAATCATGAGAAACTGTGTTAGTTAAGTGAAGACATTAAGTGTGTGCACGGCTACCAGGTGTGAGTGAGCGGACTGAGCGTGGAAAGTGTTTGTGGATGCAAGAATTTCTTTATGGGGAACGAAAAGGATTTCTACTCCGATGCAGTGATAGGCAGAAAAATCTATTTGAACTACACAAATGAATCAGATGAAGCAAATGATACTGAAGTGGTGGGTACAGATAGAAAGTGGTTGGAAAGGCCAAAAGAAAAAAAAGTTCATTGAAAATTTACCAGAAAAAATAATTGATTTATAAGCAATTGTGACAAACACTAACAAGACCAACCAGTAACAGATTCACATAGCAAGGATAGCTCTGAAATACTATGTTAAGTACAATAAGCTTATTCTTTCTAATCATTCTATTAAAAAAGGCACATCACGCTAGGAAACATGTACAAGTCTAGTCCACATTTGTGGATGACACGCAACGGCACACAGCCGGAGCAGAGAAACCGCAGGTACGACGGGTAAATATCCCAGCAAGAGAAAAAAAAAGAAAAGAATAAAATAAATCCAATTTAATCAAAACTTTATATAAAACAGGTTTTAAAATTATAAAAATTATTGCAAATCAAAACGTTAATGCAGCTACACATCAAATTAAGAAATACGACGAAAAAAACCCCTGCATGGGCTAAAATGGCCAACAGCACCCACCTTAACCAGGGTTTCATATTTCGCTATGCGTCATTTCCACCAATACAGGGTCCACTGGAAATTAGTCATCATTTCCTTCATTTCAGAGAGTGCGGCCGTGTTGCTGGGGGCTGGACCAAGCTGAGGAGAATCTCAGCACAATGCTAAACATGGCTGTCCTCCACAATGGTTCAGAATAAGTGACGCCAACAACACCTGACAAAATCTAAAAGCCAGCACTGGCCCTTGACCTTCACTCAAACCATTTAATTTTTTTTCAGATGAAATCAGCAGGTTGAAATACACATAGAAATTAATCACTGAAGCATCATGTTTAATAAGTGTCTGAGAAGGAAAATATTTAACAAAAGGCATTACCAAGACCTAGACACAACAAAAGGGGTTAACCTGTTTTAAAAACACAACACCATACTAATGGGAAATAAAGTTTTAAAGAGATTTATGAGGAAATCTTTAGCAAGTTGCCTACAAGACAAACCAGCATTCTAGCAACAACCAAAACATGCATTCAGGCGCATAACAGCTAGAAGCGAGAGTGCAGCTTGGCCCGTTTTTACTGGAGTTTCAGGCCCCAAAACAATGGGCCATCTGAACATGGTGAACCAAATCCACTGACCTAGGACTGCAACCCTCTACAAACACAATGAACCCCACACATGGGAGACCCCGTCCTCTCGAACAGCCCACTCTCCTCCACACCACAACAGAGAACTATTTCTACATGTAGGAGGACCGACAGCCCAATTTTAAGAACCAAGGACATGCAGCCAAAACTGCTCTGTTCATCAGGACAGAATCCAACAAGTTATATCCATCATAACTGAGGTCACCACAAAGAACAACAGGAGTATTAAGAATCTGTAATCAAAGCCATTTTTCACTCCAGCTCCAAAATGCTCTGTGTTTCTCCCGGCGCACCAAGTAAAGCCTGACTTGCTTTGATCCATACATTTTAATAAGTGGACAGGAGTCCTGGAGAGAGACCAGCAGGTTCAGGTCTCCTCAAAGTTAATTGAAAAGCTAAACAGAGCAGACATGCAACAGGAAATCCCTCCACATCACACTCTGGAACAGGTCCAGGGGCCAGAGGTGACCGTCGGACTGGACAGCACTCCTTCAAGACAGAAGGGATTTATTTCAGCTGGACACTTCGCGAAAACTGAGACGTCAATCTTAAAGCCACTTCTCGAGCAGGTCAACCCCATGAGTCGCTTAAGACGTTTGTGAACATTAACTAAGCCAGCTCAGCATGCCTCAGTAAAAGGAAGTGCAGTTTTATTCTGCCTTATTCTTATTTAATAAGGCTGAGATTTATTAGCAGATGACGAAGGCAGTCACCCAAGGCCAGAAACAGACTAAAACTGTAAGTGTTAGGAGAGGCTATTAAGCGCACAATGCTACAGACTTTATCAGAACTCTCCTGCTCTGTACCCGAACAGTCAGGACAGCAGAAGTCCACATTACTGAGAAAGGTTCCTCAGAGAGCTCACAGGCGAGGTTTAAACTTACATAGACTACAGAGATCAAATATACGGGCTATAAAGGTAAAGTCATCAGGTGGTACAGGTCAGACTGAGATTAATCATCAACCAAGCTACACGGTGAACAATAAACTCCTTCTCCACTCACATTCCTCAAACGCTCCTCAGAGCAGCAGAAAGTCCATACGATCACATAAAAACTGCCCGGAGAAGAAAAACTAAAGTCTGTCTGCTTTTTAAAATCAACAAGGTAGAAAAAACCTTCAGACTGAAACTCCGCGACTGACCGCCCTACGCACACAGTGACGGTAGAAAAGGCGTGTTACAGCTTTAACATCGACTTTTCAAACAGCTACGTGCCAAAAAAGGGGGAAAAAGAAGAAAGATTCACACAACAGCAACAAAACAAATCCCCGCCGTCCGGAAAGACAAAACACACTTTAACTTCACTAAGTAAAGAGTAACAGTGTCCCCTTACCTCCTCCTCTAATGATACACTGTTGTTCGGCTCAGAATCTGATTTGAGACTCATTGTGTAACTTTAACGCTTCTTTGTGCGAGCGAAAAAAAGAAGAAGAAGAAAAAAAACAACTTTTCTGTTTTGCTTTTTTTCCCTGTCGGTGGATTTTGTTTCCCTGATGTGCGTTAAAGTTGCAGAAGAAATCTTGGTGCCGTTTTTTTTGGTGAGACTTCAGAAAAGATGTGCCCAGGTGAAGCCGTGCTTTAAGCCAAGTATCCAAGGAGGTACCATTAAAAACGAAAAAGAAAAAGCAAAAAAACGAAAGGTGATGTAGTGGAGAGGTGCACTGTGAGGGTGAGAGAAGGGAAAAAAGAAGTGATTTTTTAAATTGTTTTCTTTTGTTCCTCACATCAAGCTCGTTTTGAGTTAAATGTAATTAAGAGAGGTAAAGAGGGACCCAGGTCAGATTTAAAGAAGGTGGAGATGAGCGGAGCTCCTCTGTCTCCTCATTCGCTGATCGCTCCTATTAAAGCGCCGAGCAGAAAAGTGCAGCTGCAGATGGAACTCAGCTGGAAGTGTTCGAGGCCCCGCCCACTGCTCCTTAGCAGCGCCGTCGCTAGGGAAGCGTTCGCTCTTTTTTTGAGTTTGTTCCCACCCGTAATCCGGCATGCCCCGCCTCCCCTGCGCTGGGATTGGCTAGTACTCGCGAGCAGTCCGTCTATCAGAGCAGGTCTAGCGCAGGAGGGCGGGGCGTCTCGCAATACGGGTGGAGAAAGGAGGCCTCAGTAACGAGCCTGTACAGGGAGAGCCGGCGGGCCAATCAGAAAAGCAGCTCAAACTTTGCGCGTGACGCTTTATTCAGAGTTAAACATCCTTGTTCTCGCCGTTTTGGGCTTTTCCGGGGTTGTTTTCATTTTCTGTGTTTCCAGAACTTCTGTTTTTGGTACACAGAGTGACGACACCATAGTAGGAGTGAGGGGGAAATAGGACGGTGGTGATGTGATGTGATGTGTGGATAATTAATAGGTCTAACGCGGACTATACTGATTAGTTCATTGCAGTAGGAGCTCACCTGTCCGGGTCGTTTCTGATGTGCTGGTCTGTTTTCACGTGTTTGTATCTTTTCTTGTGAAGACGTGATTCGATCGTATACGAGCTCCAAGGCCTTCAGTGCCTCATGCTCTCTGCACATGACACAGTGCTGACTGCACCTTGACTTCACGGCTGCAGCGATAGCTGATATGAACAAGACAGGAGCAATAAAGAATATAGTGAATACCTGATAATTCACGTGATGCCGATTTGTGAAATAGCTGACCTTAAAAAATGACTTTTTGTCTGACCTGAAATCTAAAAGAAAACCATTAGACATCCAGAATAACGTTATATATATATAAAATATAATAAAAACAGAATGATTAATTACTTTAGAGTGTACTTTAACTACACCGAAATGAATTAGGAAAAAAGCGACATAAAAACAGAAATAATGTACAGCTATTTTACTACAATCAGTGCATATTTGTTTGTATTTATAATAATAATAATAATAATAATACCACCATTGGTTGATAATATTATAATATTTTATAATACATGTTATTGTAATATTCATAGTAGTATTGTTATTTTTGTTGTTGATTTATGGTTAATAGCAATCATATCAACAATATCACTGTAATATTTAGGTTAATGTGGTGTTTTAAAAAGTACATTTCAGTGGTATTTAGAAAATGAAACACTGAGGGCTGTTTTTAGCCCTCTCATGGCCAGTATCCTCTGCAGTGGGGAGGATATTTGAAGGCTGTTAGGAATCTCAGGGGGATGAGGCGTTTGCAGTGCCTTTAGTCCAGTTGAAATGGGGGAGGAAAACCCAGACCCTCCCCAAGAAACATTCCATTTCCTGCCATTACGCTGTTTCCCTTTTCCGCTGATCATGAACCAGTCTTGGTCTTATAGTTCTCTTATCTTCGAAGGAAGATTTGGACAGGAAAAACTGGTTGTAGATCGGAAAGGGGCTTTTACCCAGCCGTGCTGCTGCTCTGCCCTTCCCTCAGGTGCTGCTTCTCTCTCCCCGCTCTCTATATCTACATCCGTGACGCAGTCTGGCCTAGCCACTGTAAACAGCCTCAGTTCCGCAAATTAAACAAAAATGCCCCGAAATGGTAATGAAATACCCAGAGTAGAGGACGCTGAGGCATAGGAGTGGTGTCCTAGCGAAGTCTGGCACCAGATCAGGCTGTGACATACAAAGACAGGCACACACTCTTACCAATCAAGGTGCCAAAAGCAGTTCTTTAAGAGAACCTCTTTGGTTCCCTAAAGAAGCTTTCACCGGGTGGTGAAACCCACACATTACATTAAGCAGCTTAATTTTCTTAAAAGCGTGTATCCAAGAAGGAGGGGGCATTCATTTTAAAGCATATACACTACATATTCTACACAGTTCTTCGGTATATGGCGTGGATAACAACTCAAAAACAGTTTGAATACATAAACTCTTCTGTTTGCTACTTAGCCATCAATGTATCATACTGTTGATATACAGTATACAGCAATAGCTATTTCTGTTGGTTTGGTTGGGTATAGCTTTGTTATACCATTCAGTTTTGAGGCAGTATGTTTATGAAGGTGTGTGGGGTTATTATATTATCATATATGGTAGAATATGTGCATTCAACAATTTCTTGATACAGCTAAAAAACTAATCTACAAATGTGTGCAAAATCTTGTCTTCTAAAACACAAGGAAAGAAATATTTTTCCTACTTTAGTTCTAATAGTTGTCTGTATAGCACCAGAAGGGTTCTGCTGTCTTTATAAGTCATAGAACCTTTTTGGTTAATTTATGGAACCTAATTGTTAGCCATAAGGAACATAAAAATACTTTTTTAGATTGTTTTGTTTCTCACAATTAATCTTACTGTATGTGTATTGTAATAGCAAATCAAGGTACCAGGTACATGTTGGGCACCACAGTGATTTGTGATTTGGGCATATGTGGCAGATGGTGATAAAGTAAGCAGAGACAATGGAGGCTGGAAAAGCTACAGCACATAGCATTCAGCATGCTGTAGTCTGAGGTGATTAACTTTTAGTATTTTGAGGCAGCACCACTATCCAGACACATTCTGTGATTGTGAAGCAGGCCAATGGCTGTTGCCTCAGGAATCTTAAACATGACTAAATTATGAAGCATGGACACTGAAGTTGAGTACTATAGCGTGAGGTTCCAGATTACATGGCATGTATTCTTCTGCAAGTAGACAGGAGTAAGCTTGCTTATGTTTGCAGCGGCGACGGCAGCCGGCTTCCTGACTTTGTGTGAGAACACAATCAGGGAAAGGCAGAGCACTCAGGAGGGTGGCTCTGGAAATATTTGGCTCTTTTGTAATCATTGACCTGCTGCTGTTTCTTGCTGCTTATCTAAAAATAGACCAAAGCCCCCACAAATTTACTCCTAGACTTCGCTGCACATGCCAGGCGGAGGTGAAATATTATCCATCCTAATTAAACAACTGCAGCAGAACTCAGATTTGTCTGTGGGTAAAAGGATTAAAAACAGAAACAAGCGGTTGAAGTTACTGATATGGGAAAAGATGTTCAGGACTTGATCTCAGCTGTTCATTCATCTGTTACTCTCCATATTTGGCCAAATGTATGGGTATTATGTAACACGTTGCCCTTTTTCCTCAGACAGAGTCCAAGAGTTTCAACACAAGAATAACAATCTGGACCTCTATTTTTAATCTTACAAGAATCTAAAGCTTTGCAATTGTAGACACTTTTTATTCATAGCTTTGCAATGAGTAATTATTCGTAGGCAGATCTTGCTGTAGGCTAAGGGATTGTGGGGGTCACTGGTTAACCTTCTTGGCTGTTAAATGCAAGCACATGTTTTGGGGTTAATTTTCACCCTTTAATAGTGAGAGAGGATGCAAACGCTTGCTGTGACGTTGTACAGTGTGCTGATTCCACCAGGGACCAATGAGGCCTATCCTGGTGTAGTGGGTATCAGGAGAATTGATCTTCTTCCTCTTCTCCTTCACTCCCTGATCATCTCAAGCTTTGTTGTTTCTGATTGCAGCCTGATCCAGCATCAGGTTCCATTAATTTGCATATTTATCTTGACTGCTGAGAGAGAAAACATAAGCAAGTCTGAGGTCAGAGGGTCAGGAGAAGACCAACGATTGTAAAGCCATTCAGGTTCTATTTTGTTTTAGCCCAAGGTTAATGAAGTACGTAGCTGTAGTGAGAGAGTCTATAAGCTGCAATTCTTCTTTCATTTTACAAGCTGGACTGTTACAGTGATGAGTGGTGAACTGTGGCTATTACAATTAGACCCAATTCAGGCTACAAATGTCAAAATTTGTATTCTATGATAATGCTAGTTTCTGCTAGCATTCCTATGATTCTAGTTAGTGATAGTTTTTTTTGGCCATTCTGTGTTAAACCCCGACATCTGAAGCTCGTAAAAGACACTTGCATATACTTTACCTTGTTTTACAGTTTGCAACTTCATTGCATTTTACCATTTCACATGACTGAAATGCATTGGTTAGGCTGCCACACTTGTCTTTACAGTTGGTGATGTATCTAAGACTACCAGAAGACCTAGAGTGACATGTTTTCCTCTCAGAGTTGGTCCCACCCTTTGGAAATGAAGGTCCTCAGTGATAAATAGGGGTTAAAACGATGTAACTTCACTTTTTAGAGTAACATGTTTTGGTGAAGAGTTTTCTCAACTGCATGGTTCTCTGATGGAGATGTGAGAAGGTTGATAAAAAGGGGTTGATAGGTAGGTTGCAATGGTCCCAGCAGGAGGAACATACACTGGCAGACACAGAGCTCCAGTCTCCCCTCCATCCCATATGTAAACGGAGCTGATGAAGATAAAGATGTCTCCCCTGCTGCCACTTCTCTATCAGCCTCTCAGGGGTATAAATAACAACAATCACATTCTCACATTCCCAACACACACAGAGATAAGACAGAAGACCTGGGTGAGAGCTTTCACACCGAAACCCAGCTAAATCTGGCCCATTCGTATCTCTCCTCTCAGACCCGGACTTGCCTCATTAATCTGCTGCTGTTTAGGAGTTATTTTACAATCTTTCAACAAAAAAGTCCTCAAAAAAGGTTACTGTTTGGCACGATATGATGGTAGAAAGTACAGGCTATTACTTGATAGGAGTATGAATCTCTCACAGTTATTTGTTTACAATTATTTAGGAAACAATTCCAAAAAAACCCTCTCCTTTCACAGCTGGATCTGAATCATTTACACAATAGTGGATTATGTATATATATATATAACTATAAAACTAAGCTATAAGCTATAAAACTATAAAACTGCACTCATGGAAGTATTCAGTCACCTTAACAAACCTGCATAATGGAACTTTATAGCAGGATAACACAGCTTTCTTAACCTGGAATGGAGGCTGACTTAGCGAGATTTTTAAAAGCAATTGTGGACGAACTCTTTGGGTCTGCCCATCATGAATATTTAACAAAACTGAAAGGAAAAAGAGAGAAACATTTGCACAACAAAGCCCAGCAAAAATTTAATATTTCAATATCAGTATATTTATTGTTTCAGACATCTCATCAGCTGGAACTGTTACATGTACGCCTGTAGAGTCTTTAAGATAACCAACTTCCTTTTAGTTGGGTGTATCTGAACTTTTGGCTGGTACTCATTAACAGAATGCAACACAATAAATACTGCTCTGTTAACATTTAGAAGCTGAATCAACAATTAAAAAACAAACTGAAAGCAAAGTTATTATTCAATTTGGTAATATTAAGCTCATATCACAATATCAAAACCATTCAAAAGAGAAAATTCCTGTTTTCCTGCAATGTTTTCCAGCAATGTGACTTTTGACCATCTTCTAATATTTAACTAAAAATAACTAGCAAGCTATTTCACTCTGAAATACATTACAGGACAAAAGACACATGTGCTGTGATTATCGTTCACGTTAACTTTAAGGCAGCGAGGTTACATAGTTTTTAAGATCAAAATTACATGCAGGCTTAACTGAATAGTATTATGACAGATTATAGTCTATTATAACATTCAAAAATCAATGCGGCTGACCAATTTCAGTTCATAACTAGTCAGTATGTTTTCACACCTGTAGCTGTGGGGCTTAAAGCACACAGTCAACAACCACAAGCTACAGAAAGCTTAAAAACTGGCAAATTATAAGTGACATCTGTGGTCTGCAACACCGAATGAGCCAAAGATTTACAGCTTTGTGCCCACTGCAGGCATTCAGTGTACACCATCTTCACATATAAATTATGGCTTGTGTACAGCACCGCTGCTCAGGCACCTTTAGCATGACAGCATACAGACCACAAGTACAGGCGGAGGACAGCAAATCAGAGCGCTGCTGTTTGACAGCTGAATGAGAAGCTTTCTTCCTCAGTTCTGCCGATTTACCCAGCCGGAGGATTAGAGATGCACTGCTTCCAAACACGGAGCATAGCAGAGATTTTCTGGGTTTAACATCAGCTGAAAGTGTGGAGTACTGGACTCCAGCACACTGGACAAGACATCCAGTTCTTTTAAAACCAGGGAGATGAAAACAGTCAGATATGCACGGTTTAAATATCACTTGCTAAAACGCAGCCCAAACAGAGTGAATTATGTTTATCACATCCTAAGTAAGCTTTCTTACTTTTGCAGTAACTTTCCTGAGTGCAGCATCATTTAAGATTGGCACAAGTGCCTGTCATTGCTAAAGGGCCTTTACGTTTCGTCAAAATCTCGAAATTACAACAGCTTTCTGTTTAAGCCTTTTCTAGAATAGCTATGAAATGCAATTTCCTCCTTTGGAAATGTGCCTCCATTGAACTATGAATTTTTCTTCTTCAGTAACTTATATATATATATATTTCTATATATATCTACTCTAATCTTGAGTTTTAGTAGAGCTCTCCATAAAGACAAACATTGTTCTCAGTTTTGCCAAGACAATAACATCCGTATTCATCTGCAACTAAACTCTTATTTCTCTGCTTTATGTTATGCCTCTTTTTTGTTTAGGGCCATTTCTTCTAAGGAATTTTAAGAGAATCTCTCCGGATCCATCAAAGAGTGATTTAAAGGGCTCCAGATGCACTATTTTATGTTAAAACTGGAAGAAGTAGCATTACTTGGTCAGAAGAAAAAAACATTCTGTTTTTTTTTTTTTTGGTCTCTTTCTATTTTCATCACACAATTGTAAACATCTCACTTACATCCTCGGAAGACACATCCTTAGAGTTTTGGCTGGATCCTCTTTAAATACTCTTTCAATGTGCTCATCAATCATCCCCTTGGGGCAGGGGTCTGAAGCACAACTGACATTACAAAATGTTCTTCTGCATGTTGCATCCAATTACACATTTCCACCAAATCTTCCATGGTGTAGCTTTAAGCAATACAGTTTTTCTCAGGGATCAAGAAAGCTGTAGCTGTCCTGTCTATTTGATCTCATTTGTCTTTGTGGAGAGGTGTGAAGTGTTTTCACAGCAGACTATGAGTATAGCACGCGTCTCCAGTCCCCATTTTCTCTCTTATTGCTCTCTAGCAGCTCAACACAGCATTCCACAGACAGAGAACCAACAGTGTCCTAGTTAATCTGATAACAGAGTTATGGGGGAAATATTTTATTTGATTATAATAATGAAAGTAGATTTCCATCCCTCTTTCAGAAAAACCTATACAAAGACTCAGCTTCAGCAAAACTCAGCTTCATGTTTATGAAAGTGCTTTTCTTTAAAGGAGCAATTTGTAAGATGATGCAACCACACTCCAAAGAATAGGAGACAATATATCACCAGAAAATACACAGTCCCTCCTCCTCCCTCTTTAATTCTTACCAGTCTAGAGGAAACATTGTGAGTTCAGCAACTTCGTCCCTTTACGTGTCAAGAGCATATAGTGGTGGAGGGCAACACCTTTGATGACTCGTTTTGCTGATATTTATGTCACTTCTTTTTTTGCTGCTAAACAGGGTTTCTTGCTGAGACCTGGTGGTGGTGGTGAGAATTGTGGCTTGCCAAGAGCTTTAGTCATCTTTGCATTTACTCCTTTTCCTTTTGTTTGCTACCTGCCCTTAAATGATCTAACTGGGAGCAGCACCTTTAACATGGTTGGCAAGAGGTTAGAATACAGCATTAGAAAAGCATTACTTCTTCATCTTCTCTTGTTGGACTGATTCGACTCGAGCCTACAGTAACTCACTGTCACCTCTTGAGGTAAAAAAACAACCAAATTGGAAAGGCCAAGGCTAGCTGGTTAGCATGCCAACTTCAGTAGATATCTCTGCAGCACCATACATAGACATATTTAGCATACTGTCAAAATAGTTAATACCTCGTATTCTGTTGATAGTTGTAGTTTGGTTTAGAATGTTTTAAACTAAAAATCGTACAAATTGATTACATCATCTTACATATATGTAAAAATCTCCTGCTAGTTTTATGTCTGCTGACTTTGAATGTGGATATGACACATGACATAACACACCGTGGCACGTTTTAACAGTCTGGTTGGCTGTTTTGTGGAATCTGAAATGCATGAATGGTTATATACTGCAAGGTTTGGCTTAAATAATGCTCTGACAGCACCAGATATCCTTTAAACCATTGTTAGAAACACATATCAAAACATTTTGGCGCCAAGCCTAATTAAAGGAGCTGAAATGTCACAAATATTCACATTTGTCGGATTGATTTCCTCAGAACTAACACTTTTGAAAAAGCTCAGTGTCGCGAAACTTTGACTGGGCAGTGTAAAGGAAAACTGACCTTGAGTTAAAGGGTCAGAGGCCTGCTCAAACTTCTTAAAGGAACTAACTTAAGATCAAGAGTGGACGCATCCATCTAGGTGCAGCTTCATCTCTCTCTCTCTCTCTCTCTCTCCCTCTCTACCCTGTTAGTTGTCTCTGATATACTTCAGGCTCTGAATGAAATATTTAAATGCTCTTATTGCAGTTTCATGTCTGTCTGAAGACGGCAGGGCGGTAAATCTTTTAAAGTCCTATATTTGTTCACTGTACAGCCTATACTGACTCACCCATCAAGCAAAACACCTCACAAAGTGGATGCATTACCCTTTCAAGTATAGCTACAGTGGAAGCCTTCCTTTCTGCACAGGCACCTCAAGCAGCAAACAACCAACATACTGCATTTACAGCGTCATATTGGCAGAGTGTGCACTATATATACACGATGACATGACAAAATGTAGAATACATGGCCTGTATTCTAACCAGCATCCTTCTGTACAGCTCATACTGTGTTCGCATGGTTTTGTGTTAGAAGCACCAAAAACGCAGTTACCAAAACCTGAGCAGACGATGCTGTCTCAACATTCTCTTGCAAAATGTTTAGGCGAGGGATAAACTGTTTGTGACTACTGTTTGTGTCGATTTTGGAATCAATACCTGGGAGAAGAAATATTTACAATTTGTATTCCAACATGATAATGAAATAAACAGCTTTTCAATACTTCATGGGCCCAGTTCTCAGCAACTTTATTTGCTACAGCGACGATGGTGATGATGATGATGGTGGTGTTAAGGAACTCAACTCTGTAAGGTGGTAATGGGTAACACCCCCACCCCTATTCCCCCCCTCTGTTTGCACCCAACTTAACCTTAGAGTGCCAAGCATGTGTCATTCTAATGTCACCCCTATAACCGCGCACTCTTACTTGATCTGAGCAAGTCAAACATAAGAAGAGTGGCCTTTTGCAAGGCAGCAGTGCGTCTGTAAACTCTGGGCTGGAGAGTGTTCTGAGCAGGCACACACACACACATACACACTCACGGCACGTTCTCTGGTTTATGGAGCCACTCTGGCTCCTTTTAAGGTGATTTCTCCATTTTCTCCTTGCACTCTACTCAGCCATCTCCCTGCCAAAAGACACTGGGAGACATTTATAGTGACTCCCCCCACCCTCATCACGATGTTCCCCAGTACACCCTCAGCTATTCTGCCATCCCTCTATCTCTCTCTCTCTTCCTCCCTCTCTCTCTCTGTGTCTCTCTCTCTCTCTCTGTCAAATGCTACTTCCCATTAACTATTTACTAACTCTCAAGATTCCTTCTGTTCACAAGAGTAAACAAACTGCATAGTGATGTCAGCAGGTTGATATTAACTCCTGCAGAATGAACTCTTATGTATCTTATACTGCTGAACAAGAAATCACAAAATTATTCTCAGGCCAGAGGATCAGGAGAATACCGACTCTTGGTAGATTATAATGACCAAGTTAAAGCAAAGTACTGTACATTTACAACACTGTGCATGTTTTATTTCAGAACATTAAACAAAGGTATTTAATTGTGCAGCATTTAAGTGTTTAAATGTAGTAAATGTGATACTAATATAAAACTACATGGCACAATTTCAATACGTAATGATTTAATGTATGCCAATACGTTTGTTTAACCATTGCTCAGTTTCTCCTTAAGGAAGCTCCAGTTTATTCATAGTTGTCCTCAAAAACCGGGTTTGGTTAATCAGTGTTTCATTAAATAGATTTGTGGCTGGGGGTGCCAAGAAGAAGAGAAATCTGGGACCAAACCTGTTACTTTTTATAGTATTTGTGTTTATTCTGATGTTCTATAGAGTTTGTACTTTCAGAAACACTATTACCACATAGATAAATGGTTTGAAACAGTTTGCTTAAGATCCTTAGATGTTTGTACAGTACTATAAATATAGTGTATGAATCATAGAAGACTAACACTTCAACAATGTAAAATAGGCAGATCCAAATACTGAGAAACCTTCAGTATATATATCATGTAGAAACCTTGCAGAAGTTGCAGTTTCTATTTTATAAAAAGCCAAGACTTTTTAGTTATTACGACCACAGTTACAACACCAATTCATTGGCCTGGTCTTAAACTGAGCTCTGAAAATATATTACATTGTTTTAAACCTTCTTTATAATCCAACAAGTTGAAACTTCACAAACATGGAGTTGTGATCCATTTACACTATGACTCTTTAAAAAGATGGTTCTTTATGGGTTCTTTAGTAAAAGGAATGGTTCTACTTAGAACAGGAAATATTATTCTTCTCTGAAGAACCCCTTGTTGAACAGACATCCAAATCCCAAGCTTACTGAGAAATCCCCTTTTGCAAAACACTCACCCTCATATTTTGCATCTATTATTTACAAACAATGCAACTATAAATAGCGTGCATAATTTGTCACTACATTTTTTCACAGCATTGAGATATGACTGATCAGAAAACCTGTTTTCAGCATCGTAAGATCACATACCAATAACATTGATCCACAGCCAAACCAGGCCCACATAAAGCAAGTGTAGGAACAATCCTGTTATTGTACGTGCCGACGTGCTGTCTGCTATTATCTTATCTATATTTGGAAACAACGTAATTAACTCCCTTATACTGTATATGGAATTCACAACAGCTGTTTGCTTGCTAGCTACCTGAAAAGGGTTTTTTTTGCCTGTCCTCATCCTTGTCCTGGCACTCTTCAAAGCAAAGTTACACCTGTAAATTCATGTATTATTAAAATGGATTGGTTTTAATGTGCAGTAATGTAATATGCGTGTAATTTGACTGACTGATTCATACAAGATAAAGAATCTGTGTATCCTGGATCAAAATATCATTGCGCAGACGTTTACACAAGAGTTATGCAACAGGAGCCACACTTCTGGAAAGTAACAGCATGTTGTACAGCTAAATGGCATATAGACTAATATTAGGCTGGTAAAGTGGGTTCATTTAGCTTACTAAAAGCTGCCCAACAAGACAGAAAACATGCTGCCTTGTGAGATGTACTTTCAAAGATATTTCATTTTGCTTCTCCTTGTAATTCAGCCATCACCAAAACGTTGTTGATTTTAGCAGTCTTGTCATGAGCATGAGTATTAAGGATCTGAGTCAAATCAAGCTCCATTTAGCTGTTTGCCTGTTAATGACTACAATGAGTCATATGTGTATGGAAGCACATAAGCATTACGGGTTTTTGAAAGAAACGTCTGTAATCTGCTGTTACTTCACAACAACAGTGTTCATAGACCAGTAATAATGTGAACTCAGAACGAGCATACATGATGTGAATTATTTAGATTAATGGAAAATCATGCTATTAGAGGAAATACATCACTCTCCCAGAACAACAGTGTAAACAGAGTGAGGCTGAATGAAGCAGGGCCTTATATGGAGTGAGTGGCTGCTGAGATGAGCTCGACCTGACCTGTTTATTTTCCAGCCCATCAGCAGACAAGGAGGCCTCAATCAGAACTCAGTAGTAGTTACCCTCCAGCTAGGCCGTTGAGTGGGGCGCAGGGTGGGGGGTGGGGGTACAGCAGGGTCAGGAACGAGAAGTGTAAATATAAAGGAGATGGCAGCTGAAATGGATCGAGCTGGTTATCAGTGTGGAAGATCAGGCTTATAAGGCTGAGCGTGGTCAACAGAGCCTGTGAGTGGTTTATTAGGCCCATGATTTAAAAAGGTAGTTTTCAGTGGAGTTCAGAAAGAGACTCGTGCTCTGAGGCCTTTTAGGGAAGAGAGTCAGTCATGGACATCAAAGCATGAAGGATGGCGACACATCTCTTTTCCAGCTATCGTTACACTCTCACACTGCATGTGTACGTGAGCGTGGAAGGACCGATTACCAGACTGTGACACAACATGTACTGCCTCTCTGTGAGTGTAGTTGCCACTTACATCATGTGTGGTCACACATCTGTGGTTACATCAAACTGCGTGTAACCACTTATAGCACATAATTTATACAGTTAGTGCGCATTATAGGAATACCTGAAAACTACATATGAGCTAACCAGTGATAGTTGGTCGTAATATTAGATGGGAGGGCTACAAATACATATACATAGCATCACAGTCGAGAGATCCTTTGTAGCAACAACAATAAAGCAATAACATTAGCTGTGTAGCTAATTACAAGCCACACTTAAATGTTTAAATGTTGATCGAGTCATTTACCTAATGGTATAGTGAGATAACCTGACAACCTATCAACACTATATTTCACAGCACAGCAGCATTACATTACATTAAGATTGACAGAACATGACATTTTTTAAGTTAATTATTGAAGTAGATATGTAATTATTATTAATTAGTAACAGAAATATACAAAATTTAAAAAAAAGAAAAACATTTAATATCCATGTACTTTGCTGCAGCATGGTTCTGTGAAATCCTATAAGGGTGCTAATAGAAATTAGCATTATTGTAGATGTGAAAAATGAATAAAAACAGGCTTCTTATGAAGTAAATTAAAATGTCTCTGCAATAAACAGCAGCATGCAATATGTTTGTATGTGTGTGTGTGTGTGTGTGTGTGTGTGTGTGTGTGTGTGTGTGTGTGGGTGCGTGTGTGTGTGTGTCCGCGTGTATTTTGTAATGGCTTCATTGCTTATAAACACATTTTTCAGCCAATCAGATTTTAAAACCAAACTTAATCTGATTTGTTTGCCAGAAGATACATTGTTGAGCTTTATTTATTTATTTGCAAGTATATTCCTTATTTGCAAATGTTAATATCTTTATAAATGAGTAAAAACACTATGTACTTATCTATACTGACTACACACTGCTGGAAGACGAAGCTGGGCATCACAGACTTAGCCCCAGTGGAGAACTAATCTAGGGAGTATTTAACTAAATTTGCATGTAATAAATCTCAGTGCGTTTGAATCAGATTTTGTGAATCTGCAGCTTGGGCTAGATCGTTTGATAGACCACCAAAACTGTCCCCATCAGATAAGCTGTAAACAGTAAACAAGCGCCATGCTTACTTCAGATCTAAAAAAAAATCCACAGGTGTTTCTGTTCACTGTGAGTAGATGACTCAACATGATGAGCCTGAAACAACATTTAGCTGTTAAGAAGCTGTTACTGAGAAAAGGAAACAGGAATAAAATATTGGCACTTGAAGACAGAAAAGGCACATGTAGGATGTGGAGTAAGGATTTATGGACTGAGGAGTCTGAATTTGTAATCGGACTGTAAGAAGCAGAAACTGCTACCAACAAGGCTGAACTTGGAGGTGCAGAAAAACATCCCTGCAGATTTCTTTGAAAAACTGGAAGTCTGCCATAAAGGCAGGGTGAACACACTAAATGCTGAAGCCTTTTTAAGCTTCTGTGAAAAGTTCTGTTAAATATGCTTTCTCTGTTTTTTCTGATATGAACTTGTATTTAAAAGCTGTTTTGACTGGAAATTAAATAAATGAAAGAGTGCTACCCCATGTCTGCGCAGTATGTATATGACATTATTTTGGAATATTGAAAGTAATAAAGGGTCCATTCTTTCATATAGCCAATTGACCCCATCTCTACTGCCCCATTGGACACACTGTGAGCTCTCTGTGTGGAAGCTGTAGAGGGTCAGCACCCAGGAATAGCACTGAGTGTGGAAGGGCAGAGAGAGAGAGAACCTACTGGCTTAAACAGGCCGAAGGCACGGGCGAGAGACAGATAAGCGTGACTTTCTTTTCCTTCCTTAAAAGGGCCAGTCTGTCAGTCGTGTTTTCAGCGAGGGCTAGCAGGTGACCAGGCCCTGTGTGTGTGTGTGTGTGTGTGTGTGTGCGTGTGTGTGCGCAGTTATGAACCTCTGGAGGTTGACTGATAAGAGCATTGAGTTCCCTCTGCAGCAGAAACATTGTCTGCACCGGGGTCAGAACACACAACCATAACACTGATCTACAACTGCTTTACAAGCATGGAAGAGGTCCACACAAACTTCCTGCTCATGTGACCACTTATTATGGTACAAACGGCAAATAAAAACAGATGCCAAACAGCAGTCCTGCCGTTGTCATAACAAGGAGGGTTATGGGCCTAAATGCGGAGGAGTTCATGTGAACATGGACTTTAATGAAGATCCTGCTGCTGATGGTCTTCTCGCAAGCATCAAAATATTTTTGCTTTCACATCAAAACTTTATAAAAACCTTTTTTCTTTTTTTCACTTTTGTAACGCTATTTGAATACAGTAGATGTCCTTTTTATATTGATTGAACATTTTATGACAAGTAGATTCAAAAATGTCCAAACCTACTGTACTTCTTAAATCTCATTCGTAATACACTATATGACCAAAATTATGTGAACCTCTGACCCTCACACCTGTATGAGCTTGTTGGCCATCTCATTTTAAAGCCCCCCACAAATTGTTCTGTACTTGCCAAGATTTAAAATCTGAGGAGGGCCTCAGGATGTTGAGCGCCGATTGGGGCTGTTAAACTTAATATCCAATCTTGAGTGGAATCAGGTGTGTTTATGCAGGGAAATAGCCAAACTGTATTGAACTGATCCTGTGTTGTATTGAGTTCAGGCCAGGAGCTGGACACCCCAGATTTAGAGTCTTTACATGTATGTATTGGTTAGGGAAATCTCAAGAAAGACTGAGTGAAGTATTAACAATCGTTGTATGATACTGAACTTGAGGGTCATATTAAACATCCAGCAAAGCATGAATGAAACATAAGACATATATATCATTAAACCGCTGATCAGACCTGATCTCAGAACTGTGTGGGTGTGGCTAATGGGCAGTTTGATTGACAGCTCTCTGTCCCACATCCCTAGCCTGCTTCGCCACTACTGCAGAACTGAAATTGTCCAGCTTTTATGTGACGGTAAAAGGCTAAAAAAAAAAGTCAAACAAACAAATGGATGGATTAAGCAACACGAGAAGGAATGAAAAGCTGTGCAGACCAAGTAGCAATTGAATGAAGGAACAGACAAAAATGTTGGTGCATGGATAAAGAAATGAACAGGCGTCAGGCAGCTACGCACAGGTGGTCTAACTTGCTAGGTTTAGGTTAGGCTGAGTTAGATTAAGCTTGCTAAGTTTCTCTGAGTCTGAGACTGTTTTGTGTGGGTGGAGCAAGAGACATCAGCCTAGTGATTGATAAGGGAAACATTGGGAAGCATTACCCAAGATTAGGACGGCTCGGTTAACATAGAGAGGGGACAAATATGGTGAAATATATGTATTGGTCATAAAGGTTAAAGCTAATGCATGGTGCCCTCTATCTTTAATCACGTTACAGATAAAGGCAGTATAAGGAGTCTTGCCTATGGATATTGTGGTGTGCTTCCCTGAGTAAGGCGTTGAACTCCATGTCGTTGCATTGAGACCATCAGTACTACCCATTATGCTACACCAACCAATTCTTTGAGGATGGTTAACAGTTCAGTGAGTTCATTTAGATTACCAACGTAAGGTCTGAATCACACAGCCATGGCTCAAGTATTTGCTGTTGGCTGTTGGAAGTAGAGGGTCACCAGTTGCCTTTATTCTGCAGGAAGACTGTAGGTGTTCTGGGTGGCTTTACGTAGAAGCCATGCAGGGCTTAAAAAGCCCATTTTTCAGCAAAGAAAGTGACTGTGAGGCTGTGTAAGCTTGGTTGGTGTGCTGAGCTGTCGGTGGGCGCAGTGCAGGCAGGCTTTTAGCAGTCCTCTGAGGCTCCGTCTTCCGTCTCACTGCTTCGCCTTCCACACAGTCGATTCTTCTGCTTCATTACCCTCCACAAGTTCCGAACCGGCGCACTCTCGCCATCACTTGCTTTTAGGGGGAGCCAGCCAAATAAATGGAATGCAAATGAAAAATAAATGCCTGTATGGGGGGTAAAGGAGTTGAAGGCAGGGCCACATGGTAAGCATGAGCTCTTAATTAATCCATGCTAATTAACTGGTACACTCTTGACATACAAGCCTAGGAGAAGGCCTAGGGATACATTTTGAAAACTTAGACAAGGGCAAGGTATAAAAGACAGAAAAGAAGACTCCATGAGCTACATTTCATCTCTGTCTAAAGACAATCTTTGAAATAGTAACTTAGGAGAAATAAAAAAAAAAAAAACACATCTGTTAATGTAATAATGTTTCCAAATGGTGTAAAATCATTTCTTATGATCTCGATGTGCCTTTGTGCTGTAACAATGGTGTCTTGGCAAATCAAACTATCTTATATTTTGTATGTATATGTAGTATTTCTCATGCTGAGATTGTTGTAATGTCATGACTTATTTGTAGACATATTTTATTGTTTTAAGTCATATTATCTTATATATGTACATATTATTATTGACAGAAAATGTTGTTTGCTGTGAGAAATATGCTTGAAACTGCCAAAATAGTGAGATAATTTTACTTAATAATATCACATAAAACAAGTGAAAATGTCTAGAAACAAGCTAAATAATCTTATAATAGGGTTACAATAATCTCAACATAAGAAATATCAGTATTAACTAGATGTAGGATATTATTGGCCAAAATACCTTTGATCCTTTGCATTATGTTTGTCGCAAAAATATGCACTATTGTTATGTTAAATATTGTCAGTATATCTTATATTTCTTCTGCCTTAATTTCTGAGATTGTTGTAAAAATATTAAAAGATTATTGAACCTATTTCTAGAAGTTTTCGTGTAATGTAAAGTTTTTTGCTTTATTGGAGATGTTTGCTTGATTTATCACATACAGCAGATGATTTTAAGTGATGTAAAACAAGTATTACTAGATATGATACACTCAGTGGATCTTTTATCAGTCCAGGTATCTGGATTCTGATTGCTGTATTGAGGTAACAGATTCCAGATCAGTTGAATGCAGTTCTCATGCTGCTGCTCTCATGCTTTTCTCATGCTGATTCTGCCATACTGAATAAAGCTCACTTCTCTCAGCCACAACATGCCTTCTGTCTGGCCTTCTGCATGTCTGTCTATGTGCGTCTGGCTCCATGTATGTTCTCCTGGGTCCCTGTATGCTCTCTTTGCATTAGCCTCCTGCTAACACCTCGCAGGCTAATGCAGTCTGACTGGGCCTTCTCCGTGAGTGCTCTGGGCACAAACCCCTGGACTCCATCACCTTCGTCGCAGCACTCCTCCTCCTCAGGCCAAGTTAGTGGAGCACCAGAGGTGGACCATGCCTTATTCATGCTGCCCAGCTCTGAGTGGCTCTCACTGGGGAGGAGAGGCTGCGGTGAGCCCCTGTTTCCACTGAAGCTCCATAAATCATGAGCCCAGGAGCCGTCGCATCTCTCCGCCTCACAGCAGCAACACCACAGGGACAGTAAATCATTCACGGGGCCATGAAGAGCAGTACACAGGCAAAGCAAAGTTTCTTCCTCAGTTCTCTTTATTAATACATGGAAACATTAGCACGACCAGCTTTGAGCTGAAGTTTAACCCCAAAACTGTAAAGCGTGTTATTCAGTTATTAACTTTGAAGAAATGGTACAGCTAAAAATCTAATTTACACAGTTTTCCAGTTAGCCCAGATGTAGTCGATCAACCAAGACCTGTTTGGTTCCCAAAATTTGCTTCTGTAGTTTAGCTCTGGGACTACAAGACTGTATTGCAAAAAATGGTAATTTGGCAAGTGAAATGATTTTACATCAAGTTGATATATCTAATAGTTCATTTTGAGCGCGTTGTAAGTTTGTTATTATATTTTTTAACTTACTTCTAGAAATTCATTCATTATTCACTTTAAGTCATAGTATTAACTCACTGCCATATATATTAACTTAAATAAGCTTAAGTCGAGCTAAATTATCTGACAGTACAGTGAAATAATTAGACTTTTGTTTTGTAAATCATTTTATGACTAGAAAAAAGTTATTTTTTATCATTTCCTACAATCTTATACTAAACTTACAACAATCTTGATATATTCAACCAGATTTAGAATATTTTCACAAAAGACAGCAAACACTAGAAGTTAATAGTCTGAACCTGCTAAAACTGCATCCAGATCTTCATTAAGTTCGCATTCTGAGAACATTAGTTTTTGTTTTGTGGTTTTGCTTTAGTTTTCAGGTACTTAAAAAAATTGTAGTTTAAAAAAGTTGCTTTGATTTTAATTGTCCAGCAGGCTGCTATGCTAAATAGCTATAAACAGTTGGGTCATGGGGAGAAAAAGATTGAGAACCACATAAACCACAATAAACCACATCAACACATGTGCACAACCTTAATGGAGACCTGAATGCATTTTAAGATGGAAGTTGGGGATGTGCTTTGGATGACTGCTGACTTCTAGTGTTTGTTAGCAACATTAGCCTTGTAACTCTAACAATAAACTAAAGATACAGCAAACTTAGACAGCAAACATCTTTGGGTCTATCGACTAGGTGGAAAGTAGTGTAAAATAGTTTTTTGAGATTTAGTCACTCAATGCATTAAACAATATGTAATATGTAGTGAAACTGATATGTGGGCGACACACAGGGTTATAGGGTCTAAGGGGTTAATTTTAGGCTGTAGAACAGTGGAGATAAGACACAGGACATTGTTGCTAGGTAGCGTTTTATGAGCTAAAAGACTGGCTTGTCTAAAACAAAGACAAGAAACTGGAAACACAATAAGATGAGGATGTGACATCAGTCTATTGAAAGGACATCTGAAGGTATAGCAGCTGGGATCAAAAGAGTAATCCATTGTTTCAGGGAGGGCTAGAAAATGCAGATGTTTAATGAATCAGGCCCTCAGTTGACTCTTTCTAAAGCAACTGAAAGGTCAAAATCACAGTTTTGTCATTTTTAATTTCGCTTTAATATGGTATTAAAGCTGCAATGAATATAAGACATTTCACATTCTTAAAAGAGAACCTCTGAGGAGTTTTATGCCTCTCAAAGCTGCCACATAGAAACCCAGTACATGAAATGATCACAAATGTGTGTTTTGACGGTTGGGACATGGAAGTATTAACACATATTCTGTCAGAACGAATCCAATGCTAAGTCACACACTCACTAATTTCTCTCACCAAGGTGCACTTGTTTTACTGCTTTCAGGTGCTATGTTTCAATGTTCACCCCTTCCTCTCCACTAACACCAGTTTAGTCCCCACCCGATTGTCCGGGGGGGGGGGACTTTGCCAAAGACTCTTTAGTACTTTATGATAGTTGTCTTTCAGATAGTAAAATTGATATTTAAAATGTTGCTGTCCTTCACTCCTGCCTCTCCTGAGTCTTTCTGGCAGAAATTATTCTATGATAAGATAGCAGAAGAATTAAAATACATCAATAGTGCAGAGATACCCACAGGGCATTTTGAGCTGAAATAGTATGACAGATTTACCTTTACTTGTAGGTTCACTGGTGGTTTTGGGTAGTAAATAAAAGGCTATATTTGTGTTGTAGACATGGTGACAGCTGTTTCCTATCAGCACCACTGTAAAGAAATATGAGTCTGGTATGTTTCTGTTCAAGGAATCATTTCACAGCAAACTACTCTGAATGACTCTGATTAAATATCAAGGGCTTATTTGAATAAGGTAGAAAAAGGGCAGAATTTTCATTTAACAGTGAAGCAGTAGCAGAAGTGACCACGTCTTTGATATGTTTGCTCTAAGTGGTCTATATACTGCAGTAAGTAACATACAGTTTTTAGTTTGACTCCCATGAGGAGGGTGGGACTTTATCATGCTTTCTGCTGTCTGGAGATGACATCACAGCTCCACACACCTTCTCACTGCAGCTTGAAACTGATTGGCAACTGTGAAGTCATAGGAGCTGATGTCAGTATAAGGAGACACGTTCTTCATTACAGAGACAGACTGTAGGTGGGAATGGATGCTTTAAGTTTGCAGAGGTGGTCCCTCTGTCTCAAAGGCTACCTCAACTGTCTGCCATCCCCATTTCTCCCTTCTTCTCCCTCTATCACATCTCTCTCTCTCTCTTGCGCCTCACTGCAGCCGTCCAATCGTGTTAGCCTCATCGTTCTGCTAAAACACTCTCTCCTTCACTCTTTTGCTCTCTGTCCTCTAAGCTGCATCTATTTTCACGTCATAGGAACACTTTGAAGCTTCCGCAGTATCAGAGAACAGGAAAGACCCCCACCCCTCTTTCTTGTGAAGTGCTTGTGCTTGATGAATCCAGATTTCCCCTTTATCTTATTAGCTACATAATGCTGGTAATCACCGCAAATTATCACTGTGGTTAGTATCTTTGAGCTGTAATTCGGTCTTGGTGTTTGTTTTATGGTATCTCTGAGCCCTTGAGGCACAATTTGATGATTCAACATCTTGGAGAACACAGATGTTGCTTTGGGTAGAGGTGTGTCTGCCCTCTTTGGAGCCAGTTTTCTGTTTCAATGCTAAAGTTGAAGAAACCTTTATAGTCACTGCGTGTTTGTATGTTGCCAAAGTCCATTTAATGTTAACGAGGACTCCTTTCCTGTATATATAATGCTAACCATACACCCCTAAAAATAAAGGTGCCAAAGCAAAGCTACACAACAACCACTTTTGGCTTGGTAAAAAAAAAACTTTTCAGCAGATGGCTATTAAAAAAAAAAAAAAACATTGCTGAGTTTGAAGAACCTCTGTAGAGATCCTACACATAATGTGAATTGTCCTATACCAGTCGTTCCTTGACTCTACCCTGCAAATTTATCGTTTTACATACTCCCAGTCAAGGCTGGAATGGGTAATAATCAGGAAGAGTCAGGAAAATTCCCAGTGGGCTGATGTATGAACTCACACAAATGAGCACAGGAACGCTAGGAAGGGAGTCTTTCAGGGACCAAGGTTGGGAACCACTGTTCTATACAAATGAAAGGAATTTCCTAGAACAGAACATGCAATCCAAGAGCCATTTAGGAACCTTTATTTTTACAGAAGAATTTCAGTTTTCATTGAGCTCAGTGTTTGTCAAGATATAGCCGATATAGACAATCTTATTGTTTTGTTTCTCACAGGTGTTGTGATGTCTACAACACAAATACAGCCATTTTATTTATTATCCAAACCCACCAGTGAACTTACACACATCTTCTGAGGTTTTAATGTGATGATGATAATGGTGAAATCAAGTCTGAAAAAAAAAGCTTTCTTTGGAGACTGTGAGTTTATAATATGCCCTTTGTGTGCGTTTCTGCCAGGAATAGATTAAAGCAAGATCAAAACTCTCATAAATATTGTTTCAGCCATCAGAACACATATGAAGTATGTCATGTAGTCACTTTCTGTGA
Source organism: Semaprochilodus insignis (assembly GCA_034552555.1). NCBI lineage: Eukaryota > Metazoa > Chordata > Actinopteri > Characiformes > Prochilodontidae > Semaprochilodus > Semaprochilodus insignis. The sequence continues at coordinate 42,243,488 of CM067474.1, read as the reverse complement.
GCTGGCTTTAAGAGGTGCTACACTCTTCAGATGTTTGGTTCCCATCACCACCACTGTGTACAATCCTGACTAGGTAAGTTTCTGTTGAATGGCACGTTTCATATCAAACTGCTCTGAATGACTTTGCTTATGTAATTTAATTCTGCAGAAATGTTGGGAAATCACTGGAATTCCATTTAAAGTATGCTGTAACTGTCATCAGAGACACAGACTGAAGCAGAAGGCCGTTTCCCCTTTTTCTGCTCTTCAGTCACTGGCTCTCTGGCATCTCTTCCAGTGTAACATTACCCTTATCATTTTAGCATTAGTCTGCCAGTCTTAATGAATCAGAGTGGCATCCAATCAGATATAGACTCACAGGAGAACCACTTTGTTTAGCCTTGAGGGAGCAGCTAGCTGCTAATCGGTGGATACAAAGAGGTCTTGTTCTCAATCATACACACTTCAAAGCTGAAAGAACTGTGAGACTCCTCCACAATGTCAGAGTAACCCAGCAGAAGAACCACACAAACCTCTAGGATCTCTCGCTCTCTCTCTCTCTCTCTCTCTCTCTCTCGCTCTCTCATACTTTCTCTCGCCAGTTCGTAAGCTTCGTAAATCTCCAAAGCACTAACCATCAGAACACTGTGTCCTACAGCCTGAGTGTTTACATTCTGTAAACCAGTTCTACTTACTCATCTCTCTCTCTCTCTCTCTCTCTCTCTCTCTCTCTTTCCTGTCTACCCCGGCTTCTTCCACTCCCTCCCTCTCTCCATGGAGGAGGACAGTCCTCTGACACAGTGGAGACGCTCAGACTGAGCCCAGCAGAGAGAGATAGTGAAATGAGAGGTATGTGTATGTGTAAGCTGACCAAAGCAGAAGAGAGCCTGTGTATAAAGTTCTTCTCTCAGAAAGAACCCACTATAGAGCGTTCGCTCTGTCTCGTCTTACCTCATTCTGAACTACAGGCAACTACTAATGAGATCATACACATCAGTTCAAAATAGTTTGAGAATGAAAACAAGGCTGGACCCGCTTGCTCTTGACTACAGCGCCCTATCTCCTCACACACACTCACACAGGCACACTTACAGACATAATCACATGGCACACACACAAGGAAAATAGGAAATTCCAGAGGGGCTCGTGTGAAGAGCAGCTCCCACATGACGTCAGAGAGAGAGAGAGAGAGAGAGTTTTCTGGTCTATTCACTCTTGCTGTGTTGGCTCAGACTTCTGAGAGCGTTTCAGTTTTGCACAGGTAAAACAAAGACAGTCAGCTTGTCTTTCTTCTAAAGCATCTCAGATTTATCAGATGGCCACTAAGAAGTGGACAATGCCTCTCCACCATACGAACTGTAACTTTGTTAAAGGTCTTGACAGGTATGTCAAGTATGGCTGATACAATGTTAAAAGAGATGGTAGCTCTGAATCTCACACTGAAAATATATAAAAATCTGCTCTGAAGTAAATGTAGTCTAGGAAAAAAAAACAGAACAGAAAAGCCTTTCTTTCATCTGACCACAAATGGAAGAGCCCAGAGTTTGCTAGATGCAATTGGGACTTTGAACGGAACCCTGGAGAGTTTAAATAAACTCTGCCTCTGCCAAAAAAACAATAATTGAGCTGTGGTTGGATCTTCTGGCAGCACAGTGATCCAAAAATGGTTCCACACAAAAAACGGGTCAATGACCACAGAGACAAGCTTTTGACATGGCCATCCAAGTCCTCTGACCCAAACTCCATTGAAAACCTGAGGGGTGAACTGAAGAGGAGAGCCGAAAGAGTGGACAACAATCATAACGCTGTGATACTTGGTACTTTGCATATTTGGGTAGTAACTTTCAGGTGTCAGGTTAAGTAGCAACAATTTGAGCTAATTCTGCACAGAACACAAAGATGTTAGCCAGTACATGACTTCCACAGTATTGAACAGTTGTACATACATACAATTATAGTATTTCTCAATAAATATGTGTTTTGGTAGTGACAGTTTTAATGTCATAACTGATTCTCAGACATTTACTTCAGAACAATAAGATCTGACTGTTTACCGTGTGGCAGGGATTCTGCCTCACTTCCTGCTCTAAAATGCAGGGGTGTGGCTAAAACAAGGCTCCGTCTGCCGATTAAAATACTTTGTGTATCACTAGTGACATGAAAGCATGGTACAGCATTTATTTTAAACAATCAAACTCAAAATCTTTCAATGCCGTTTTAAAAGAAATTAAGAAGACCTTAAAACAACAACAACAACAACAAAAATCCACATGCTTAGAGTTTATGATTTGGAACAGCCACCTCCTAATAGAAAGCACTCCCTAAATGAAGACCTGTACATACTTACCTATATCAATAACTACATCAGTTAAAGCCTTGACTTTGAATAACCCTTGTAAATACAGGATAAAGGTACAGGTGTAGTAGTTTCAGCACTGTGTAACTGCAGTTTGGGCTTATTCAGTAGGATGGTCCAGATATCAATGTGTTCACTTAACTATTTACAAACCCTGTCTAATGACATAACAGTATTAATTACAGATTACCAGCATAGTTTGGCTAATCAGTCTTCCAACCAAGATATAAAATCCTTTTTTTACTATGTTAGTTTGCATTGATTCTAATGAGATATAGTGTTTGTACACACAAAAAAAAACCCATTTATTGCTCAAAAAAATATTTTTAAACAATTTGTTTAGGTGCCAAAGACTTTTGCAGAGTACTATGTATATAGTCTTATAAGGCTCCTGCTCTATAAGGTGTTATTCATGGAACTTATTATAATAACCGTACTATAAGGCAGGCATGCTGACTGCTGCTGATATGAATCTTAACTACAAGTTTCCTTCTCTGTTTCTCCTGATTCTACAGGCACCATCCATCCTTCTGGTCTACTAATCATGATGGAGCTGATTTCAGACTGACGCCGAAAGGGCAGAAGGTTCCCAGCACACACATGGAGAGAAACATATGGATTACTGCTGCTGTTAGTGCTGCCACAGGCCTGGGAACCCATGTAGGGGATGAGGATTCAGTGTTTCAGCTGTGCAGCCCATGAGGGATCTGACCCTGTGTGGAAGAGAGAGCAAAGAAGTTAAACAACACTCTCCCCAGACTGGAAACTGAAATACAACTAATTTAAGAGGTGCTAAATTTAGCTTGCTGAGAATCCAGAGAGGAAACGTGGGGTTAAAATCTCTCCCACTCCCTCTCTCTCCCACGTTATAACGACATGCGACCATTCTCTGAGTTACACATATAGAACGGCTTTTCCCTGCGGTCTGAAAGGGGCCCTCCTACATCTCATCTTTCTCACAATAAACTCCTTCCCCACAGAAACACTGATCCCGGATCAGCTATTCTTCAAGCCGGCACTGATCTTAAACCACAGTGCACACGTTGTAAAAACTGATCCAGGAACAGCTCTCCTCTTACTCCACATTTCCCAGGACTGCTGACCCAAACTGCATTGCATAAAAATCTGACACGTTGGCCCACGTGTCACTTATCTGGGGGAACCCCAACAGGAGATCCCAGTACTCCCAGTGTACCCCACTTCCTCTCTCTAGTGTCTGGAGACCTTCTCAGTGTGGGAACTCACCCAGCATGCCATGCAAAACAGAGCCAACATCCTTAAGAAAAGCATACAGTTAGAGCATTTCCTACATTGGGCTATAAATATTTTCATGTCAATTCCATTATTGCTCTTAAATGATTTGTGCCTTACCAACAAATGTGTTCTTTCATAGTTGCATGTGTTTTTTCAGAAAGCTGGTAAAAATCCATTCAGACTAACAAGAAACTGTAGCATGTTTAATCCAAATACCTACATTTGGAGTGTGTTATTAATTTCAAATAATATTTATTTTGTGTGCCTGAAAGGTCAGACTGTTAGTTAAGCCATGCAACTGAGAAAGCCTGGTGGTGAATTTGTTGTAATTTCCAACAGGCCTAGTTTTCTGTTGTTTACAGTTCCTCATCGAGCTAAACTGAATTTTTACCACCATTCTCAAAAGCTTGTCCAACCTCACAACAGTTGTAATGACAGAACCCATTTGTGGGTGGCGCATGGAGAGGTCAACTGGCCCTCAAAGGACCATCCGGGCAGTCTCAGTAGCCTTTAGGGTAACTTGTGGGAAGAAGCCTCCTAGGGGAAACATAACCTCCCCTTACTGTCACGCCCCCCAAAAGATGGGGGTATTTATTCCCCTGGAGACTTTTTTGGGGTATTTTTTTTGGCATTGGAAAATATTGTTCTGTGTATTTATATTACATTGTACACGAAAAGTCATCAATATATGATCACAGGGGGATGTAGGAAAGCAGTACTTTTGGGTTTAAGAGAATTTTTTTCTTCTTAAAATAAAAATGTAAAGTTGGACATTTGGGGTAAGAGTTGAAGGCCAGAAGTGGCATCTCACTTTTCAGGCATCAGACAATGTATTCCCAAGCAACATGGAGTAAAATATTTACAATGTTTGATGATATTAAACCAGAAATGCTTTGAAAAAAAAAAGATTATCCTAATTAGAAACAAAATGTTGATTCCCTGGACCTTTAACCATTCCAGGTACACATTCTGTGCAGGAGCTTATAGAGGCATTAAGCACTTTAGTCGTCTGGTTTACCATCATGGTGGACAACTCTGACTCTGTGAGGCATTTCACAGCAACCACTCTGAATAACTTTGTTTTCATCTTAATGATCAATTCATATGGAAAGCGTGTAAAATCAGTGGAATTCATTGGCAGTTTTCCTCTAGTTCCCATACTTGTTTGTTATATGGGGTAATAAAGCACAAGAGTGTGTAACTCTCCTGTCATCTGAAACATCTGGATTCACTTTACAATGCTGCTGTGTCAGGTGTGAACGTACTTAAATCCAGATTAGGGTTATCTCAGCATAATTAATAAAAACAATGTAGGAGACAGACTTAAAACAGATGTGTTGCATTAGGGAGTCAGAGAGAACTTTGACCTTCACCTGACCGAGATGAGATCCCTCTCTTAAAGGTCATAGAGGTCACGTGGTGCCTGGCATTGCTGGCGTAGATCTGTTAATCATGTCAGTGTTGGCTCTATAGACTGTACCTGTGTAGAGAGACAGAGAGAGAGAGAGAGACATGTAGGCTGTCTTTATTAAGAAGTATATGAAGATTGGTGGTCTCTATATACATGAAACCTGAATACAGAAGCATGAGACGCTGTCTTATCCAGTAATCAAATCTAAGCCCTCACTGTTTTTGTAATTTTCTGGATGTTATCCCACATGAGAGAAAATAGAAACTCGGCCACTGTATGTTTTGAGTGAACTCGGTCCTCGGACCCCTGATCACACAGAACTTCTGCTTGCTCTCCCAGCACACGATTGTGAGGAGGTCAGATGATTTTGTGCTGCCATTAACTATTCATTGCCTGTATGAGCACATCCAGCTGGCCTGCCTTCTGTCCAACAAAAACCAGCCACTCTAGATAGATATTAAACATCAATCCTCCATCTCTAACTCAACCCTGTTAGTTTTGCACCCCCTCCTGCTTACAGGCTTTACAGTGATTTGACCCCCGCTCTCTGCTGATCACCATTTGTTTTCACCCAGAATTGCCTGAGCGTGGGTTTTGTGATTTTCATGTTTCTCCTAAGCTCTCCTAAATATACTCTGGCGTCTGCAGGACCTGCGTGAGTGTCCCGTCTCTGCAGGGTGAAAAAAAATCCTTCTCGCTATCAAAGAGGATCATAACACTATCAATCAGTGCGCTGAAATCCAAACAATCCAAACACACACCCCACCTCTGTTTAGATCTCTCTCTCTCTCTCTCTCTCTCTCTTCTTTCCCCTCCACCCTCTCTATCTCCACGACCTGGAGGAACTCCTCAACCCTGCTGTCGTCTGGATCACGTCTATGAGCTGTGAGTGAGAGACACCAGGCCTACCTACACATCTCTACTCTAAACAGCCAGTCCACACACTCGCTCTGCACATCACGTCTGCCTCTGAACCCCTCAACGCACACTTCTTACACTTCAGGGCTGGATATTTAAAAGCCTCAGCTATGCGTTCCGTCCCTGAAACATTGGTAAGATTTATATGCATCTTTAAGCAAAATAGAAGGCTGACTTCCATTCACTTCAAAATAAAGGTGCTTTGGACCGGTGCCATAGAGAACCTCTTTTGGAATCGAATACAACTTTATTTATCTTTGTGCTCCCTCTGTCATCACATGCATTCTTCACAAACAATGTACAAACCAAATCCCAAACTCCAAAACAAACCCCAATTCCCAGAAAGTTGGGACATTGAGTAAAATGTAAATGAAACCACTTTAACCTGCATTTGACCAAAAACCGTATAAAGACAAGATTCATGTTTTTTAGTAAGTATGTGTTCAAACTTCAGTGTTCTTCATAAGAGAAGGAGATGAGTAATTTACCACTATGACCATTGTGAGATGTTTAAAAACAAACCAGGCAATGCAGCTGTGCTTAGGTGTAAAACAGCAGGAAAGGCCTAGACCTTTATAAGCAAGGAGCGGTAAAACTTGTTTTGTACCGTTTTCTATTTGATACTGGTCAAACAGAATTTACTAATCACTGCTTTGTGGTTTTATTAGCATTTCATAAACTGCCCCAGCTTGTTGGAGCTGGTTTGTACAAACATAAAACATTGATGTATACATACTAAAAATAATTAAGAATGGCTAATGCTGGTTAAGATTTCTTAAGTTATTAAAAAATTATGATATATCCAAATTCAAACAGGGGAGTTGTGAAAACCCCAAGAAACCTCTCCATTAGTGGCTAACCAGCGACTGTTGTCTCAAACTGAAACTGTTTAATTAGCCTGCTGCTACTGTGACTGTTTTTATTTGTACATGTGTACATTAATAGACATATATTATTATTATATAATATATATTTATATAACTTAATATCACACTAATATGGTTATATATGACATTTATGGCCCACTATAACCTACTGCCCCCACCTGATTACAGGCCCACAGACCACAAGAGGTTCCATTTTGATGGAATGTCAAAGATGTCTGTGTATCGTATTGCAGAAATATCTGCTCGAGTTAGCATGCTAACCAGCTAGCCCTTGACCATCCTGTCTTGTAATACCACTTTGTAAAAGGTGATAGTGAGTAACTGTTGAACAGGTAGCCAAAGAAAAGAACATTAAATGCAACAATGGCAAAAGCCCTTGGCAAGCGGTGTTTGGTGTTACGTTATCATGGCCATGATAATGTTCTTTGCAAATGAATGACTGGTAAGGAGTAAAGAGGGAGGAAGAGGGATTGTGTTTTCTACAATTGGGGTGGACAGACTTTCTGGTGATATGTTGCTCTCTATTTGAATTCTACTGGATCTTATATTGTACCTTCATTTCTTTTTTTATTCTTTTACAGAATTTAAAAATGCCAATGGCCTGTTCCATTAACTCCTGTTCCATTAATTCCTAATTCCTTTTTGGCTCTTTGGCTCCATTACACAAACACTTTCGGCACCTTTGCACTATAGCAAGAGCCTTCCTCTGTACAGCAGCCCTGTGCCTTCTATACCTACCTTCTAATGATCTTAGAAAGCAAGTTGATTCCCAAACCAAGCTGTAATGTAAAAACATGAATACACACTACCGAACTAATGTAGCCTTTTCAAGTTTGTAAAGTCTTTAAACCTCCTAATTAAAAGCAGTCTTGGAAGTATTGTCTGTTCATGTACTGTAGGGTACTAACACCCACCTAAGCTTGTCATGACAACTGACATAACCCCATAAATCCATATTCTAATAGACGTAATTCTATTTTTTAGCAAAGTTAGCTTAAAAACATATTATTCCAATTGGAAGGAACATTTATAAACATTTATGTAGGGTTATGTCAGTCGTGACAAACTATGTAGGTGACATGTAGCCTTATAAAGAGTACACATCATTCAAGCATTACCGTATTTATGTGTTATCTTATTTCTGAGTTTAATGATTGTAGAGTACTGGATGTTCTTTAAAGAATCAGATTTGTGAATGTGATGTGTGAGTGTCAAGAACCTTCCACACTTCCACACAATGTTAAGATTCCATGCCATTTAAAGGTATGTCCAAGAACTGTACATTCAAGCCAAGGACTATTTAGGAACCTCTATTTTTCAGAGCTTATCAGAGCAGATTACTTTTTATTCCCATAGGCCAGTGAGCTCTTTCCCAAAACAGAACTTATTCAAGACATACCCATCAACCAACCGTGAAACACAGTCATACATTACCATCTATGGCATGGCAGGGCAAAATGGAGAGGAATGCTGATCTAAGATCAAGTGTACTTGTACTCTGGCCCATGCTGATCTAAACTAGCCCATCAGATCCCGATCCATCTATGCTGATCCCAGAAGCAGAATTCAAACTGAATGGTGTTTAATGAGTGCGGCAATGGCAAAGCATGTCAGTTTAAAGCTCCTCTGTTCCTCTGTGTCTGATTCTTCGGCTGCTCTACTTAGGCCTCAGAGAAGCGGCCACTCAGAGAGGACGCAGCGAGCAGAACTAATCTCATTAAATATGAAAGAGAGGGAGCGAGAGAGAGTGCAGGACTTACGAGTCTACAGATTATGTCCAGACCAATAAGGCAGGTAATAGCGGGTATAAGCATGTACATAAATTGCTCATTAACACCTCTCCGGAGGCCCACTGTGTTATTTATGCATTATTGTGCACTTTTGGTAACACCATGTGAAGGTATTTCCTGTTTGGACAGAAGTGTGATTTAGCTGACAGACATCCCCACCATCAAATGAGGGCTCACAATCTGATTTATCCTTCAGGACAACAGGAAATATCCACTGCTCCACTTCTTTCTGTTTACACGCTGTCCCAGCTCTGCTCACGGCTTCTCCTCTGAGAGAGAGAGAGAAAGAGAGAGAGAGAGAGAGAGAAGGGAGAAAGCTTCTCTGTACTTTTCCTTGTCCTTCTTCATCCCTCAAAAGTATAAGAAATCTCATGACCTGATAAGCCAATTAACATTTCCAAGAAGTACGAGTTCAGTGCTCAGGGGAGAGAAAGAGGAGAAACATGGGAGACACAGAGGTTGAAAGCATTTCGGTTCAGACTGTGCAGCACTAAACAACTCCTCTCAGACTACATGCTCCTAATAATCCAGGTGACTTGATACTGTAGTGTGAGTTATGTCAAAAGTTTGGGGACACCTTTCTTTTGAGAAAAGCGTTCCACTTTTCTTTTGCTTTTCTGTTATACACATAAGTTACCATTAGCACATATCAAAAGTTTTTTTGGTCCTAATTTGATTTACAGCTGGAAGTTTTGAGAACTGATGATTGCCGACATCACAGCAAGGGGATACATATGTGGGGTTTGGTATTATTCATGGAGACAAGTAATATTGAGAGTAATATTGTCTCCCTCAGTATAGATCTGATTAGACTAAAATTAGCTGGTTATGGGCTATAGGTCCAAAGGTATCCAGACACCCCTTCTAATAAATGAATTCAGATACTTTAACGTGCAGGAGATAATGTATGCATACACAGCTTGCATAGTCTTCATATACATATTAGCATTTCCAGTATAATAGGTCTCACTGGAGCAGTTGCATATGAGCCTAAGGCCACCATGGCCAATGGAAATTATCAGGTAGAGGGGAACAAAACCTCCAGCACTGGGCTGAGGAGCAGTAAAACTGTGTTCTCTGGAGTGATTAAGCTTTAGGAAGAGTCAGAATGACGTTTGTGATTCAGAACTAATCATCCAGCTCAGTACCTGACCCCACTAGTGCTCTTTTGGTTGAATGTTCCACACTATAGTCTAACCAGAAAAGTAGGGGGAAAGAAGAAAAGAAGGGAGAAGAAACTCTTTATTAACCATGAAAAAATGATGAATTTCCTAAAATTCTGAAGACACCATTGGATAAGCAGGTGTCTTAGTTTTTGGACATGCTGTGTATCTCTAACCTCCAGATGCTGATTCACTAAAAGTCTCCAGCTCCACACTAATGTTCTCCCTGATTCTACTACTCAAATCCCAAATCTGGCTTCCAAACCAACTCCTGAAAAGCTGCTTTGTGAAATCTCAAATATTAAAAGCAAATTACAAAATGCAACCGACAGTCTGCTTTCTGTAAATGGGCTGGTGCCACAGAGAATAGTTGTAAACATGCTTGATTGATGTCTGTGAACATTTCGGTCATACCAATCATTAAATTGTCTGGTAGTACTGAGTCAAGCCAGAGTTGTAAATGGATGAAGCCCCTCAGATGAGTATCAAAATATCCTCAAGATCACAGTCCACTCGTCTTCATTTACTACTAATACTAGCCCTGCTGTCCCTCTCACATGGTTTATGATATTTTGGGAGTAATGTCTCTCAACACTGTATGCTGGCTTTGAGTAGAACAAACATGCTGCACCATAGCAGAATTCCATGCCTCTTAGAAACAAACACAAGTATTTATCTATGCGATAGGCATCATTCACTGCTACACAGCAATGACAACAAAAGTCAGCTGGTTTAATCAGGTGAGTGGAAATTTGCCGAATATGGGTGCTGTGATTAGGACAGGCCTGCAGAGAAGCGGAAATTTGAATACAAAGGTTTACTTTGCTTGGCAAGTGGAGGCAGAGTTATCTAACATTACAAAAATGCAAACCAAACACAGCAGAAGAAGGAGAATGAGCCAACGGGATTAGAGACTCCACACACACACACACACACACACACACACACACACAGGTATATCCAGTTGTTAGGCTTGTAAAATCAATGTTTCACTAAGCTAGATCAATCAGTCATCTTTAACCCATTTAGTTAGAGTTTGAGCCAATGTGATAGTCCAAATACAAGTTCTGTTGTTGTAACTTTGCCAAGTATTTACTTTTCCAGGAAGTTTGTTTGCTTGGAGAACACTGGACACTTACACTGGAGCAGTATTATGCATCCATTCTCTCTCTCAGATGCAAACACATATACATGAGGCTTTCATTTATGCCATTATGTAGAATGCTGTACAGTTTGGTCACGTTACAGATTCATACCTGTCAACCTCTCAGCCATATCCTAATACAAATATGGAGGTGGCGGAAAACTGTGAGCCTCTTAAAGTCTTTGCTGTTATTATTTAGAGCATATATAAATACAGCTTTTTTTCTATTTATTACTGTAATTATTCAGTACATTTGTCTGCTGATATTGTATTTGTTTAGTTATTTGCTCAGTCACACAGACACAGAAATTGATGACTGAATATTTATCTAAAAATATCTGAAATCTATCCATGGTGATTCAAAGTCCAGAATTCTGCACTGAATTGTGTGAGCATGTACTTTTAAAAGCCTGGGGTCCTGTGACAGCATCCCAACACTAAAAGCATGTTGTTCCAATAGATTTGGCGTCATGATGTATGAGTACACTGTTTAGATGCTGGCTGATTGTGATTAGCATCAGGTTTGGCGTTTTACTGTGAATGTCAGTGTACAAAATCAGTACTTTAGTGTTTAAGGTAAACTGGCTGTTTTGGTCAATAACGCTGGGCCGTGTAATCTAAATACACAGATGAGACCAGTTTGGGCATTTAGGGGAGAGCAAGGCATCCTGTCACACTTCTCACACTTTTTTATATATCATGTGATTATAGCAGATTATAGTGTTACAAATTGCATAACGAATGAAAGAACAAGCTCTTGGGCATGTATTTTGTATTAAGTACGTTTTCATATTAGCACAACACTAATTTTAGTGAGAAATTAGTGAGTTTGCACTTGTGACTTGTGATGCCGCTTTAGTAAGTTGTCACAGTAGATTTATTTGTTGGATTTTGCAACAAAGAAAAGTAATCAGTTCATTGTTGGGTTATTTTATACGTCATATTAATGTACATTATTTATTTTAAACAAAAATAAATGGCACTTCAGAGTGTGGTGCAGCTTGTTAAACTGTCTACATCTGTCTACAAAAGACTGTTTTTTCACATGTGACAACCTACCCCAAAATCAAGTTGTTTGCTAATGTTTGCTATATTGTAAACTTTGCTTTGGTGCAGGACAAGTATAACAAGTATATACATAGATACACAGAGATTACACACATATACATAGATACACAGAGATCACACATACATAGATACACAGAGATTACACACATATACATAGATACACAGAGATCACACATACATAGATACACAGAGATTACATGCATATTCATAGATACACAGAGATCACACATACATAGATACACAGAGATTACATGCATATACATAGATACACAGAGATCACACATACATAGATACACAGAGATTACACGCATATACATAGATACACAGAGATCACACACATAGATACACAGAGATCACACATACATAGATACACAGAGATCACACATACAAAGATACACAGAGATCACACATACATAGATACACAGAGATTACACGCATATACATAGATACACAGAGATCACACATACATAGATACACAGAGATTACACGCATATACATAGATACACAGAGATTACATACATATACATTGATACACAGAGATTACACACATATACATAGATACATAGAGACATCGTAGATATACATAGATAGGGTTAAGACCCTGTGTATGTTCATTTTTACACTTTATTTGCCTTTTTTCATTTTCACACAAATGTCACACAAATGGAGTTTTTAAAATATGTTTAAAAAAAAAATTACAAAAATGCTGATACAAGGTATCATCCCATCAGTGACGACATGTTCCACCATTCTCAATAGCTTATGTTCAGTGGGTTCCTTATACAGCTCCTTTACATAAAGCAGAGGTCACTAATGCCTGCGTGTGTATTTTGAGGGCTGATGCGGGCAGATGGGTGTGCTTTTCAGAGTGTACGCTGAGTGCGAGCCTGGTAGTGCAGGTGTGTGTGTGTGTATGTGTGTCTGCAGTGCATACGCCCCTCATCCCAAAGCCGGTGCTTCTCCCAGCGGGCTCTCCGTGTTACAGCCCCACACTTCACATCACATCAGTGCGCCTGGGCTCCGGCCTACTTAACAGGATAAATATTTCAGAGGCACCTTCCCCCCTCATGTTGGTCTGTCGCTTTCTGTTTGGAGCTACAGCTGGGCGCCGTGCAGTCACAGCCTCTCCAAACTCCTCAGAGCCTGCATTATTCAGCAGGACCCAACTCACAACTCCCCTTATTTCAGCCCTCCACCACCCCCTCACTTCACCACTCTCTTTGTCTCTCTGCAGCTTTCCACTTTTCCGCTGTCCTCTGCAACACCTACTCTTCTCCGTCCCATCTACGCCGGATACACTCACTTCATACTAACCAGGGTCAAGGCTTCAAAGCCTGGATTCAGTGGGAAGTTGAATCTACACAGTGTCCAGCAGTAGCCAACCTTAATGGGAATGTCACAAAGATGCTAACTTAGCATTAGCACACCTATGCAATTTTCTTAGTTAGCGCTAAACTAGTGGCAGTGTTTGACTTTACCCCCACTGGGTTTAATGCTAAGTTTAGCCTAAATGTGGCCATTTGACGGCCATTTAAATAACTTTCTTTAACTTGTATGTTGTGTTTTAGAGTGACTTAAAGCACATCTCTGAATGTTATCGGAGGAGCCTGTTACCATTTTAGCTGGTTCAAATAATAACTTGTCCAAAGGTAAATGCTAGACAGGCTACAAACGTAGGTAACTGTTATCTACTGATTTTCAGTCAGATGCTTGACAGTGGGCCTTAGACATACAACTCTATTGACAATCCTTTTCCATGAAGGTTATACAAACTGTGTACTCAATTGCACACCTGTGTCAGTAGTAGGTGCACCTTAAAGTAGCTGAATTAGCGGATGCTAATATATAAGCTTCTATTACTTGGCTACAATAACCTCATGACTGGCTGACTGACCACGTTTGGGCTAACTAGAAAATTGTGCACAATCCATGGAATGCCCAGGAACAAACTATTCCAAACAATGGGAGAGCTATGCCTTCTTTCTCTGATCAAAGAAGGCAGACTGATATTGCCCACATTCCAGTTTAATCAATGCATGGTAAATGAGTGTAAGAGTAGAGGTAGATGTTATCTATTCAAAAAAGTAAGAACTTTTGTGTAACAACTAGGCAAGATAAATGCAACAGTAGTCTTCTGTTTTGATAGGCCCTGGCCACAGCAGCAGTGCCTCTGACCTTGAGTCAGAGCAGAAATCAATGCCAGCACCTTTTGGGGTTGTGCACCGGCACTCTGCAGTAGAGAAAGGGGAGCAGCATCAGCAGTGATCAAACTTACATGCTTGTATTATGAGGCAATCCAAAGCTGTCTCCCACACTCAGATACAGGCTTACGCTCTCACCAGCCAAATTCCAGAGCACACGCCAACGTCCCAGTGCGGTGACGTCATTGGTCTGTGATGCTGATAGACTTCCACTGAAACAGAAAAGAAAAACGACCGCTACATACTACACACTTCTTCTCCTCACTACAATAGTAGCTGTTCCTGCTTGGATAGTCTGGAATTCGAGTGAGTGTGAACAGATTACAACACAGCAGTTACCGTCTCTAAACTATGATCATAATTATGCTTCGGATTCTCACAAACATTTGTCAAATTTAATTCTGTCACACTTTATTGCTTTATTGCTTTTATGCATCATTTGAACACAGCAGCTGCAATTTACATTGTGTGAAAATATTTCGTGATGAACAGACCAACAGAAATGGACCAAAATTGCTTGAAAAAAAGCTGTGGTTCCATTGACTTACATTAAAATCATATGAGGTTTTTGCCCTCTCCTGTAAAATTGCTATTTCAAAGATTTGTTTTTCTTTGGACAGCGACAATCTATTAACATAAGCATATACTGTATGTACTGTACACAAATCATATTGTAAGATTCAGAGTCGGGCAGAATACTTTAAAAAGTAGTGATGACTGGATACTGAATACTCTGTCCTAAATGTATTAGAAACATAGTATTTAAACGCATATAGAATACATCTTAAAGGTGAAAGGAAAACAGTGTGGACAAATCATAGGGATGTAAATGGGTGTGTAAAACCTCTGTTTTTTTTTACTTGACCAAGCTCACATACCTACTATGTAAACAATTTCATTAACAATTTGAAGTCTTCCTCAGTTGTCAGTCTTCTAATACTTCTTTTGTTTCATGAAAAAAATGTGTAGCATTTGCAGTTCTAGTCTTTTTAGTTGTGTGAGCAAAGGAAAATTGCCATATATCAATAAAAACAATGCAAATTACCTATAAGATAGTCAGCTGTGCAAGTTTCAGCTAATGACAAGTATGTAACATCATGCTATGAAACACGTGTGAGCTCAGCTTATCACTACTGAAGAGGCTGTTCAGTTCCATCACCTTTCAGTAGAGCTGTGTAACACTGAGACAAACAATTGACTCTTTACACTGATTTATCAGTCTACTCAGGCTTTAGCAGCAACTTTGCGCAGAAGCGGTGTGTTGAGTTTGTCTTTAGGGACTGTCTAACTAGGGACTGTGTTTGCTACACGTGTTTTAATTTTAACGGTGTTTTTTTTGCAGGTTGTATGTTTTTCATTTAGCGTGTAAGTGCTCCAGAAGTGTTCTTCTAAATATGTAAAAGGTAACTGTACTCCAAATACTGGTGAGATGGAATGGTGTCCATGGTTCCCACACTTCATCTGGGTACTTGGTGTCTACTGGTTGATGAATACTGTGGTTTCAGACACACTAATCTGTCTGGCGTGCTATTTTAGTATATTAGTTAGAGTAGAAGTATGTGTTTTTACACATAGTCTTCATCACTGGCAAAGTGCTCAGATTTGGATGGAGATTAGATCACCACAGAACATTGTTTTAAATGCATTACATCCTGTTTTTAATGCATTACATCCTGTGTTGACCACAATTAAGATTAAGCAGTCAAGAATAGCCCGCTCTAATCCATATACAAAAAATAATCACCCCAAAAAGCCTGTTTTGGAATTGGTGGGCTTAAATGTTGAAAGTAAAACACTAAACAAAAGTGAGATTGAACTATGATAAACCAGCTCTGGCTGAAAGTCTTGACAATATTTCAGTCAGGAAATATACAATGGATGCCCACTGCTGTTTGGAACAAGGTTTAATACAGTATCACTGACGCAAAACCCAACCGCAGTTTGTATGGACTTCCACCTAGTGGGCAGAGGGACTAATTACCATATTATCGTTCTAATTGTAGTGGTCTCCAGCGCGCCCAAGCCACGGAGTTTATTTCAAAACTGTTCTTGATGAACATGATCCAGCAAAATAACTTCATTGCAAAAGCCCACTGGATCTGGTTTGTTAGTTCTGGGTGTGGTAGGTAGATGTTCAGGAAGAGTGCTGGGGAACACCATTTTAATCATAACATTTTACTGCATCTAGTGCAAAACGGAAATAGGGCATTACAATATGTTTACAAACACTCCTCATTCTCCTGTGGAGGTCCCCACTATGTGCAGATCATCATGAAATCAGAAGGTGGCTCTCTATTACAATTATAGAATGCTGGCAAGTATCTTTATAAAAGAATAAGCAGCGTTATGAAGACAAGCTTCTGAATAAACAAAACAAGACCATATCCAAAGCTGGTCTATGAAAGAGTCACTTGCACTGAATCATGTTTCTGAATCAAGCAGGGAATCACAATGGGTGTCACGCAACAACCGCTAATCAGGGGTGTCCTTATCTTTGTTTTATACCAGGAAGAAGGCTATGCAATGATTTAAGATGTATCGGGCACATACAGAGGATATAAAGGACCTAAAAGCTAGCAATAAAACCTTAGTCAGGCTCCTTAACCCTTCGTAGGAGGACCAGCTCTCCTAATGATCTTAACTGTGAGTGCTGTTTTGGGTTTGAATACCTGCTGACCAGAATTTACAGTCACCCAGGTAAAACACATGAACCATCCAGAAACACAGGTTACAGAAGCTGAAGCAAGGCCTAGCAGTTCAGTTAAGAGTTTAGCATTTCACTGTTAATAACGCAGGGCTAAAGCAATGATGAAAAGCCCAGTAAAGTCCACACAATGACTCTGATGTAATTCTGACGCAAGTTAGATCTCTTTGTGCCACACTTAAAACCTGTGAATAGCACAAACACTTTCCCTGAAGAAGCGCCAGAGGTTCTGTCCTCTAAAGCTGCCAGCAGCACTACTTCAGGATCGAGATGAGAGGACAGAGAGAGAGAGGGAGGGAGAGTGTTGTTTATTGTCTCCAGCTGTGAGCTTTGTGGGCCTTCTGAGTTTCTCTGCTCACCTTTCCTCCCTGATGTAACTCAGCTCAAGACGTTTGTGTGTGTGTGTGTGTGTGTGTGTGTGTGTGTGTGTGTGTGTGTGTATGTGTGTGTGTGTGCGTCCTGCAGGACGAAGTGACAGACATATTATTTATAGTTGACAGTCATGCCGAGTCACTCTATCATACCATTTGGTCCAGAGTAGTGGTGATGGCAGTTTTACAGCAGAGCTCCAGTTGATAAGAAGCTCTTATTGAGACCCCCAGCTATTTGACTTCAACTTGTGTATAGTGGTGGTGAAAGGACACCACCAGGGGTCACAATGTCTACTAAACAAATATATCCATTTTTTTATTAACTGTCCAAAACCACATGACTCTCGAGATCTAATATGTAATGCTGATAATAGTAAGATAAACATTTCTTTTGGGACTTTCTTGCCGTCAAATGTTGCCTTCAAAATCATAAAATATGGTAGAGCAGAGCAGTATGTTTAGTCTTGAGGTAAAATGTAAAGCTAGACTCCATGGGTAAGAGTTAATCTCAGAACTATCCAAAGGTCTCAGACCTCTTGTAATGCATTTGTAACCAGTCCATGTAATAACTTTAAGTGAAGGTGGGGTTAATGTCTTCTTTAAGGCATCCATCGCATGGAAAAGTAAGTGTTCCTCACATTTTTAAACTTTAATATAGTGTGCAAACATTGTTAACATTTCAAAACATTTATTTTAATTTACTGAAATCACTATTCCAAGATTTGTTTTGTCTTAGCGCCCATAGTTCATTGTTGCCCTTATTGTTCTTATTAGTGTAGTAACATTCTTTGTTGCCTGGTCTGTCTGTTCTAATTAAAAAAAAAAAAAAAAAAAAAAAATTATCCTGACAGAAAAACAGCATTCCAGGGTTTTTCTTTGGAGCTGACATCACAGTATATAATGTTACTATATAACAATAAAATGCTCTATGAAAATGGTCGTGATGCTCGACCAGCATCAAAAAACACCAAGTGGGTTTATGCATGCAGTCATGAAGTACCTAACTCTGTTGGCTCATTAGCTCTTCTTAGCTTTCTTCAGCTATTTTTATAACAAAGTGTGTTTTAAATGTGTTCTGTGTGCTAATACGCTAATGCTGTCATCTTAGAATATAAGTCTCCAGTCCTAGATCACTGAAGACTGCTGTCCTTCCCTTTGGTTTTCCTAACCACTATGGATACCTGAATGTTGTAACAACTAGACAAAGAAGGAGACGTGGGAAACATTGCATTTTCAAACAAGTGCTCCTTATTGAACTGTGGAGACCACCGCCCAGCGCTACGGAACAGCACAACCAACACACCTACGTACATTTAAGCGCACAGTCCCAATTGTTTACACGTTTAGTTACATGTTGTTGCTCCACACTCACCGTTCCACATAAGTCGCACCTCCTGTGTGTCCAAAGCCAAACTGTAGTGGGATGCTACAATATCAAAAACAGTGGAAAATGGGGGGCTTCCCCTAGAAATGGAGGAGTCAGGGTTCTGGTCCATCCCTTAGCTTTGCTCAAAACATGCTACACAGAGAACAAAACAAAGAGGAAAACACTATTAGTGCTAAAGCTAACTCTCGACTCAATCTGTTAGCTTTAGCTTTTGTTTTGTTTACAACTATGTTCTTTGAAGCTTGCTACAATCACCCACCATATTTAGCCCAGCCGTTCAGAATAAAAGTCCCCGCCTAGCAGTAAACCCAGTGATATGATCTAATGCCACAAATGCCCATCCCTATCTGAAAGTCACGAAACAAAACATGTTTAATGGTATGGGATAGAGTATGAGTTGTAAAATGAATCCTACAGGGCTGTAGTATAAGAACACATTTTATGACTGTAGGAGGGCAAATACTTGGATTGGCAGCTTCTGAAGATGGGTGTGAAAACTTGGCCCAGAAAACAGCAAATAGAGATGGAAAATTATAGGAAGTTCATTAAAAAGGAGGAGTAGCTTCTGTGGACTATCAAACTTTAGTCCACTCATATTTTTAATGGTTTTAGCATCTGGATACGGTATTAATAATGCATCTTCCTTTTATATCAGATCTGTTATTTAAAATAAAAATCAGCATTTTCTTTATTACAGTGGTCTTATGAAAGTCTTAAAGACAAAAAGGTAACAAATCAGTTATGCAAATGAGACTTGGAATAAAATAAATAATCTGGTTAGATCAGCAGCATCAAGGTCATTTGGGAGCTTTTCCATATACTCTCTTCCATGTCACTGGTTTAAAATGCTGTACTTACAAAGACTAATATCAGAGGCATCAAAGGGGTGGGTAGAAAGTCACTTAAGGCCCTAAAATGCAGCTAAGCAGCATATTCCATAAGATTTCCCAGGCTGCTAGAAAACTACGGTATTAGGACAGTAGTTACAGTGTTTCTGGATAACTTTTCACATCACATCACAGTCAGAGACACAAATAACCCTCCTTAATGGGTTCTGTTCAAAATATAACTGTACTGTTATGTGATGTTATTTATGGTGACCCTATGGTATCATTCTCATATGTGATGTACTAATAGTAATATTTATATACTGATTTTCAAATAATAGATTATATATTCTGACACTGTATTAAGGATTAGTGCCCCCTAGTGGAGAGGAAATCTCTCTCCAAATGTAGAAGAACTGCTTAATGCTCAGGAAAGACAGCAGGTGGCGGCCTTTACTGCCAAATCCCTGTAGAACAGCACTGAAAACAACACTAGAGCATCCTCAATCTCTTTAGCCTGAAGCTAATTAGCATACAGTCCACCCACATATTCCTATAATCAATATTATTTTTTTAGTAATCAATATCACCCTCTCCAACCACAAAGCCTGAATAAATACTGCAACACTAGCAGTCACGCCTGTGTCAGACTACAGGCCATCAGTCAGGCTGGCAGGCTGACAACCTGACTGTCTGTGAGAAGTGCTCTCTTTGTGTCTCTCATCAATACAGCATGACGTTAACATCTTTCCTTTCTGCTTGAATCAATGCAGCCATCATTTTGTCTCTCGGCCTGTCTGTCTCTGTGCACGTGGCTGAGCTGCGGAGAAAGACAATTATTGCATAAGAGACAAAGCCTTGTTTTCAGTGATGTTCATTAACAGCACAGCAACGCACACTCATTGGATGCAGAAACGTAATGAGGAGTGACGTTAGTTGCTGCTTCCTTATATGGAGGAATCACACAGCTCACACTACAAGCTGCGCTCACAGGCCCACACACTCAGGCATTTCTGATAAGCTGTGCTTCCTCGCTGTAGAGGATTCCTGACATTAGATACCAAATTAAAGTCATTCGAAATGACAATGATCACTAAATCAAATTCACACTCACATGAGAGATGTCTTGTGATTAAAGGGTAATTTTGGTTAGCAGGTAGGCCATTGCAGTAATGAATGAAAACAGTGGCTATTTATAATGACAGAACCTGGAAATGACTCTGCATTTTGTTGTAACAAAGACCTGTGCTACATTATTTTTAAACGTAAAGAGCAAAACCATTTTGCTAAGTCCTTGATCAATTGGGTCAATCAGATTGATCAAAGGGTTGTGGGTTCAGTACCTAGGCATTGCCACTTTTGGGCCCTTAAGCAAGCAGTTAGCCATCTCTGGCCCAGGGGTGCTGTATCATGGCTGACCTCCAATGGCATGTGGATGTAAATTATGTACATTGAATCTGATAGTTTAGGCTAATAAATCACATCAGATTATTCTTTCATTTCTTCGAACATCTGATCCAGTGTTTTTGGCCATTATCAGATTGATACTGACACTGAGTATCGTATCAGCAGACCAATACAGAGTGTTCAAACCTGCAGAGTGTTTAAACCTGTTCAGTGATGCATGAATGAACAGTCTGAATGTTACTGTCCAGATAGTAGAAACTAAGAAACTAAGAATTTGGCATTTCAGATCGGTGGTGGTGTAAATGTGTGGGGAATGTTTTCTTGATACACTTTTCAATGGCTACTTCCGGCAGGATAATGTACCTTGTCATTAGGACGGTTAATCTCAAACTGGTTCCATGAACAAGCCAATGAGTTCAGTCTTTCAACAGCCCCCTCAGTCACAACTTGCAATGTGGGATGTGATAGAATCGGAGACTCGGGTGTGGAACTGACACTGCAGCAATTACATGATGCAGTGGTTTCTGCATGAACAGGAATTTCTAGGAAACGTGGCCAGCATCTTGTTAAATCAATTCCATGAAAAAATCACATACATATATGATGTTAACACAACATATTATTGAGCATTATCCAGCGTCCTGACAAGGTATTAAAACAAACCTCTGTCTATATGTGCGTATGTGTACAAGCGCATGCGTATGTTTTGCTGCAGGAATCAGAGAGATGATCCTCAGAGTGCCATTACATCACCCCACAGCTTTGCTGATCTGGCTTTGTCCAGGTGCTGGTGTGCTAGGACAGACTGTGTGTTCTCCTGCAGCTGCTTTCGCCCTTTTAACTTTCACAACCAGACCGTCCAAAGCTGGTCAAGCTGATTCTAGGCCAGGATTTTCTCCTGCACACATACAAGCTGTTTAATCTGTCAGCACTGATATTTAGAGCACAAAGGCCCAACGCAATTCTCTCTAAGGCCGTGGGTGGAGAACAGCTGGCCTGAGGCCAGGCTCAGTCACCATTTCCCTTCTGCCCATTCATACGCTCTCACACAGCACACGTGTGGCCTTCTGCACCCTCCACTGAGACCTGCTTTTGCTCTGGTGGACCGTGAGAATTTCCCATTTAGGATGGCAGGGATGGACTGACATCAAAAATAGGACCTGGAACTTTGTCCAGGCCGGACCACCCACTCAAGCACACATTGACTGCTCACCTCATATAGACTGGAATATCTATATCAGCCATCTGGTTAATAGCTATTTTTTTACGGCAATACAGGCTGAACTGAAATTCAAAACACCAAACACATAACAAACGTATGTAATACACATCCAAACTTAACCTTGCTGAGAAAAGCAAGTAATAATACAAAAACCTTCATGGAAAAGTTAGGGTTACAACAAGAAGTGGGGGTCATTTCTATTGGATAACTCTGTGAAACAGCCCCCAAAGACCTACAGGAAGGGTAAACCAGAATAAACCATAGCCACTTGTACTCACATGACCAACTGTCATGTCAGTTAGTTTGATCTTTTTGGTTTTGTTCTTAAAAATTCGCTCTCTTCCACGTCATTTTAGGTGCACATCAGAAAGAATTGTGCGAAGTGAGTCAAGGTGCATTTGGGTAGTTGTTTGAATGTTGGTGTGTCTTTGAACAGCGTCTCAAAATCAGTAATAATTTCATATGTAATAAATCATTATTTCACCAATGTATCTCAAAATCCTGAGAAAAAAAGGCATAGCGTCCCGCTACTATTTAGTATGGAGCTATGGACGCGTCGGAGAAGTGGCCACGTGTGGGGCCACCTCGCAGAAAGCCAGAAGAGAGACTCTATAATTATTGTAAAAAGATGGTAAAAGTTAGTTTAAAGATGCATATATGTGTTGCATGGGCCATTCTAGCTGTAAGCTTGTTTGGTGGGGTAGTGGTGTAATGTTGGTGTCTACAGACAGGGACAACTGTATGGCTATTGATGACCTCCCTGCTATCTCGGCCGTTCAGAGACGTTATAAATGAGCAGAGCGGTCAAGTGAGTTGTGCACGTGCAGTGTCACACTTTCGTCCAGCCCGTCACGGGTTAACTACCCCGCAAACTCCAATTCCCAAGATCCACCTAGAGATCACGTGACTATCCGCGCCCAACCGGCAGCCAATCACTGATCAGCCTCGGCTCGGAGTTTTAATTGTAACTCCTGTGGTACTTCCTATTTAAGCTGTATCGTTTCTGTTGTTGAGTACGTACCGAGCCTTTGTCTACATGTATGACCTTTCGTCGCCGTTTCTTTTTGCCCGTCTTTTGGCTTCGATTTTGCCTTTGGCCTGTTTGCTCTGTTTGTCTTGTTATTTGACCTTCCGCCTCGTTTTCGGTGTCTGCTTTTTGGATTGTCCCTTTTCTTTATTAAACTGGTCTAAGCCTCATCTGCTCGCGTCCTGTGTCCGTCGGACCCTGACATGCAGAAGCCACAACAGGCTAATAGGGTTTATGGTGTGTTGTTGAGAGAAACAACTAAAAGTTATTTGTCGGATTTTATCAGTGACTTTAAATATGTGTTTGAAACAGTAACTGGACCTTTGGTTATGAGTATTTTGGTCTCTCCCCGTTCACAGAAACAGGAATCTGGTTTTGTATGGTTCTGTAAATAACTGCCTGGCAGTGTTTCAAAGACGGCTGCTTAGAGAAGATCTTCCTATGTGGCCTTTGGTAGTGCTGAGCGGTGGGTCTTCCCTGCTGCCGTGGTCTATAAAGAGCATGTGATTACAAGCTCAATATTAGCTGTCTATTTCTTTGCCAGCTTGTCACAATATTTGGAGAACATGAATCACTAGTCTTACATAAGTCTTTTCCTGAGATCTGAAGTAAATACTTTGAGAAAATATGTGATTATTTTGAGATACTAAGAAACAGCTACCAGAAACATAGATGCTGACAGAAAAGTGCTTCTAAAGATGACCTAATGTGACCAGTGTGTCTGTTTTTTATACCATAAAACACCTATTTTTTTAATTGAATCATTTTCCCTCCCCCCTTTACAGCAGTCACTCTCTGACTGCCTGTTTATCTGTCTCTCTCTCTCTTCCTCTGGCAGCTGGGATGCTGAGTATCACACTACACAAGTGCAGAGAACCAAGCCAATAGGGCTTTTGGCACAAAGAGCAGTACTGTTAGCTTATCAATCTAACGTTGCAACACTCATGTTCATATGTGACAGGACACGTGCAGAAACACAGGCACTCTCGCAGGGGCCTCTGAAAGAGGAGTGGAGCTAAGGGCTTGTTTGTGGAATCCTCAAGACATTGTTTGAATAGCTCATCTGCTTCTTGAACTGAGCATCTGTTTACAAGTGTTCTGTTTCCCAACAAGCTCCAGGAAAGAACTAACACCAATGAAAAGGAATGGAGACAATCATGGGCTGAGTAACGTGGATCTGAGTCAAACGTGTCGTCACAGAGGATTTGCATGTGTGAACTGTAAAGTGATCCGTGGTGCACATAGGTGGTTTGGCTCATAGCACTGCTCTCTGAACTCTCCTAGATCTAGAGGAAGAGGCAAAGAGAGAAAGAGAGAGAGAGAGAAAAGCTTGAGAGTCACGTACTCTTCATTCTTTTTCAGCTGGTCTCTCTCCGCCTCTCTCTCTGGCTCTCTCCCTTTCTTGCTCTCTCTTAGCTTCACCTCATTCACTATTCTGTTTCCTTCTTGTGCAGAAGTTTCCGGTGTACATGTTTCCCAGCACGCACTGCTCAAAGTCACATGTCTACAGTAGTTGTGAGTCTGAGACCACCCTTCATTCATGTTCCAGCCAAAAATGCATTAAAATAGTTCAGTTCTAAAATGTTGAGTCTTAGAAGGTGTTCTTGAACAGCTAGACATCCTTTCAGACTCATAATGTTGAGTTGCCTTCTCACAGTGAGAATGGATAGACCGAAACACCTGTGATTTCAGATCCGAAGTAAGAATGATGCTTGATTTTCTCCTCTCTCTCGAAGATGAGAGCTTTAAGTGCTGTTTATTTGGTAGTGACAGTTTTGGTGGTCTTTAGGCCTTGTTTATCTGGTGGTGACAGTTTTGGTGGTCTTTTTAACCCCCTGAAAAATGAACAACTTGTACATGATGGGTTTTGGGTCATGATGGGAGTGGAAACTAAAAAGGGTGGTCTCTAAGTTTTGCATAGTGCTGTACATTGGAATGATCACATGAATGATCCAAACCTGATGAACATCCATTCATGTTAAGTGCATTAGTCACTTTGTCACTTAAGTTGCCATACCAATCCTGGAGTTTTCACTGCAGTTGATCCCCGAAAAGATATATGGTTCTATCTAGCCATCCCTTGGAAGACGACAGCTGGAGTCTTGGACTCGGCTCCAACAAGATGCTACAAAACCATCAAACATCGTGCATGCCAGATCTAATAGCCATTGCCCAGTAATGCATTGCATGCATTCCTTCCGATGGTCCATGCCAGCCGCAGGACTTGCTGTGCTGGATAGGGCCTGCTGAGGAGCTCCTTGTTTTGCCCAGACTCAGTCACGCATAGACTGCCTCACCAGGGCAAGTATGGCAAGAATTCCCTCAGCTCGGCACAAATCTGCTGTGCTCTAAACCCCCTGTTGTGCAGCTTGGCCTAGTTCAGGCCGGGAGGATTGTGCAGGTCCGGATAGCTGAAACAGTGTTATTCTATAGTTGTTCCATCACAGAGAAGAGCACAACGCTCCGGACATATCTGGAATAGTTGTCTCTCAAGGCTTTGTTTCAGACTCATAGAGATTAGGAACACGCATTGCAATAACAACACACTGAAGGGCCTCAGAGCTGCTTTGGTCCAGTACATGTGCTAGGCCCTATTTACAGGAACTTCCCTTGACCGGAAAGCAATATCACACAAACTGGGGTTTAACAGTGAGGTTATAGGTAGTAATGCTCAATAATATAAGAATTACATGTACAAGTATTTGCTTCAAAAAGTTATTGTCGTCACACAGCCGTTTACTAGGCAATATTTAATTATAGATCAATGTTTAGGCAACACTGGGCAACTGTGCTAAAATAACATTTTAATAAAATGTTGCTAGTTTTACTGCAGTTGCAGCAACCTTAAAACATTGGTATATTTATTTGTAGTGTTAAACCGTGTGGATTTAGTCCCAATTTCTGCCTTTCTGGAAAGTCACTATTATTATGCAATTATGTTCAGACATATTCAGTACTATACAAAGCTCAACTGAACAAACTGTTTAAAAACCCTTTATCTAAGCAGTAGAGTTTGTCTGTAAAAACTGTATATGCATGCTTCAATTTTCTCACACAGTATTTTTTCTCATACTGTACATCTGTATTCACCCCCATGTCTGAAGCACTCTGTTAGAACTCCTGTGTCCTTAAACCCCGCCTCCCTATGAACGCCAGTGTGCTCTGATTGGTCAGCTTGCTCACTCTGTTCAAGCTGGCCAACTTTGGCTGAAAGCACCAATGTGGGTGTGTATGCCAAGCTTGCTGGTAGGTGGGCAATAAGGATTGTATTACAAAATGACATCACATTGTCACAAAGAAAAGTGTTGGATTTTCCGATTAGGCTCCTGTGGGAGAGAGTTTCTTCCTCCCTCTTTGGGAAAAATGTATTTCTTGTTTTAACATTGTTAAAATGCTAAAATGTAGTTCAGAAGACTACAAGTACTGCATTTCTCTCTGGTTTCCCAGTACCATTACATTATCTTAGTTAAATCTGTCAGCAACACTCCTGATTTCATTTAGTGAAGTTTTGATCTGCAAAACCCAGTATTGGGTTATAACTACCATTGATATCGGATTGCCACAAAAAGGTTTGGAAGTGGTTAACCAAACATGTTGATATACATAAAACCGGATACTTATTGTATTAATGTTGTTTGTACAGCATTCATTGTAACATTAATGTTTATCTGAGCAAATCAGCCCAATTTGGTGCACGGCACTGCATATGTTCATTAAACACAACCACCATTATCACCAGATTCAGTTAGATTTCTTTCAGGGCAAATAATTGTCTCAACATTGAGATAATTCAGTTCTCTATTTTAGGCCTCACAAACAACAGGCGAAAAGCGGATGTCATCAGTCAAGAGGCCTCAACTAGAACCGGAGAAACACATGAAGATAAGGTAAGACAAACACACATACTGTCCAAAAACAGACAAACACTCACACACTCAGTCCAACAACGGCCCTCAGTCCTGTCCAAGAGGAAATGGATCAACAAACAGCAAAGTAAACAATATGAGCCGTCATCATGGGAACGTAATGATGGGAAGCGGAACCATGGGAAATTTTTTTTTTGGTTTTAGATGGTTTTCCAGTTCCAGTGAAATGGCTGTGTCAGAGAGGCTGGAGTCCCACACCCCGCTCCAGCATTGTGGTGTGCCCGTGTATGTGTGTGTGAACCTTCCAGTTCTTGTACATTGTTCTTCAGCTTCCCCACGTCTTTCTTCTGCACTCTGCGGTGGTTTGTGATGTTTTCGGGTGGAAAATGCTCCGAGTCCTGCTCGGACTGCTGTTCCCACGACCTCCTGCCCTTCCTCTAGCCTTGTGGGCCATAGAGGGTCTGGCCTTACACTGCTATTCCTTAACACACTGCACAAGCACAGGATACCGCACTACTCTCTGTGAGTCCATTCACACACACTCAAACACACACACACACACACACACACACACACACACACACACACACACACACACAAACACACAAAGCAGCAGCAGGCTTGTTTCTTGCTGTTTGCATTTTTTGATAGATCGCATTTTTTTCTCAGAACAAACAGTACAAATATAGACCCGACAGCTGGGAACTGTTAAATATAGGAATCTCAGGACTGAAAGCGGGGCCAGTGATCACACATATAGTAAATCCCAGAATAAATGAGATCAGTCATATCTTCAGTATGAACTGGTTATAAAATTAATAATGCTAAGACTCACCACTATAAACTACTATAACTACTATACACTATAACTAACTACTATAAAATGAATATACTATATTTTAAGAGAAAACAGGTGAAACGGTTCCTTTAAGAACAGTGGGTCTCATTCTCCAACTGTCTTTGAGTTTTCACAAAGATTCTGACATGAATATCCAGCCACTGACGAACACCTGCCCCGTACTGTGGTGGAGCCCCATCCTGTTGGAAATAACAGGGGAAACTGCCATCTTCAGTCAGAATGGATGGGAACACTGTTTCCTGTAGCATTGGCAGGTAGCACTGAGCATTTAGGGTCTTGTCAATGAAAAAGGGTCCGATTACACGGGTGCCCCATATTCCACACCACACCATAACCTTCACATCACCTGTGACTTTGGGGTCTGCCGTCCAGTGAGGGTTTTGTCACTCCAGTACCTCACGTTCTGGCAGTTAAAAATTGGCCCCATCACTGAACAGAATGCCCTGTGTAAATGCGGGATCCCGTTGATGTTGGTCTAACGCCCAGGTGCAGAACTCGACACGCCTATCAGGGTCATCCCCTGATAGTTTCTGTTGCAGCTAGATCTTGAAGGGTTGCCACTTATTCGTATGCAGAATCCGTACAAGGGGTGACTGGCTGACACCACATTCTGCTGCGAGACGTAACAAGTAAACAATGGTCATCCGTGGACATCTAAAATGTGTTTAAATGTAGTCAGATACGTGATTTCAACATTGTTTCAACGGTTTTAACGGTTTAAATGTTTACTGGGATTGTTGAGGTTTCCTCGTCGGTAGCAGTCTTCAGACGACCACTACGTGGCTTGTCGTCCACAGTTCCAGTTGCTAGGAATTTGTCTATGAGGGATGCAACAGTGCTGTGTGATATTGGTGGTCTTTCTGGGTGTACAATGTTGAAGTCTGTGGCTATGTTACAGCAGCTGCGTTCCCCGGACATCAGAATCAATCAATCCTCTCTTCTTTAGTCAATTCCATCTTCAGTTACCTGTAATGAACAACTAATGTTTTGAACTTTCTGTGTTGATAACTTTTCAACCACAAGAGATATAGCAAATCTGGCAATAGATTTCTGAGACAATTCTGGTCTTCTCTGATATGCTACATGACCTTCTGATTGATCCCTTGATCCAATATGGCAGCTTTCAAGATGGCGTCCATGTTCCAGACATAGCCTAAAAGATAGTCCCTCTCACCCTTGCTGGGGAATTCAGATATGTAATTTTCCCTTTTGTTTCTGAAACAGAAGGGTGTCCTGAGACTTTTGACTCACCCTGTATATCAAATACCTACCTGGGGTAAGTCCCTCCTTCATGTCCACTGCATCAATAAACACAAACACCACTGAGAAAGCGAGTACACGCTCATATGAGCTCCTCATGTTTGATGCTAGAGAACACTGTGTTCTCCAGGTCACCTCTCTCTGTCAGTGAAACCCTCACAGTAAATCTCATATGATCCTGCAGCAACCCAAGCGTGCTGGTGCTGGAGTCAGATGAACACAGACAACGTGCAGGTGCACTTGAAACCCAACATCTGTGCCAGGTAGCTGTGGATGACAGGTCTGACTCTGCCGTCTTACCAGCTAGACATACAGACTCAACTAAACCTCAGACTCAACGTACAGAAATACAGGCTGCATGGAGGCACCCAGTATCCATAATAATCATCTGTTACAGCATCCTCCAGTGAGACAGTGCTGCCGCTCTTCCAGAGCAACAGGCCAAAGTTACATAATGAAGCCTAAAGCCTTTAGGCAAGACCTCCTTTCCAGAAACCAGGCCAAAGCAGGACCGTGGGCAGTGTGGCTGGAGATCATTGGTGCATGGCCTGATTCACCCTGACAGCACACAGTGGCGTACAGCATCTTGTCTGCGTTCACTGAATATTGGTTTCGTAATTGTGATGCGTAGTGATGCACAATAGCAGGGCAAGAGAAAACAACTGGGTTTGACTTTGACCCCTTTGAATTCAGTGACCCAAAATGTGGGTCTTCACTTCCGCTCTTCACTTACATAACTACAATGACTAGTTCTATAATATTTACTGAATACATTAATAGTAATTACTGAAGATTATACAAACGTCTGATAAGCATGCAGTCTGATTGGTTCGTTGCCCATGTTGTTATGTTAGAGGACAACATGTTTTTTCACCATACCTGTATCATTAAGGCTTAAACTGGGGTGGTGAACTGAGGGTTGGAGTTCAGTTTTGTGACTGACCTGCTCTAGCTCACCAACTAAACCTGCTAATTAGCTGAAGTGTTGAATCAGGTGTGCTGGGCCAAGAAAACTGACCTGATCACCGAACTATGCAGAAATCCGGCTTCCAGGACTGGAGTTCCTCATCCCAGGCTTAAACTGTACTGGAACATGTTTTAGAGGATCTGGCACCTTGTTCAACTATTTGAATAAACATTGAGTGTGTTTATGTGCCCTTAATAATCTAATCATAATCTGATTTTGAGGTTAATTGATAATTCAAATAGTCATGTAAACAGCATACTCAGATTTCTTAGATCATTTCTTAGATTAAGGCCTAGAAATGCGATTATGAAATCTGACAAAAAGGGCTGGATTTTGGCTCAGTAATCAAGTTTCTCAGTGCATGTTTATTCTTACTCAGACAAAAACAGACAGCAGTACCGTAAATAAGCAAGCAGTGTTTGACACAGCAACCAAGAAATGGCAATAAAACACTGTAGGGGCGACACTAAAACCAACTACATGCTTGACAAAACGAAGGATTTAAATATTCCTTGTCTTCTAGACGAGGCATGTTCACATTTTCAGATAAAGTGAGTTGCAGTTTAAAGCCCACATTACACACTATAGAATCTAGATTTGTACAGTACTAAACACAGGTGTTGTGTTAAGCATTCAGCAAAGTTTGAATGAATAGAACAAAATAAAAACATGATAAAACACTCCTCAAGAATGATCTGGGTGTGGCCTTAATACTCAAATGAACATACGTGACTGACAGCCCTCCATCACTGACTCTCTCTTTATCGCTGTCTTTCTCCATCACTGACTTCCTCCATCACTGACTCTCTCTTTATCGCTGTCTTTCTCCATCACTGACTTCCTCTATCACTGACACTCTCTATCGCTGTCTTTCTCCATCACTGACTCCCTCTATCACTGACTCTATCACTGTCTTCCTCCATCACTGACTCTCTCTATCGCTCTTTCTCCATCACTGACTCCCTCTATCACTGACACTGACTCTATCGCTGTCTTTCTCCATCACTGGCTCCCTCTATCACTGACTCTCTCTCTCTATCACTGTCTTCCTCCATCACTGACTCTCTCTCTATCACTGTCTTTCTCCATCACTGACTCCCTCTATCACTGACACTCTCTCTATCGCTGTCTTTCTCCATCACTGACTCCCTCTATCACTGACTCCCTCTATCACAAACTCACCCTCAATCACTAATTCACACTCCTTCACTGACACCCTCTATCACTGACTTGCCCACTGACTACCATCATGACTGACTCCCACCCTCACCAAGTAAATGTGCAAAAGCACCAAAACAGCAGCTGAACACACGCTACCGCTGGTGCTCATGCACTGTTTGTTTACATTTCCATGGCAGCGTACACAGCCCTGAGACAGAGGAGCTTCGTATTCTAGCTTTATACTCTGAATAGCAGTTTTGGATTTCTCAAGTAACAGATCTTTAAGATTATTGAGATTTAATGTTTGTAATTGAGTTACCAGTCCAGCAGTTTCATATTACGTTCATATTACATTTACGTCACTTCTTCCTCTGTGACTTTATTAGCTGATTTCAAAGCAAAAATCTGATTACTACCTGACTCACGTAGACCCAGAGTTCCCCATTATATGGTTACCCAAATGCATGTAAATGCGGTGAAAGAGTTACTGACAAAATCTGATTTTCTGATTTTCAGATTATTAAGTACATGCAGCATTCACTGACATCTGAAGAAATGTATCCAGAAACAGCCCTGCATTTCAATAAACATATCATAAACATGTAAATATACAAATCATACACAAAGCAGCATTCTGTGTCGCACATGAACGTTCCCTTTCAACTCCTGTATGGAAGCATCCAGTGACAGAAACGAAATGATAGCATTTACTCCCAATTGCTTCATAACCGCTTAGTTTCAGGAGGCGCTCGAGTGCAACAGCACATGAACAGCACATGAACTGTGTCAATCACCTTCCACTTGTATTTGTTTAGAGCCACTCCACAGCTCATACCATACTGTGTCTTTTTACAATTAAAACTACTTAATACATCCTCAGTTTAAGAGATCATTGACTGATGTCTACTGCCCTGCAGTCATGCTGCCATCTCTAAGACAAGTCAAGTCAATTTTAGTTTAGTGCAGTGCTTTTTAGAGCAGGCATTGTCACAAAGCAGCTTTACATTGTCCAGAGTGCTTCAGGCAGTTTGATGAGGACAGTGAACACATACCAGCTCTCTCTCTTTCACACATGCACACACACACAAATGCTGTCATACAGTATGAATCTTAACGGTGGCTAATGCACCACACAAACGTGCACCACTGAGTAATTTAGCACTGAGCCATATATTGTTACAGTCATAACAAAGGCATCAAGCAGGACTCGGTCAGTGATGCTCTGCTAATGTGTTTGGGAAAAATCTGACAAGAGTTAGACTACTGTATACAGTCCTCTGTGCTCTGATATGGTCTGTCTACATTTCACCTGGATAAAAAGACTGAGTGAAGTATGATGCCTTTTTAAAACCTAATTGAAGTCTCAGTGCATACCTGTCAAGTTTTGGATTTAAAAATAAGGGAAATTTTCCACCGCGCGCTTCGAGCCATCCCACCAGCCCAACCGAGGTTCAGTATCCCTTATCCCTTAGTATCCCTTAAGACAGGTTTACAAGAAATCTAAAATAACCACCTGTGAACCACTTACAAACTACAATTAGATGATCAGAATCTGATAGGCCTACCTTTGTTGACACTGAAATGCTGTGGACATTCCTACATATGTAATTCTTATAATACAGCCTAAATGAAAACACAAAAGGGAACTGAAGCATATTTATTTATTTTACATATTTTCAGCATATATACACATTGCTTGTCTTAAAGTGAAACACATTTTATTTTCATTACACATTTTTAGTATCTCATGTTCACTCATGTGGTTCTCTGGCATTCACTGACTTATTATACAGAGTTGTTGCAGACTTTGCGTCCTTTAACACTTTTTTGGAAGGAATGCCCTCTCTCTCCTTGCATCCATCCATCTCTCCCTGTTCCAGGTTTGTTCCCGCTGTCCGCACTAACCTCGCGAGAACTGCCACTTGCAGCAGCCTGGGTGGCAGTTCTCGCGAGGTTAGTGACATTTCAGTTTGGAGAGGCACAGGAATGTTTTTTAAAATTATAATATAATACGGGAAATTTACGGGAAAATACTAATACGGGGGAAAGAGGGGTAAAATACGGTAGTTTCCCGGCCAAAACGGGAGACTTGACAGGTATGTCTCAGTGCCTTGCAGGAAGCCTAAGGTAGGGGATCCTGTTCAAAGAATTCCCAGAGAGATCTGTCCGTCTTAAGGAGCTGTGCGATGTTCTGAGAAGGCACTAATGATCTCAAGTTTGTTCTGTGTTAAGAATCCTTTGTGTTTCTTGTTGTGTATGTGTACGTGTGTTTGTGTTCTGTGCGTGGTCCTGCCATGGAAACATTGAGCCAGAGGTCTGAGTGGTATTATTACAAGACAATCAGCTTAATGCTTCACCCACTTTACTCACTCTACACACTGCCCAGACACAAGCCAAGAAGCTTTACTTACTGCCAAACACAGTCCAGCTGCCCAAACTGTACAAACTCCCCACACAAAAAAACTCAACTGACTGACAGGGGTGACCTTTCAGTCTGCTTACTGGCCAGATTTCTGTACCGTTTGGTGATTTCCCTGCCCACGTACACCTGATTGAACTTATTAGTTCATTCTCAGGTTTAGTTGGTGTGTCAACACTTTTCTTAACCCTAACTGATGCAGCGAGCAGCTTCTCGTGTCTTAAATAACTATGTGGGGAGACGTATCCTGTGGTACTAAACAAGTAAGGGCGATTTCTGGAATGACTGGAATTGGGTTAAGAACTGTCCAACGCATTTCTGAAACCTGGAAGGATAGGGGTGAACCATCAGCTTTGTGGAAGGAATGTGGTCGGAAAAAATTCCTCAATGCCCATGATCAGAGATCACTCAAACACTCGGCAAAGTTGAATAATAAAAAAGAGGCCAGCAGAACACACAGCTAGGTTTAATAGAAAAAGTAGGACAAGAAGCAACAAAACTGGTAATAAACAGCAGTGTAGCCATAAGACAAGCACTTGTTAGTGAAGCTAATCTGAAAAAGTTTTAGTTTGCTGAAGTAGAAGCCTCTGAACTAGAAGCCTCTGGTTATGATCTGGGGTTCCTTCAGGTCAAGGCTCAGCAATGTTATTTGACAATGAAATGAAGTCAGCTGCATGTACCAGGTCATCCCATTAATGGATTTTTACTTCCTTAATGACATTGTATTCCAGGACAGCAATTGTAGGTTTCATCAGGGTCTAATTGTCATTTAACACACCTGCAGAGTCCTGATTTTAACAAACGTCATTAGGATACTGCAGGAAAAAGTACAAGATAAATTATATATACATTAGATAAAGATTATGGGCTCATTAGAAATCCGCCTCCTTTTGAATTAAGATCCGGTTGGAGTGTGGAGGTCCGTTCATATCCCTACCTGAGAATCACAGTAAAACATATTGCTCAGATGTACTGACTTACAAAAGTCGGAGAGTTACTTAGTCTACTTGTCCCTGGCAGGACTGCCATCAGAAAACAACTCAAGACAGCATGCTTTATTAATGACTACTAGGGCTTATAAAAGGGTGAAGTCATATCACTACAATAAAACACTACAGTAAAACTTTGTTGGACTAAGCTGGGGGTGGTGAGACTTGCAAACAGTCATTTATAATGTTATCTTTAAAAATGTAAAGGTGGACCAAAGTACAAACAAAATTCTGGCTCCAGGTCTATAAGGCTCAGAAACCCCATAAACAAGAGTACTCAACATGACATGGTTCAAGGCTGAGCTGTGAGTGAGGGCGTCCACATAGTTTAATGCAAAGTTTTTTCAACTTCATTAAAAATATAATAACACTGTCACCCTCCAGAGGATCAAGAGAGCTTGTTGTGTCAGGCATCATATGTTCCTCAGTAACTTAAGTAACTTTTCTTACTTTACTGGAGGTTTCTGTCAAAGTGTCTCATTTGCTTGACAGAACAAGGAATGTTTAGAAAATTTTGATTGGCTGACAGGCATGTCAACCATAATTTTGGAAATGGTCAACTACAGAAACTCCTGGATTCACGTTGTATGTTTGTCCCATACTGCACAACTGGTTTAGTCCTTTTTTTAAATTGTATAATGTTGATGTGTGTTAGAGGCCTAAGCACAAAGTAGACTAAGCAAACCAGTCAAATATGTGCAATATGTGTATTTGCATGTCAAACTGTGGGTGTTTATTTACTATGTATGTGTGATTTATTTCTGAACAGTTAGGGCCGCGGTGTACAACACTTCTATCTGCCACTGACAAAAGTATTTGGACCACTTGTGACAGCATTTGCAGACTGTTCTAGTGTGGTGGCCCATTCGCCATTCTCCTGCCACTTGAAACCCACTCTACAACTCTCTCCATGTACCTGCATACACATGCACACACCCTCATTTACATCAAACCACACAGAGCAGAGAGCGAATGATGAACTCTTTGAACTTCAGTGCTGCAGATGAAACTGATGAATGTGTTCTCTGAACAATTTTCTGCCCTGATTTCCTCTGTGGCATGTCATGCAGACACAGATCATCTTTCCATTAACCAACAGCTCGCTTCATAAAGTCTGTGTCAACCATCTGTGCAGGGGCAATGGTTTCTAATTTGACCTAGGTTATGCTGTTTGCTAAAAAATGTAATATGTGAATTCCATAATGCCTTTTGTTTATTTTAACTTGGCAAACATTCATATTTTGTCTGTAAATCTGCACTGATGATTTTGTGATGCCAGCTTTGAATGAAAAATGTTTCAGAATATCTCTACTGTGTGCTTCTACGCCTTCCCTTACACTATTGAATGTTTCAGTTCGATAACACAAGTGTTATGTTTGCTACTTGGTGGTCTGAGCTGCAAGTTTGACAGACATAGTAACAGCAACAAAGCAAGGCGAGACTTGTCAGACCAACAATCATTTATAGTGTTATCTTCAGTGACCTTGTTTGGTAGGGAGGCACAGGGCAGACTGTATAAAGCATATTGTCGCTGTCCAAAGGAAAACATGTATCTCCAAAATAATGAAACCTCGTTTCATTCTAATGTAAGTCAATGGAACCAGACTTCTTTCCAAACTGTTTTGGGTCATTTCTGTTGGTCCATTCATCATGAAATTCCCACACAGCATAAACAGCAGCTGCTGTGTTCAAATGATGCAGAAAAGTACAAACCGACAAACATGGAGATACATGTTTTTCTTTGGACAGCGACAATATAAAGTACATGCCAGAGGGAGAAACTCTCTCCAACAGAAACACACTCAGCTGCCTGAAACTGGAATTCCAGCCCTTTTCTCTATTATAATGTGATGTCATCTCGTAACACAGTCCTTACTACCTGCCTATTGGCAAGCTTGGGAGGGTCAGGTCTACTTGCTTATATGAGAAAAATATTGTGTTTTGGTAAAATTGACGCATGCACATCCATTCTAGCAGACCCCAAAAATACAGTCATTAATGCTGAAAATGAGCATAAGGTCCTCTCCAAAAAAACTATTTTCAGGCTTCAAGATTGCCGCTACTACTGTTAGCTAAGCAATGTGCTTTTGTCTGTTTTTCTAGATTACAATATGTAAAGGAATGTCAGAAATCACATAAACAAGTCTATTTGAGATTACTTAGCAGCATCATGTGGTTTGAGGCAAGTGTGTGATGGTTCACACCATGCCTAATGGTGGAAGATAAGTGTTCAGTGCTTCTTAGCTAGTTAGCTCTAATGAAGCAAACTTCAGACATTAGCTACATAGGTGTTGTTTTGGGCATTTTTTGCCAATCTATTTGATTCAGGTGAGATTCAGTAGAGTGCCTCTGTCCATCCCGTGCAGTCAGGATCTCTGATCTCTGCTGCTTACTCTCTGTTTGCTGTGATTACTTGACACTGTAAATATACATTTCCCGGACATGGGAGCGAGCCAGAGGGGAAGAGATACAATGGGGTCTTTAATTAGATCAAGTCCAGGGAATGTAGAGCTCGGGAAGACACGGCCCTTTTGCTGACGCTGGACCGGGGCTTCATCGGAACTGAGTATCAGGACAGGTCTTCACGCTAAGAAGAGGAAGCAGAGCCCACTGCTTGTGTTTGTGTGCATGGTGGGTGAAAGTACAAAGGCTCTTGAGATAGTGTGTAAGGGTGCAGGAGTGCTTACATGTTGCATATGCGTGAGCATGTACAGTAACGTCTGTGTAAACAAGAGGAGATTTCACAAACAGAGCACACTCCTGGGGAGAAGATATTTCCTTGGCCTGATTTTTCTGATTAGCCGCTCGTCTCTTGTCTTCCTGCTCCGTCTGGGGAGAAGTCATGTCCTCTGCTTGGGTCCAGTTTTCCATCCTTTGTTCTCCACTAGCACTATTAAATATTTCATCCTCGCGGTGCAGGCCCGGGGCCGACGGCAGGCTAGGGATCATCTTTCCAAAGCTGAGAAGCAGGACTGTGGCCTCCGCCACGAATCAGTCATGCCATGTCTCTCACGTAGGCCAACAGTGCACAGAAGAAGGGGTGGGAAGGTTCCACCGGAAGAGTTGCTTTGTGTAAGAGTACCTGATGTGCAGACAATGTGTAGCTTGCATTCTTCCGGAAATTCATAGAGTACAGAAAACGAAAACATCTCTTAAGTGAGCTGTAATTAAGTCTGAGACTCACGCTGACCCTAGTGGAGATGAGTGGCCAGACTGGAACAGACCTGTCATTTTAGGCTGAGACTATGCCTAATCCTCAAGAACAATGAGTCGGGTTCCTATGGGAAGCGCACACAATAAGCATACATTAAAACTGTTTTTCAAGATTAGTTTGAGACTGTTTTAACAACAGCGCATTCAGAAGCAGAGGAACATGGCTTAATTCTGCATCTGCACACCACATTCACAGGCTTTTTTTCCTCCCTCTGATTCATATTTATCTTCATATAGAGCACTATTAGCAGGAAAGTGGTACCCTCTTATTATGTCTGTGTGTGTCATTGGCTTTAAAGTGTGTTGTCCGTTACTTGAGCATAGTGGTTTGTCTCCAGCGGCTGTTCTTCAGGCACTAAAAGCCTCTACTAAAGAAACCGCAGCTAGGGTGTGACCCAGAGCCGTGGCAACAAGGCATGTGTTTTCCACCAATGCAGAATTGGGTCGTCAGGCTTGTTTATCTGTTGACGAAGGAGAAAAGAGCAAAAGGATTATTCTGTGTTTATACAATTTACCGCAAATTATATTCATTACATCTCTGAACTTCACAGTATGAAAGATCATCATGTGAGCTGCAGACTTGAAAGTTTTCAAATAAAAAAAGAGTCCAAGTGTGCTCTTCTGACGCCCTGAGGGGCAACAACATTAAAAGCGTACTCAGTTGTTCAAACTTTCTACATAATTTGAGACCAACAAAGTCATTCAAGCATAGTTTGATGTCAAATGGTTTACTGAAACACACTGACTCACATTTCATTACAGTGGTGGTGATGGGAACCAGGAGCCATGAGGTCTACAACACAAATATAGTCATTTTATTCACTATCTAAAATCACAAGTGAACTCAAGTAGTTTTGTAGAAGCATTAAACACTTCTACTTCCTATCACCACCACTGTGAACTCTAACTCTGTGATTCTAAGGGTACATCTGTATTGCACACTGAATTCTAATACTAACTAGTTTTTGAGTATGTAGTATATAGAATAGTTGTGAATGTTAAAGCTGAGTATACTCAAGAATGCACACTGCACACTCAGAACCAGTCACAGTGCAATGGGAAATGGAAAGAGAGGAGTTTCTCACAACTGGAACATTTTGAAAAAGAGTGGTGGACGGCGATGCAACGGCAGCTGTGGTGGTGGCAGGACCAGAAATGGTGTGTTAATGTGAATTCTGTCCAAATCTGTCAAAACAGTCTGCAAAAACAAATGTATTCTAGTAAATAACACATTAGTTTGTTTGCATTCTGTGAAAGAAACCTCTGCCGAAGCAGGCTTCAGAGTCCAGCATGGCATGGCATAACCTTCATCACCAGTAGTACTACATCACGATGTAGTATGCTAATGTTCTGTGTACTAGTCTGACAAACTCACTGTATTAAGATTAGTACATGCCGTATCTTATGTGGTATTAGTGTGTAGTACACAACTGAGACACAGCCTAAATCTCAATGATTAAATGTACAAACATAAAAAATTGTGGATTTCCCCTTTTAATATAATGAGATTTTGGCCTTTTATTTACTCTTTCTTATCTTTATTGCTTATGCAATTGTGAATGTCTGTGACCGGTGAAAGTTCAAATCCAGAAGCTTTCAACAAACAATTCAGATTCCACTGAACTCTTCAACCTTGAAGGTGCCAGTTGCAAATGTAACACATAGCAACAGCTCCTCCTTTTTAAAGAGTTTAAAGAGCCCGTAATGGGTAATGTCAGTATATGGTTATTTATACAACCTCTATTAAAGGGTTGTGTCTGTCTGACATAATGACAAGTTCTGCAGCAAAGACAAGAACCCCAATATGTTCCACCTGGAGTGCAATCCCTTCTCTGTGTCGGAGGGTCAGTGTGCTGTACTTTTGGCTGGATGATCTCTGCCCCTGCTGTGCCCAGATCAGATAGCCAACTTGGTGTCCTGTTACTAATCTGCTAATCCACTTGGCAGAGGGTCCTTTCCATCTCCAATCTTACATAAGGCCTTTCCAGGCTGTCAAACGGTACAAACACAAACAAATGTTTCTCCATTTTAAATCTACCAGCTCTGTAGTTGTATGATAATCAGTCACGAACCTGTTGGAAAACAATTAAATAAATCACAATAAAAAGTGAAATGGGTTAGTCTACTACCCCCAAAGAAAACAACATGGAGGAGTGATCAGTAGTCTACATGTGTTTTTGTCAGTCTAAGATTTATTATTATTATATTGTTTTAATTCTGGCCTAAAATTTAAAACACATTTTAAATATACCTTTTCAAGCTTTTTCCATAAGTTACTGTATGGCTTAAAACCCCATCTGAAACAATTTGTCATTATCAGATGAGGTTTACATGTTCTCCCAGTAAAACTGTGAGTATATTACATAATAGACATCTGTGTAAAAATGACATGGGGTAATTTATTAGACCTAAGAATAATTAGGGGAGTATAAATGAAAAAAAAATTCTTTGTGCAAATACCTACATACCGTTATCAGGAATAAATAGTATTAATCTGGTGTTAATTCCCAATTAAAGGAGAAATATGCAATATTCATTCTCCACACCATCCTTCTTTCTCCCTCTTCAGTCCTACCTTCATTTACATACCAGTTTAGCAGAAATGTTGCAAGTCCAGCATCAAACTTCATCCCTTTACGCACCAAAAGTGTCTCCAAAGGTGGAAAGTAACTCCAATGTAAACTTGTTTTTGGTGCTATTTTTGTCACTTGTTTACTGTTTATGAACATGTTTTTTCCACTGAGAGAGGACAGTGCTTCTTCCTCATCAGCTCATGTTGGGACAGAAGGCAGACTCAATGCTACATTGACTCACTAGTGTTTCTTCAGGTACAAAGTGGTATTACGACACAGGATGGGCCAGGGCTTGTTGATTAGCATGCTAATGTCAGTAGACATATAGTTGTATTTGACTATTTTTTTCCCTTAAAACACATTTAGTTCATTTCACATCTTTAGACATCTTACAAATTAATAAATTGTTTTACATACTGCTCCTTTAAAGGAGAAAACAGGGGGAAAGGAATATCTCTAAGGCACCTCTGTGGAGAAAGATGCTTCTGCTGAATTGTGATTTGTACTGCCAGACCACAGACAAAATTTCTCATATTTTTGTCAGTAGAAAAAAATGGTTCAAAGGTTACAATGCTGGGTAGTTATAGCACTATGTCGAATATTCCAAAAAGGTTAACTTACTTTAGTTACCTTACACCAGGTTAAACTTCCAACTAGTCTTGCTTCAACAGCGATTCCTGAACTACATTTCCCATAATCCTTCATTGCAAACTCGCTGCTTAAAACTTGCAAGTCTGCTATTATGCATTTCTGAACAGGTAAACCCGCATTGATTCTATACATATTTACTTAAACCAAATCAAACTGTAGATATATATCATGACTTCGTATATTTTGTAACTAATGGTCCCACTTAACAGGATTTTTTCCTCGATGCGTGTTGTCGTTTTCCCATGATGCCTCGGGCCGCTCTATAAAAGGCCCTCAGTGTGGAACGCTGGTCATTCAGCGAGCGCTGCTTTGAAAGGCGATTCTGAACGGAGCAAGCGTCTTGATTAAAATCGCTGAACACAACAATTCTCTTTAGGTGTGACTCGTTTACGAATGGTGAACTACTCCGTTGAGCTTCTGCTAAACAGTCACTGTTTTGGTTGTCAGACGAAAGATAAAATTTACGTTTCCTCCAAGGAGAACATGCGCGACACAGAGGAGAGGTAAGACCACAACAGTGCTGAACTGAGCTAGTCTTTTAACGTCAGCCCCCGTGTTTATGTGCTGCTGATTCTGTAGTTTAGCTACATGGATAAATAAACGGTTTCCTGAGCTTTATAGGGCAAAAAGCCTTGTGGATGACATGCAGCCCCGTGTCCTCGTAGCTCTGAACGAGGCTTGGGTCGAGCTGAATCCGCTGAAACGGAGTTATTGTTGTCGTTGGTGTTTGTGGTGGTGGGGATAACTTCCCTAGTCCGCAGGATGTGCTGTGTATTCTTTACACCTCACTGAAACGTCCAGCTCGCCCGTTGTTTTCATGGCTGTCTGGGCCTCAACTGTGGGCTGTTTCAGAAAGTGTGACCGAGCCGTCCTAAACTTAAAGTCCCTTGAAGTCGCCGAGAGGAAGCGAGATGTTTTTGTTGGTGAGGAGGAAGAAGGTTCTAGTCTTGAGCAGCTGAGACCGAGGGATCAAATTACAGCAGAGAAAACTGGCTCTGCTCTGCCTCCCACAGGGTGATCCCGCATCCGTCACATTTAGCCGGTTTATCAGCGTCTCAGATGGTAGAATCTACAATCTGGACATATGAATTCAGCTGTCAGGCTTGCGACAAAACCGAGGGCTGAGACTGTTAAAGCTGGCCTGCAGACGGTGGCGTGTCAGAGTCCTTCAACTCTCTGCTGTCGGTTTAATCGGCTTTAAGCAGGAACAGCAGAGAACAGACCACTGCAGAGGAGGGGGGAGAGGGAGATGGGGAGAGCTGATGCTGCGAATAGCTCAAACATGAGGGACAAGGAGTCCCAGAAGTGTCATGGCTTTCAATACAGGCGATACAGCGTGATTTATCTGAAGAAGCTCGCTCTGCATAGACTCTGCTCTCTATTCAGTCTGCTTTTCAAGCCCCATTCAGTTGTGTAGAGTGTTTGTAGCTGGAGGCTGTTCAGGTAGGCTCAGTGTTCAACTCTCTATTGCAGGCAGGCAGCCATTGTATAACCTCAGGACTGCCACCTTCGAGACCTTTCCACACCTTGGTTTGGCATATTTTATATTCAAATCAGGAGTCTTTGCCTTGTTGGATAATCCAGACCTATAAGAGGTGTGGAGATGTGGCTACAGATGAGCTACACATGCCCTGATCTGATAAGAGAAGGATTAAGATTTTCCTGGGAGGCAATACTAGGAAAGGATGACACTCCCAGGTTAGATTTATATATAAGAGATTGCATAAGAAATGGGACTCGGGATTACATATTCTTTACCTTGCATAAAACCGTTTTTATGGCCCAGGATTTCAGGTGTCCACTGAAACGTCCTGCTCTCTTAAAGCTGAAGGTGAGTTTCATTGTTAGGCAGGTATGTCATCCTTGGCTGATCATCTCTGACTGTGTCTGTGACTGGAGTGTTTTTTAGAGGACCATGATGTTAACACACGCACATTTGGTTCACATTACCTCTCTTCCATACACTCTGCATGTTCTGTCTTTGGCTGAGTCTCATGACTTGGCTGGATGCCCAGGACCTGAAAAGCATTCCTATGGAATCTCTGAAAACGTGAGCCCTCATGTTACAATGAGTCTGCCTGCTACCCCCCATCCTGCTCCCCTCTTCAGACCAGGGCAGTGAAACTGTCAGATTTTGTGCTTCACTCAACACCATTTTATTTTCGAGTGTTGCTTTTTGTTAAAGCAGGAAACATTTATCTCATGCCTTTCGTCGAGGACATGGCTGAAAACATTGACTGTCATTAGAGAGGCTGGCAACCCCACAGCCATAGCTGCCCCTCTGTAGCGAAGCCTGATTTTCCTGGAAGACTCTTGGTTTCCTGTTTTGGAGCTGAACCTTTCCTGGCTGTCTGCCGGTCTCTCTCTCCCTCTGTCTCTCTCCCTCTGTCTCTGTAGTAACCTTGGCTAGTGTGGCATCTAACACCGATAATTACTGCGCAAATAATGAAGCGGATTGAGTGCCCAGCGTAGAACACTTTAATGCAGACTCTCATGCAGACTTCCTTTCTCAACGATTGCTCTCAGACCCTCTGCTTTTGAGGTCAGTCAGAGGGAAGTTTGCGTGACCTTGCCTGAGCATTTCATGCTACTATTGCTGCTATTTTATGACTGGCTATTATACAGTGAATGTAGCTGATGCAATATGGGCATCTGCTATGGTTGCTTCAAATGTTAGGATTAAGTGCACCAACAGAAACTTACTGGACCGGTAGTTTTAGGACCAAGTTAACATTTATGCATTTCAAGCTAACTTCTCCCCTATAACTTCTGTAATGTTCATTTAATGCCCCGGTTTATTCAGGTGCTGACCTATTTTCCTTTATGACTGGGAGCATATAACCAGTGACATGTCTGAAAGCTCGCGCTACGCAGGGTGGTGGGGGTGTGGCGCTCTGAATGTCAGAGGTTGAGTGTTGCCTTTCAAAACAAGCTGGCATTTCAGTCACGGCCACTTGCAGCTATAATAGGGAACTGTACAGATCAGGTGCTCTGGGGGGCGACTACTGAATTATGTCATGAACATTTGTCCACTTCGAAGAACCAGCCCCACGCCTATGCCACCTGCCCCCCAACACCCAAAAAAAACCCCACCTCAAATACTGACTAAGCAAGCAGTTTTCTGGCCATATGAACATAAAGAGCAACTAATGAATTTCAAGTCAA
Source organism: Semaprochilodus insignis (assembly GCA_034552555.1). Lineage (NCBI taxonomy): Eukaryota > Metazoa > Chordata > Actinopteri > Characiformes > Prochilodontidae > Semaprochilodus > Semaprochilodus insignis. Next base: position 42,199,249 of record CM067474.1, on the reverse strand, counting down.
TATGAATGTCTTGCACATACAGGTAGTGGCTCTTTAAAGGCTTGAACAAAGATTACCTCATTAGCTGTGTCACTGAACAACAAGGAGATGCTGCGCAGCTTCATGAGTTTGTTTTTTCCACCTCATCAGCCTCGTCTCCTCCAGCTTTGATGTGGTCTCTATGCAGATTGGGTCGCCGTGACTACCTGTCCGGTTGCCAGAGAGGCAAAAGTGCAGCTCCTCCCACCCTTCATCTGCAAAGCGATCTGGCTCTCACACCTCCAAAACAAGCACTGACTTTGAAAGGGTTGTTTTCCTTCACTATGGACTTCAGATAGCTTCTCAGAACCTGACCAAATTTGGCATCTCTTCAGGCGGATGGGCTGGAGCCAGTTTGTTGGCCCAGCTTCAGTAGCCGTTTCTGTGTATAGTAAATTGTGAGTCTTTGGTTAGAGCATAACTTGCTCTTAAGTTTCTGATTCATCACACAGGCCAGCAAGTGGTGTGAACTTCGCGTAAACAGATTTAATCAGAGACCATTTGGCGGTATGGAAAGTGGATTGCACGGCCCTCTCAGCCGCAGACCAAGCGACTAGGAGAGAATGTGACCCCTGTCTGTTCTCTGAGGAAGGGGCTGATGACTGTTACTGGTTCTGAAACCCAGAGCTGTAACCCAAACTGCCAATAATGCCAGTTCCCAGCCATGCTGCTATTTAGAGAGGTGTTTACAGATCACGCGCTAGTTTGCAATGAGCGCGTCTCTACAAGACACCAATGCTCTGCTCTCATTTCCTCTTACTGTCTGAGTCTGAGCGGGCTGTCTGTCAGTAAGTTACACGACTGTGTCCCCACACAGTCGACTTTCCGTATCAGTAATACGGAGTAGCTTGGAGTGCCTATCTAGGATCAGATTAGCCCAGTCTGCACTGATCTTGATTAATCATGTGCTGGGAAGCAAAGCTGGCTCCAGATCAACCTGCTTTCTATAGGGTGAATGGTCTCTGTTGTTCTTGCTGTTTAAGCATTCAGTGAGAGTAAATAAGTTTGGACTCATTCCTTTCCTTGGTCATTAGCCTATATTCAGTGTCCTACATTCAGCCCCTGTGCTTTTGACTGTATTCAGTGTGCTTGTGTTGGTGCAATGCAAAGTACTCAACTCCTTATCAAGTGAGTCCATTGTTAATGCGATTGTGTTGTATGGGTGCGATAGCTGCAGTCTGGACAATACTCTTCACACTCTTTTCACAGTGCAGGGCTTTACAGGGTGTCAGAGTTCCTGATAAGGCATGGAAAATTGACAAAAACAAGAGGGAGAGCCAGGGAGGGAGGGAGAAGGTGTTCAGGAGGTAGGGAGGTGCTATGGAGAAGGTGAGCGATGTTGTGACACAGTTTGTTGTTGCTGTTGGGCCTGTTCGTAGCATGGGCATTCATTAAATGGTCCCGTGACATGGTTGGTACATTTTGCATCATCCTGGACCTGTTATTTGCAGTGAGATGATCACCCTTACTTTGTGTTATCGTAGACAACATACACGGCTATGGGGGCACTATGTTGCACTAAGAAATCGTTTATTTCTGACCTTCCTGTTTTCCCCGTCTCTTTGTCTAGCTCTTCTCTTGTGGGCTCCAGACTGCACTGCTCCAGGCAGCAGGCTCCAGGGCCTCTGTGGTGCTCCTGATGCCCCTCACCCACTAACGAAGATCCCGGGTGGGCGAGGGACTGGAAGGGATCTCCCTCTGACCGTGCCACTTCACAAGGTAAAATGCTCAGGTCTATGATTTTGTTTAATTATTGAGTGATTGTATAGGGAGCAGTGATGGTACTCCATAGAAATTTGCATAACTTAACACTCAACAGGAACATCTGAAACTGGTCAGCATGCTTGTAACACTCTTTGGAAGTCAGTGATTCATGATAGTGCTGATAATCTGCTGACTAGCACTGCTCGTAACCCATACTTGATAATGATGCTCCCAAACAGAACTGCATGAATTCCACTTTTTCTTGAAACACAAAAAGGCACTGTAAAGTTCTTCATCCGCGGTGTTCTGTATATACGGCAATCTTTTATGCTAAAATCTTATTTATTGCCTTTCTGACATGCATGACTTTAATGTGGGTTATGGTTGTTAGGAGCAGATTTGATGCTTTGTACTGACTGAATATGACTCCCATTTGACAGATTTGAATCTTGTTGTGGTTCATAGACAGCCTGAGAATGAGGACAGCGGATCTTTTGATGTAGATGTTTTTACACATGTGCCCAGTGCACAAAGAGGCTTTTGCTGCATATGAGCCATTAAGGTTATTTTGTGTGATGGCCTAAAAGCGGGGTAGAATGAAAATGTGTTGTGGGATTGTTTGTTTGTTTGTTTGAGGTCTCACTTCTTTGTGGCTGTTCCCAATGCACATGAGCCTCATGGTTTACTGAGTGCATGCCCATTAGCGTGAATGTGTTCATGTATAGCTGTAGGTGTCACCAGATTCAGCGTTTACACATGTGACTGACTCTGGGCTAAGAAGGTTAGGACCAGGCTTCTCACTTACACCTGTGAAAGGGCCTTTTGTCGAAGCAGATGGTGACCGGTTGTCTTTTTGCCCCGTCCAAACAAGAGCTCATTTGTTTAGGCTGCGTGTGTCTAAACATGAGCTACAATGAGTTCATCCAATGTCCATTTGGATACAGTGCATGTGGTGAAGTAGGAACAATCAGGAAAGAAGTGGTTGAACTGCAGTCCTTCAAATGAACTAAGCAATAGTGATGGAAAAGGGCGTAGGAAATTCACTTTTACTGTGCTGGACTGAGCAATGCATGCATATCTCCTGTGTAAACATTGCTGTGGAAAATGGGATCATAGTAACGGGGACGCGAGTTTGTGTGTGGACACGCATTCATGTACGAGTTAGCCTGTTCACTGTTTAAATTTTGTGCCTTTTTAGGACGACAGATTGACGGTGACTCAGACGGGGTCAACGAGTACAGCACCCCCGGTCTTGCACTTCCAGTACCAGCTGAGTGAGCGGCGTTTCTCCTGCTGGGACACGGTGCTGGCAGGCGACTGCCTCTATCTGGAGATCCCCAGTGGAGCTCTGCCAGAGGGCAGCAAAGAGGGGTACGTACAGTAGTATTGCTATTAGCTGTGAACCACAGTGTTATTTCCATTGCTTGGTATCGCTTCTACTGCTACTACTAGGTCTGTGCAGTTGTGTAAATAAGCATTATGTTAGAGGAGTTACTGTAAAACAGTCAGTGAGGTTTGGTTGGTTTAAAGTGTGCGGAGTCTTCTGTGGTTAACAAGCACAAAAGCTCTGTTGTAAAAGCTGTTGGTATGTCTGGTTGTGCTGGTTTCGATGGCCCTGGGTCTTCTACCGGTTTGGTTATTTGGGTATTGTTAGACTATTGCTTGTAATGGTATATGAAAGCATATTTACTTAAAGGGCCTATATCATGGAAAATGGAATTTCTCTTGCTGTTTTGAAATAAAGGTCTGAAGTAATATGGAATCATTGGTAAATGTTGAAACTTTAACATTCACTCCCCAATCCATACAGTATATCAACATAAACTAAGCTGGAAAAACAGCCTGTTCTGAATTCACTGTTTCTCTGATGTCAAAGGAACCAGCTCATTTACATGTATCCACCTGTTTATGCTACAGCAGTTCATCTCCGCCCACTCATATTGAAGTTCTAAGGAGTGTTTTAGCTTGATGCCTTTTTCTGAATGAGGCTTAATAAAGGACAGCCAATCAGAGCAGAGCTCATTTACCTTGGGTCAGTCTTAAAGGCACAGTAACTAAAACAGCTGTTCGTTATAAAGTGAATTATGGCTGTATTTGGTACCAAGAACATTGTTAATCGCAAAAAACAAAACGAAATGAGATTCCACTCATTAGAAGGCAAGTCACATAACCAGTAGTGGTGCATTCTTCTCAAATCACCTTCACTGGCAGTGCAGTGAGAGTATTGTTCTGGGCAGCCTGAGTGACCAGCAGCAGTAGCGTTTTGCGAGGGGCTAAATTAGCTCTGCTGCAGCTGCCCCTGCATTATTATGTAAGTTACTGATTATGTAAAACTTGAGTGCGTCATCGTGTCTCTCTTCTTCTGTGCTGCAGGCTTACCAGTCTGTTGGAGTTTGCTGAGGAAAGGCTGAAAGTCAGCTACGTGTTCCTGTGGTTCTACAAAACCAGGGAGGATCGATGTAAGAACATTTTCCACTACTAGACTGCCAGGGTGCACTTTTACAGGACCAGTTTGATATGTTAACGACTTCCCCCTTAAGTTAATGCTTATTGGCTGCCTCAGCGCACAGCTGAAAGACTATATCAACATCACCGTTTGAAAATGTTTTAAAAAGATGTTTTATTGAAGTTGCAATTTAAATCACAGTTGCAATATTGGTCAAAAAATCCCAAATATTTTCCCCCATATTGTTCAGTACTACATCAGCGTGCCCTTCTTTGTGCGCTGTTCATAGTCTCAAGCACTAAGTTGTCTAATTTTTGGTTTATGCATTTATTTATTTTTGGCTGGATTCTGAAGAACCATTTGTTCTTTTGTTTCTTACAGTGTCCATCACAAGGACTTTTCACTATATGGGTTTCGAGATGGTGAAGCCTGGGCACCCTTTAGTGCCGGCTCGGCCTGACCTCTTCTTCATGGTCTACTCCATGGAAGACAGCAGCTCTGATGAGGAATGACTTCCTGTTACTGTCTTGCTCTGAAAATGCCCCCCCACCTCCCAACTATGCCTTCCTCCTCTTCTCATCCTCCTCCACGACTTTGGCACTGTGCCCCCTACTTCTCCTCAAGCCCCTCCTCATCAAAAACTGATTTTTAATGGGGGGTGGAGGAGTAGGAATGGAGAAACAGACAGAGCGAGGACTGACAGAGTCTCTGATTGGTCTCTATCCTTGTCTTTGTTTCAGCCAAGGGTTGGTTGGTTGGTGCTAAGAGATCTAAAGCATATCCTCTGTTAGGTTTGCATCGATTATCAAAAGGTCTATACTCTTTATATGTATGCTCTGCTTTAGCACATGGTGATTAGGGAGGGCAGTTTAAGGGGAATCATATAAGGGAACGACTTTTACAGAGATTGTAAGCCATGCCCCTATAAAGTTTTTGCTTCAGGGTGGTGTGTACAAGATAGGAATGAGATTCTTTTGTCGTTCTTGTAGTGTTTTTAAACAATCATTGCTCTCTCTCTCTCTCTCTCTCTCTCTCCTCTGTTGCTTACTGTTCCTTATTGTGTATGGTGAGACTCTTTCACATCTTTGTTCTGCTTAGAAATGGGAAGCATGAGATCACTGTCGTTCCATGTTTGTTAGATGCTGACACTGTCCATATACATCAAGTGTGTCTGAGTAAGAGGACGTGTGTAAAATCCGGCCTCCTTGGCTCATGTGGTTGCAGTGATTTTTGACATTCATCCTAGGATCTTGAAAATCGTCCTAGGAGCACATGCATATTCCAATAAGCTTGGTAAATATAGGCCATGATTGTGAATAGTAAAGCGTAGGTGGATGGCTCAAAGCTCTTGGCAACAATGATGTGTTCTCTCACCTGACGAGGCTGAGCTATACAGTTATTCGTTATGCGTAACGATAAGGCCGTGGAGCTCCAGGGAGAACACTGAGTCCAAGACACTGCAGCATTCCAGCTTAGCCTCCGAGGTTATAGAACCCATTCAGTGGTAACTCACGTTTAGCCGGGAATAGAATCAAGTAGGATTTGTGCTGGTGTGAGTACACACAGCTCGTGCACAGGCTCATTATAGAAGCTAGTTTCAAATCCGTACCTAAAGGGGTGGAACCATTTGACCTGTTAACAAGATGCAAGAACGTTTTCTTGACTTTCATGCCACTTTGAAATCATCCCTTGTCCCCTGTGTTCTGTCATCCCAATGGCCTTTTTAGCTATGCTGTGCTGCTGTTCTGCAACACTCCCTCATGCAGGTTGAAACGGAGTGCAGATTGCTTATCCACACCAGTCTTATTGAAGTTGACTTCATGTTTCCCACCGTTTGTCTTCACCATCCTAAACCAAACCTGTAGGATAAAGAAAAGTGGCCCCTCCCTCTCTCCCTGAGGGGCCATCAACATGAGCACTTTACCTGTATGTGTGTAATTCAAGCAGACGTGCATTCTGGGCACACCGCTAAGAGATGTTGCCCACACTTTTGAGATGTCTTGCTGTATTTAATGACACAATTGCCAAAGAAAATGGTCCCCACTCAAAGCTTAAGCATCAAGTTTCACTTAAACTTCATCGCTCCAGGAATGCACTGCTGCTTTCTTTGTAGTAGCATCCTTCAGGCTACAGTCCGACCTAGCACAGTCAGGACAAACAAACAACAGACGAATCGAAATACATTCCCCATAGCTGGAGCTTTCTGATCTTGAACCTCTCACAGTCATGCCTGTGGAAGCCAAGTACCAGCTGGGCTTGGGCTCCATCTGCAGGGGCATGACTGCTGGGGGCTTTAGGTTCTGCATGTGTATATAAAACCTACGTTTCCATAGTTAACTTTGAGCCATGACGATAAGCTGTTAGAGGAAATTTCTTTACATCTTCTGAGATTTTATTTTTGTCTATCTGGATCATTCGATTTTATTTTTGTCTTATTTAGATTCGTTTTCTTTTTGTAGGTTAGTATTTTGTTTACATTAACAGTAAAAAAAAAAAAAAGAGAATCATGACAGTCCATACTTGTATACTTTTATTTTTTCCTTTTTTTTTTGTTGGAATAAAATGGAAAATGTGAACCTGGTGGTCTTGGAGTTCTTTTCCAGTGATGCAAGAATGGCCTAAACTATACTCAATTTGAAAAAGGGGCAGATTCCAACAGAAGCTTTATCTGAAAACTTTCTGAAATCCATGTGGGTTGTTTGTTTGCAGAGGAGAGATTAAAATGAATGAACAGATCCCAGTTTTAGCTGCATTTCCATAGCTGATGAACAGTACCAGAGAACAGTGCCTGTTCCCTGGGTGAGCTCTGTGACGCACTCTCCAGGCAGGGAGACAAGTCCATCCAATCAGCTCATAGATGGAGCCATGGCGCACTGCCAAGGACACTTATCTTTCTTGCTATTTTGGGAGTGCTAGAACAAGCGTGGCTGTGCAGAATGCCTTACAGTCCCGTTCTAATTCATAACAGTGAATGCACCAGCGGTCATTAGAGAGCGTATGTGACCTGACCTCGTTGCCAGGTGAAGAGGGGATGTGGCCAGCTGTCGCGCTAATGTAGTGAAGCGCTCAGCATTAAATAGACTTACTCCTAGCACTTAGTGGTTACATCACAAAGAACTCAAGTATTTCACAGTAACATACACTGAGCCACATATTTGTGCTGCTGGGTTACTGTGCAAACTTTTGACGCAACCTGCACAAGAAATCCCGTTTCTGGCTTCGTAAGCCACAATTCCGAGAGGACAGCCAGAGGGAGCGACTTCTGACCTTAATCTTTCACTGACCTTACGTAACGCACTTCAGTTTGCAGCAGTTACATCAAAGTCACACAGTTCTCAGAATCTTCCTCTGCAAACGAGATTCCTGCGCTGTCCCGAGAGAGGGTCAGGCAGGAATTAGGGCTGGCAAGAGTCAGCGACTAATCTCCACTAACGGTGCATCCTACATAACACCAGTGCATAAACGGACAAAACAAATCTCAACTATTCGGACGACTAATCAAACATTTTTCTACCAGAAGCTGCTCATATGACCACAAACTGGTCTCCATCACTCACAATGCATACACACACTAGAACGTATATACTATAGCTGGTTAAACTTACTGTCACCCAACAATTACTTTCCATTGGACGCAGAGTGCCTTCCAGGGAACGCTCTTATTTTTGATCTATTATTCAACAACGTATTCGGAGCGCTCCACCTCCTCTGGTTAGACATTGCTATTTAGTGCTGCTCTGGGATCTGCTTCCTTCGCCGCAGAGCACAGTTGCCTTAAGGCTAGTGCTGAAATGGCAGCGACTTCTAGAACTACTCTCTTGAACTAGTGTGCTTGCAGTCAGAGCAGGAATGAACCATTCACACTCTGTTAACTGTGTTGTGTGTTTATTAAAGAAAACAGTAGACATAAAGACAGACAGAGTGGTTCACTCCAAGAAACCAAACCTTGTTTTTTTTTATATTTCATAGAAAAGAAGAAGTGCGGGTTTTCTCATTTGTCTTTCTCTTTCTGTTCCTTCTCTTTCTTGTCTTTCTCGGCCTTCGCTTCCTCTGCCTCGTGCTTCTTGATCAACTCCTCCACCTCCTTCTGTTTCAGAACCTTAATCCTGGTCTTACCATTCTCTCGTGTCAACGTGGCAATCTCAACTACACAAAGATGAAACAGAGATGAAAAACATCAGTCAGGGACAGACACAGAAGGAGAGTGACCAGACCAGAGAAGACACAGGACTCAATATGCATCTACTTCAAACAGGGGCAGACACTGCCTGTTGTCCGGTCCCCTTGGCCACATTTTACCTTTTGATCGCTATACATGCCATGGTTTAACAAACCTTTCTAGTCAGTCATGAAACTATTCAGGCAAATCAGGGTTTGTCACTGAGATAGCTAATATGACAGTTTGGTGATGGATGATGGTGGTACTCCTTGCTGAGCTAGTACGCCTGGCATTATAAATGCTGCTCCATTAGCTATAAAGTGCTAATGACACTCTGTAGACGGTTCAGAGCTGGGCAACAAAAGAGAGGCTACAACTGCAGCAGCTAAAAAGCATAATAATAACCTAGACTGGATGACATGATCATTCTGTGCTCTGTTACTGTATTCAGCTAATGTCATGTTACATTCCTTCATTACACAATTCCTGAAGGATATCGATGCAAGGGCTCATTCTAAGGTGCTTCAAAGATGAGATACTGAACATCACTATCTCTGGTTTCCTGAAGGCTACAGCAAAAAGTCATGTGTTGTTGGAGAGGGGGCATAAAACCCTACAATGTTAATTTTAAGTTTTTTTGTACCAAAGTTAAGGCACTATAACTTTCTCTGGCTCTCCAGACCTCCGCTGTAGGTGAGGAATTGTTGCAAAGGGCATGTCATACTTTTTTGATCTGTGGCGTTCTTCATGGGTTTAAAGTAGCTGGTTGTAAAGCATTCCCTTCTCCTGTGGTTTTATTCATAAGGTCATTAGTAATTAGTCATTGTCAACTTGACATTGACTTGGAAAAGTCTGAAGTCGTTCAACCACATGACATCCATCCATCACAGAAACAACAGAAGGTTCAAGTTATTACTGTTTTAGTAAGTACGTTTGACCTGGCTAAACAAATGCTACACGTTTTCCAAGGAGTTGTTGGTGCTGGTGACACAGGGTTCAGATGGTGCCAAAACCATAGCTATGCATTATGCATCCTCATGCTTTCGTGCCAGATCATTTCAAATAACAGTCTAAGGTAACCAGTCTAATGTTTTCCATTCCTCATGTGACAAAGACATACAAGCTCTCTCCCTCACTCTCGCACACGCGCACACACACTATTCTTACTGTGCCAAAGACACACAAGCCCACACACACACACACACACACCTTTCTCTGCAGAGAGCTTGCTGACATCCATGGTTTTGTTGAGCACTTTGACGGCCAGGGCGAGGGCAGCTGAAAGCGTCATTTCTCCCTCTTTATAATCTTGCTTCAGCATCGACACAGCAGCCTAGAACACGGCACACAAAAACAGATCATGACTTACGCACTTATAGTCACAAAACAACAATTATGAAATACAGACTGACTGTCTGGCATGTAAAACCACTTGTGCCTTTACTTGCAAAGACTTTATTTGTAATTCAAGAAAAGAGAACCTGTTCACTTGCTTATCTGATCAAAGGTAAAGTTAAATATGAATACAACCACATCCATCATAGTATGACAACCTGTAAATATGCACAGCACAGGCAAAATACAGGTTTAAATGGATTTCACAAAGTGATGACTATATGTGATTAAAATGACATGACATGTCAACATGCAAGTGTTCAAAAGAATCAAGGTGTCCAAGGATTTCAGTGTTAACACCGAGAGGAACAGGATGTTCTTGAAAATGTTGATGTCATCGTTAAAGCTCTGGCACCCCCTGTTGGTCAGGAGTTAAAATGACCACAGTCAGTGTATTTCCACAGTAGTTTTCCACCATGTATTTAAAACATGAACTGGTAACATTATCTATGAATGCTTGGCTTGGTAGGCAATGATTATGAAGATCCTATAAAAATCTAGTTTCTTACTCGCATTCAAAGAATCTCAGGAAATTCACCTTTGTTTATACAGGACAGAAAGAACCTCATTTCCTTTTGAACTCTTCCTTTTCCACTAACCATTTAGGCTATTCTGTGCTCATGCATTCCATAATGTAAGCGAGATTAACTGAGCATAAAGAAATACACTGCATGGTAAAAAGGTATGTAGACATCCCTTTTTAATAGTGGGCTTGGCTATTTTAGATGTCCCCACTGCTAAGAGGTACAGAAAATCCAGCAGCCATACAATCTCCATAAACAAGCAGCTGCTTCCAAATTCCTTCAAGAAATGGTTTACCGAGTGTGGTGTGGGAGAACTTGACTAGCCTGCAAAGGCAGTAGAAAGGGTCACACCGAAGGCAATTGAGCTCTTTGGTGTGACCCTTTCTACTGCCTTTGCAGACTAGTCAAGTCAAGACCATGGTGCTATTATTGAGAAGTGGAAACGTAGAGGAGTAACATGACAAGCAAAATACTTACATACAAGCTCAAGGAACAGGACCACTGAGTGATAAACTGTGTAGTGCATGATTGGAACTCTCACTACTAAGTTCTAAACAAGTTCTGGATGCAACATCAGCACGAAGCTATTCCTCAAGAACCTTGTGGATTAGGATCCAAAGGCAGAACAGCCACGCAGAAGACTAAGATCCCCACACACAATAACAAGAGTCAGCTGGAGCATCTCAAGCACACTACGATTGGACACAGAGTAGTGGGAAAAATGTATTCTACGGACTAATCACGCTTCAATATATGGCAGTCTGACAGAATAATCAAAAAAGTGAATGGAGAACTATTTAGTAGAACTATAAATTAAGTTTCAGTGAAATAAAGCTACAGTATGAAATGAAATCACACTTTAGAGAGCTGCATGCTTACTTTCTAGCAGCTGCTTGGGGAATAAAGATTCCAGCTTTAGCATGCCTATGCCCTCATGCACAAAGCAAACTCCATAAAGGAATACACTGATGTACCAAAAGCGATGGGATAGCAGTATGTATATTGATTATGAAGTGATGCTACCTCCGGGGGCTGCTTGGGAATGTCCACACCTGTGTAAGGAGTTATCTACCGAGTGAGGCTGAACACTAGTCAGTGTGCTCATCCCAAGGTGACATAAATTGCGGGAGTGCAGAAACTTCCGTTTCCAAAGTAGCAATTTAGCAAGTCTTGATACAGTATCCTGTGTGTTCTGGGAATGCGCCACAGAAAGCATTACCACCCCCAGTGGAACAAGAGACTTTCAGTCTTAAAAGCAGGAGGTCCCACACAAATATCCTGCAACACAATGCTGCATTAATTTGCTTATATGGGACAAGGGAGCTGAAGACCCAGCAGCGTGTCCCTGTTAACACCACGACACCAAACACAGCTCCTCACCTGGGCTTGTGAGTTTGCTGGACTCAAGAGGTCTGGCAACATGTGCCGTGGTCCAATGACTAACAGTACCAATTGTTTTCAAGCTGATTGAAGGGTTTGTGTGTAGCGCAGACCCCATGAAGCCAACAGTGCCAGTTGTGAACAAGGCACTGTTCTGGCTGGTGGTGGTTCCATAGTGCCGTAGAGTGTGTTCTTATGGCATGGGTTGGGTCCACTATCTTGCCCAAGTTGTTCAAACTTTGATCAATCATGTTGCCTTGCCATGAGCATGCTGGCCAGTGTTCAACATCACTCACAAGATAAAACCTCACAACTTATACTACAGGTATGGGCATTCCCAAGCCTCCCTGAGGTAACGCCACTTCATAATCAATTTACATACTGCTATCCCATCACTTTTGGTATTTCAGTGTAGTTTCAGGAGTTTGCTGGGGAAGAAATCAACTTGTCTGCATTGGGAAACACTGGAACAGCAATGGCGAGCCTGGATATATCACCCAACATCAGTGCTGGATCTCAGCTGGATCTCTTGTGGCTGAATGTTAAGCAAATTCAAGATAAAGCCAACTCCATAATAATGCCCATGTTTTTGGAATTAGACATTTAAGAAACACAAATATGTGTTCAATGATGTTCACATGTAGTGGAATTTATTCTAGAAAATGAATATTATTACTGTGTTACAGCAGAAAAAAAAGCCTCAGAGTCCATTTCTTTTTTTTTTTTAAAGCAATTACCGGCAGATATTTTTGACAATGAGACTTACACAGATTGTAGAGAAATACATATTTACATGAAAAAGAAAGGCTTACACTGCTTCTGAAGTGTTGTTAGGCACTTTTTTCTATTGATATTAACACTGCATCATTTAGGAATAAGTATTTCTCAAATATCTGCACTGAGTCCAAAGTGACTGTGATCCGAGCTAAACGACACTAATATGTGATGACACAGAGAATGCATCCTTTACACTGTTTCGAGTATGTATGTTCAATATCAATCAGAATGTGCTCATCTATACCATCACTGCCCTTTCCCATTCGAATACTGGGCACTGTAAAGTGAATGAAATTCCATTGATGTTAGGCAGGTTTACAGTGGTTCTGCAGCTACAAGTCTGAAAGATGCACTTACTGCACTATTATTGCCAATGCAGGTAGCCTTCCAGCCTCCGTAGTTTCCACTGGGGTCGCTCTGATAAAGTTGGAAGCCATAGTGCTTATCCCAGCCCATGTACAGCAGGGAAACACCAAACGGCCTCTTACCTATGCACATACAAACAGTCACGACGTTAAAACATCAATCTTTCGTCTAGACTAAAACATTAGAACAAATAGCGGGCAGAGAGCGTGCAGTGAAGCTACAGTACCTCCAAACTGTGTATATGCTTGTTTGATGTCACAGAGTGCTGTAACCAGCTGCTCACAGGGGATAGGTTCCTGATACTGAAGGAGATACCTGTGCACACATGAACACACACACGTTCAATATCAATCAGAATGTGCTCATCTATACGATCACTGCCCATTCCCATTCCACTAATATATATATATAAGTGAGTTGAATGGGTTTCACCAGAGAATGTGCAGTTGTGCAGTATGTGTGATCTAACTGGCCGATTCATACGGGATAAAGGATCTGTGTCCAAATTACTCCTAATGGCCCAGAACGAGATATTAACAAACAGATGTTTAACTTAGCATTGTGTCACAGGTGCCACACTTCCGAAAAATAACACCACACTGCAGCAAAAGGGCAAATATGGTGCAAAAAAAAAATGCAACACTGGACAAGGCAGGAGTCTTTTTATCTCATTTAAGTGTGGGGTGATGATAGTTATCAACAGTAGCGCCAATTGACAGTGCCAGTTTATAGTGTATGGGAGGGAATGAGCATCGAATTGTTGTGGATTTCAACATTCATGAACCTGAGGATTAAGGAAACGGGTCAAACCAAGCTCTATTTCAGCTGTCAGCCTTGTCTTGTTAAATTGGGGAAAAAAACTGTTTTCTATTACCCAGTGTTTTTATATTACTGGGTTCAATTGGAAAAGGATTACTACTACTGATTGAATTACAGAAGGCAACTCCCTGCAGAATGACCTGTAAAAACTAAGGACACGGATTCGTAATGGATTACAGTACACAAAGCCGCCGGTTATCACTCAAATTACAGCACGTCCCCGAGTAAAATTAATTCAGCTCAAACACGTTCTAGGTCAAGTCACGTTCTAGGTTGCAAACAGTTTTGTTTTCAATTAAAAGATGAGCTGGTACATTTTCGAATCCTATTGAAGTGGCCTGAAATTAGAAATGAGCATTGTTGTTTCTTTACACTTTGGTCTTTCACTCTTACCTTTGTGCAATTAATCTTAATTCATTAGTGAGGACATTGGCATCAGACGTGATTCCTGCTACACTACACGCCATGTCTCTGCAATACAACAAAACAAAGTTACCACAAACCAAGAACTTGAATGTTTTGATTAAAGCCTGACAAGTTTCAATTTAATTTGAATTCAAAGATGATTATGATTATGTCATTACTAACACTTTAGCACATAAAGAGGCTGATGCTCTATTATATACTAGTTAGATGGTTTAGATGAGTAATTTGATGTCTGTATACAGGAATCTGCATACAGACATCCTCCCATATTTTGACTAACTTCAGGGAAAGTGCAAACACCTCTCTCTCTCTCTCTCTTTCTCTCACACACACACACACACAGTATTTGTAATCATAAGCATACGTAGGGTTGTTTGACACTGTGAAATGCATCTGTACCTTACAACAGAAATTTGTTGTAAAGTAAATCCCAATAAGCTGAAATGAAATATCTGAAATCTAAATCACTGAAAACTATACTGTAAACACTAAATCTGGAAAAAGACTCGTGGTCAGGTCTACAACTTTCTAAACAACATGTAGGGGGTTGGCAATACAGAAAAACAGTACATCATGATACTTGGACATCTTCATAATACACGGTACATGTGACAATATTTTGACAAAGACACTAATATGCTAGTAGTGTTACATTTAAATCTTTTAAAGCCCTCAAACACTATGAATACAATCACATGAAACATGCAGCTGGTCTGTAATGTTGGTAAATTACTAAGGTTTACAATATATTCACAGAAGGATACTTTTGATCATGATAAGAATAATCACAATAACAACAAAAACACAGTCCCACTGCCCACCCCAACTACATATTTGCTTTAGTGTCAAACAAGTCATCCTTATTTTACCAAATCACAGCACAAGAAACCAACAAAACCTAGAAACTGAAGAACTTACTCGTTGAGTTTGTAGATCTTCTCTGAAAAGAACACTTCATCCAGCAGCTTGTGGATGTTCCTCCTCTCTGCTGCCAGCAACACACCATCATTGGCGAGAATTCCTAAACAGGTACCAGCATGGCCAATAGCCTCCATGGCATATTCTACCTGATACAGGCGCCCTGTGAAAGACAGAAGTAGTCATCTAAACTGAGGATTCACCAGGATCTTTCATTTTCCCAACTTCCAGCTCCTCCGCATATTCATTTATCGTATGTCACACACAATTTCAGCCGGTAATTTTTAAGTAGGTGTCATGTCAGTACTGTTACTAGTATCAGTATCAAAACGTTTTGAACGCTTCCCAGCTACAACACTGTTAGCACTGTTACCAATATCACAATGTTTTAGTGTGGGTTAATTAAACATTAACCCTGCATTAAGCCTCTCAGAAATGTTCAGGATCTCATGTCTGGATTTACATGAGAAATATATATTGGTATCTTCCCCTTGTTTCCCTTCCGTCAAGTGTCCACACATTTCTCTAAAGGGATGCCCTGCTCAGACAAGTTCAATAATCACTTGACTCTAATATTTAAAGCTTATTAACCTGGATCAGAGGGGTCATATATTAGACTGGTGCTCAACTCTGCAGGATGGTAGATCTCCAGGACTAGGTTTGGGCATCCCTACTCTTAAATGTCATTATGCCATTATCATTACAAGGCTGACAGTGTCTACTATGACGGCGGGGACCAGGTTTATTAACAAATGTTGTGATTTTCTTTTTTGGGGTGGAAAAAAAAAACAATTAAAATGGCAAACTGAAACTGACCAAAAATGCGTGAGTTTATGTGGGATTTATGTGAATTTGTGCATTATTGGGTTCTTTATATCCCAATCCTGGTCCTGCCGGCCCACTGTCCTGCACCTCTTAGTGTTTTCCTGTCACTTTAACACAGTAAGAGGTTGTTATTGAGCTGACTGGGGGAATACAATTCTTGCCCCAATAGTCTTAGACCATCAACCTAAAATATAGGGGGAAGGACCATCAGGGAAGGGCTGGAGCTCAACACACCACACTCACACTACACAAATGAATCCCAAACTATTAAAATGCAGCTACATAATAATTACCTTCAGGGGAGAAAATGGTGGTTCTTGAATCATATCTCCGAGACTATATAAAAATGAAAACACGATTATATTTCGCAAACTTATAACACACAGCCTTCGAATAAGCGTAAACAACAGTAACGGCACCGTTAAAGCGCTGATACTTACCATATTGATCTCTCAACATACGAACCCTGAACACACAGGAAAACCGTCCGCAGCTCTTCAGCTCTTTCTAGCTGGACCAGACGACAAAAAGACACATTTTAGAAAGATGTAAGACACTCAGCGGAAAAGCAGAGAAACAGAAACAGAAAGTGCCACCGCTAGCGTATCAAACAGGCTAGCATGCTAACTAGCTAGACTGCTAATATCAACTGTACGATATTTCAAATACAGACGTTCCAACACAAACCGCGGGCTTCACAAAGCTAAATGATAAACTCCTGCCGATATTTTAATCATTACAGTACAGTCATCTGAGTAAATAATCAGAGAAAGCAGCTTCGCTGGAAATGAAGCTAAACGCTGTTAGCCCGTTCACTCAGTGCACAGCAGCGAGCATGAAGCAGCAACTTTTGGTTCTCAGCATGAAACTAGCGAGAAGCCAAAACAGCGCAGAAACGCCAGATACAGGTGAGCTCAGTGTGTCATATATGGTATACATGCACCAGGACATTGTATTTAACTTCAGATTCACGTAAAAATAAACTATACACTAATAAATGTCAGTACCGTTTCAGTGCCGCCGGCTCGTTCAGCTCCCTCAGTTTACAGACATGAGCAGAGTGAGAGCTGCAGACCTTCACCCTGAGATCAGCTCCCGCAGCAGCGCCCCCCACAGGACTGGAGGACCACAGCACTGCCGGAACCCTGAGCACGCCTACAGGAGCACGGAAAAGCCGGATTACCAAGAAAACCAGACAGCAGGTTCTGGAGACGTGTATGATCTCGTATGTCGAGTGAAACTCCACAGTTTTGTTAACAGTTACATAAAACTCTGAGTGTTGCTGTTACAGACTGCCTTAAAAGGGCCCTTCTAGTATTAAACCAATATTAACATGGTATTCATTAACAAACATCTTAAACCAGCATAGACCAGCACTATACCATCTTAAACCAGCATAGATCAGCACTACACCAGCTTAAACCAGCATAGATCAGCACTACACCAGCTTAAACCAGTACAGACCAGCACTACACTATCTTAAACCAGTACAGACCAGCACTACACCATCTTAAACCAGCATAGACCAGCACTACACCATCTTAAACCAGTACTGACCAGCACTACACCATCTTAAACCAGCATAGACCAGCACTACACCAGCTTAAACCAGTATAGACCAGCACTACACCATCTTAAACCAGCTTAGACCAGCACTATACCATCTTAAACCAGCATAGACCAGCACTACACCATCTTAAACCAGTACTATACCATCTTAAACCAGTACTATACCATCTTAAACCAGTACAGACCAGCACTACACCAGCTTAAACCAGTACAGACCAGCACTACACCAGCTTAAACCAGTACAGAACAGCACTACACCATCTTAAGTACTACTGTACTTAAGTAGTTGTAGTTTGTACTTTACTCCACTACGTTATGTGAAATTTGTAGTTCCTTTCAGCTTATGTGGTGTAAAAAAGTAGCATGTCAAAATGAAACAAGCTTATTCATGGATTCTTAGCATCATGCATGGAAATGTCCATTTCAGGCCTGGACTACATCAAGGACCACCTGGAGGAAGGCAGGTAAAGCAGGATGGGGTTAGTAAAAAGATAAAACATATTGTTCCTGACTTTGTGGGTAAATAGACCACAATATAGAAATATGTACACACGCACTTTTTTCTGCATTTATACAAACACTATTTCCTTTTACAGTAAATTTGTTTTTGGCTGGTTTATGTTTATGAAAACCTGCTTTAAGCTTGCTTGTTTTTATTAAACTTAAACTTGTAACTAATAAATGTAAATAAATCTAAAAAACGAAACGCTTGTTTGCAAAAAGTTATTTTATAGCTCTAGCTAATGGGGATCGTTTGCCTTCAGTGTTTTTGAATAGACATCAGTGTCAGACTAATTAATGACCTTCTAGAGATAAAAGATTGGTGGACCAAGAGTGACACTTCACCTATAATGAGCTGATTAAACAGAGAGAGTCTTGTTCCATTAGAGCCATACTAAATCATGCTACTTTTACTCTCCATACTTAAGTACATTTGAAGGGAAGTACTTTTGTACTTTTACTCAAGTGGAGGTCTAAAGGGAGGAACTTCTACTGGAGGAATATTTTACCTGGGGTATCTATACTTTAACTCAAGTACATGGTTTGTGTACTTCCTCCACCACTGGCACTATACCATCATAGACCATGTGCTGATCTGTGCTGTTTTTCTCAGCAGAATTCACAATTCTGAAAAAAATCTTCACTTCTGTCTGTTTTTGCTCATCAGTGTTATCTCATGACAGGTCCCAACATGAATTCAGTGCTCAATAGATTCTGGCTGCTAGCCAGTGATCCGGAGCCTTCCTTGCTGAACAAAACACCATGCAGTTCAAGCTGGTTTAATGTGGTGTAGTGGTGTTCTTGGCAGCTTGGTGATGCTTGTTGAGGAGACTAGACATGTTTATAACATAGCAATGGTTCCATTTTTACATGTTGGCTGGAGTGACCCTTTACATCACTGTCAGTCAGGTAAAGATTACCTTTAAATTCCCATCAAATAATTCAGACACCACTCATACCATATGGTCCTTAAAGAGATCATAATGTTCCTTTAATGATTTGATACACCACACTGTGGAGGATGGGTTATTACATGTTAAAGTACCTGTTTTTTATCCATCATTCATAAAAGCATATCCTTTATATTACCGGCAGCCTCCACCAAAGGGCAAATATACTCTTAAACTGTTTGAACTGTTAATCTGTAACTGTTGTGACATTACACAATGCTTTCTCAAATCTATAACTGGTAGCGACTTGTCTATGCCTGAAAGTGCAGGTCTGTTCCAGGTGCTTGTGAAGCTGCTTAAATGAAAACCACTGGCTAGCTTTACAAGGCAGTTATATTCACCTGAGTACCAAACAAGCCTCCACCATCACACATTTGCTCTTGTTATTGTTTATTACAAATTATTTACAACAACGGCAAAACGTGACAGAATGATATGTCTTCATCTCTTTTTAATACTAGTATAGTAACTCATCTTTACCCCATCATCTGTAATCGGCAGGTGTACTTGCATACTGTCATCACACACAAAAAACTGAAGGGTGATAAGGATCAGCAATGTATCCAGAGCTGCTCTAGACAAACACAGTCATTGTAGTACACGTATACGGTAGAGGTGTGCGCGAAAAAACAGTGGAAAAAAGAAAAAAAAAAAACAGAAAACACCATTCCATTTAGCAAAGAGGGAGATGCATAACCAGAAAATGGAATCCAAGCAGGATTACCTTTTCCAGGAGAATGACATTACTATAAAGCAGTAGGAACAGCATAATAAGTGGGGTAAACTGTTAAACTGTACTTCAATATTCCTGGCATAACAAGCTTATTGGGATAGCTGTGAGATAGTAATTAAGGAGCGCCAAGTAGCAATTATGTCAGTCCTGTATTATTAGTGCCGATCTCACAGCTGGCTTTCCGGCTCATCACAACATTAAACCAAGAAGTAACTCTTTATTATGATAAAGAAAGGCATTGTCCCCCAGGCACTTGCTCCAGGCAGTCAAAGTTCTCCCTCTCTTCCAGATATGATTGTTTGAAGCATAAATACCAAATCTCCATCAGCCCAAATGTTTCATTTCCAATTTGGCCCATTTTTACACACCACTGCAGTAATTTCTGCTGAAGATCACCTGCCCATAGCTTGTCTAAACTCACAAAGCTGATTTTACAACAGAGGCCAGATCACTGTCACCACCACTTGCTATAATGGTACTGTATTCTCTAGATTTAGCAGGAAAAACCCATTTAAAGTGATTTAGCTTAGCTTTGATAAAAGCACCAAGTCCAGGAACCATTTTCACAAACGGGCATTGACGCGCTCCAACACACCAGAAAGGCCAGTAACATCTGTAAACTGGTAACGAAAAGATTCTGCACTGGATCGGATCAAGATAAATAGTGCTTTTATCGTCATAAAAGATGGCAATGTGTGAGGTAACATTCATACCATTTAAAACATGTATGAACGAACAAAAAAAAAAAAAAAAAAAAAAAAAAAAAAGTGTGAATAAGTGAGGTGACTAGGCATTTTGTATGACTTCGTACACTCTAACTAAATAATCTTTTACACGATTAAACAAAACAAACCCACTGAAACAGAAAAGATGCTCCACCCTTTTGCCTGTAAGCACTATAGCAGAAGTAAAGCCCAGTATCACTTTGAGAAGCACCAACAAGAGTGAGGACATCGTGTAGTCTGTGCGAGAGCCTAGCACCAGGATCTTCAACCTTAACTGAAAGTCCACTGGTGAGCTGAGCAGGCACTGCAAACAGAAATGCCCATATCAACAGACATCTCAAAGACCATGTACCGCAGCCCAACAGGAGAAATCCAGAATCGACCCAGGAGTTCTTGCAGTTCTAGAGCTCTGGAAGCACGGTTTACTTTAGAGCACCAGAGTGCATGCTGTGTGGAGTCTGGATTTCTTATTACCTCTGGGAAAGGACTGCAGGCTTTACAGAAAGAAACAGCAGACTTTTTTTTAAGTGCAAGAAAGACGCATCCTCTAGCAGGTGCCCTGTAGAGGGGGGCGATAGAGGAAACAGCAAATAACAGGCACAGCAGAGTTCAGGGCCTGAAGAGTCACCGATTAGAGTCCAGAGCCATTGCCAGGCCTTCAACAGCCCTACACAGCCAGTCTGGGGTTCAAGCTGAATGGGAGATCAGCAGTCCTGATTACAATCTCTTGTTCAGTACTCCTGAGACTGACTCAAGATCTAGCCGTTGATAAAGCAGGTCAGAGCAGTGTTACTGCAGCATACTGCGGGCCACGTATTTCAGGATGCCTCCATGTCTATAAAATGACACGTCCATCTCGTTCTCAAACAGGGCCACCACACTGAAGCTCTTTCCAGTGCTGGTCTGAAACAGAAATAAAAAATTAGATGTCACAACTGTCAGCACTTCAAGTAATTTAAGCCAATTCATCCTCTTTAAGCCAAATCAGTGTTGGTAAACATGAAAATTGTCTATAGTTCTGGGTGGATAACACTCACTCAGCCAGCTTAATTTAAAAACAGAATGAATGTAAGCATTGGCAATGATGGTAAAATCTTATGTTTGATGCTGTAACACCAATCATTCCAAGTACATAATGGACTAAGCTTGAAGTCTCATGGAACATAGGGTAAATTAATAGAAACGTCTAGAAGATAACTGAAATATGTTAGGACAAATCTATCCTGCTTTTATGTGGCTATGTCTGAATGAATGCTTTATTCATTTGTTGGTCCAGCAAATCCTGGTGTGGCCAGCTGACCAAACAGATAGATGAACTGATGTTCCTCATAGCTCAATTATGCTTGCTAGGTTGGCTTCTGTTCAGCATTAGCTTTTCATCAACTCAATAAGAGTGAAAAAAATCTAGCAAAACAAAGATTTGCTAAAACTATGTTGGTAGAATCCACATCAGCTTTGTAACTGAGAATAGTGCTTATGTATGTACTACCAGAGTATGAGTACCCAGTTTACAAGACACATGATGTTGGCAAAATACATGGGCTATTTATTGGGCATGTTGATTAAGTATGTTCTGTGAATGTTGTTTAAAATCACAAGAGCTAGATTAACCCACTTAGAAAGAGAACATGGATTTAGGTTCCATGGGGCATTCTTTAGGTCCCATCAGAAGTGAGTTGTTTCATCAGTAATTTGTCTTTACCATTTCCTAACATTTTAATTTAACAGATTTATTGAATATTGCAGACCTGCTGTAAAAATAACCCTCACAATTAGCAATATTGCCCAACCAGCATAATCTGCACAGAAGTTATGACTTCTGCTGTAACAAAGCGTAATGCAAAAAAAGAAAAAAAACCCCAAAAACCTATTAGGTACTTACAATGACAAACAGTCACAGGACACATCAGTCAAATTAATTTGAACTGTACAAATCTGTACGTACAAAACTGTATCTGTTGAAGATAATATAAAAAGACGTCCTACCAGTACGGTTAATTCTTGTTGAGGAGCGAGATCCTCTGGCATTGAGATAGAAAACCTCTCTTTCCCACAGAGTTCTAGCGAGTCTGCATTCTGCCCCGGGAGGAACTGTAGAGGGGCAATCCCCATCCCCACCAGGTGGTTCTTATGCATTTTCTCAAAGCTCTCTGCAATCACTGCCCGTACTCCCTGCAATCACACACAGAGTGAAAACCTGAACACTTGATAAAATACCAAGATGGAAGATAAAAATCTTGCTCTAAAGACCAACAGTCATTGAAGGACCACAGGTAAGAGGAATTTGTGTATCCATGCACGACTGAAAGACCATGAGCTCTCGTAGCAGACATACCAACAGGTAAGGTCCTTTGGCCGCCCAGTCCCGGGAGCTGCCTGAGCCATACTGCTTCCCTGCTAGGATGATGAGAGGAACTCCATCTCTCTGGTACCTCTCCGCTGCCTCAAACACATCCAACTAGCACAGGGATTAAACACAAAGCCTGATAAAGCAATGTCTAACAATTGATTACTCTATTGTCTGGGAGGAAGTCCTCTGCATACATGCATGCATAAATACATAAATAAATAAATGTCAGCCAATATAGATCAACACTTGCTTAATCTCACCATCTGTCCAGATGGAACATGCAGGGTCTTGGGGCCAGTTTTGCCAATGAGGCGATTCTGGAGTTTGATACTGGCAAAAGTTCCTCTAGTCATGACGGCATCGTTTCCTCTCCGAGCTCCGTAAGAGTTGAACTCACGAGGTGTCAGTCTGGATATAAAAATGTAAAGACAGAAAGCCAATTTAATAATTAAAAAAAAAAAAACCCAAACAAACAAAAAGAAAAAAAAAGAAAAAAGAAGAAGAATACATAAAAAGGTCTACCTAGTCCTCATCACAGCAAAAGCATATAAAGCATAACAGTTTAAGATGTGGATTGGGGAAACATGCATTTTAAAAGTTCCACGGTTTCAATCTGTTGACAGCTTGTATTGTGGTTGTCCTTTATAAACTGGGCAAAACACAAATTCAGGAACTGGAATATTCAAAGGCTAACAATACCACATGTGATGGTAACCAAAACATACAAACAAAAACAGGCTGCCAACACAGTTACTGGAACAGATTTCATGTACCAGTTTATCTGCACCTTACAGCACCCGTCTTATCAGTAGTACAAGACAACACGGTGGCACACAGAAACATGATTTGTAACCGTATTTTAGATAGCACAACGACCCAGAAACTGTATACAAGTCCCTTTGTCCGTTACAAAATGTATATACAGAGATTACAGTAACATGCCTTTACAACTAGACCTGAACTTCACACCAACATCTGCCGAAGATTGAAGTATTTAATATTAATGTATTTTCAGTGTTTGACAAAATGCAAGTCCTTTACCGTTTGCTTTGTAGGTACTTGGCAGCTGCGCTTACACGTGCAATACTGCCAGCAGGAGAGATGTGATCAGTTGTGACTTTGTCCCCCAGAAACAGCAAAGCATGAGCATTATCAATGGACCCAGGAGCAGAAACCTCCTTAGACTGAGGAAGAGATGACAGGACACGTGCTCAGGCAATGAACTCTGGACTGAAGCAGTCATTTGATATGACAACATAAAACAACTCTCACAAACTACATAAGTAAGATGTATAGTCACTCACAAGTTTACTGAAGAAAGGAGGGCAACGAATGTAAGTGGATTTAGGATCCCAAGGGAAAAGCACAGCATCAGAAGCCTCAATGTTATTCCAAAAAGTGCTCCCTTTCTGAAAGTAAAAGACTCAATTAATATAGATGGGTCAATTATGTTGAGACACACACACTCACACTCACAATACAGCATATAAAATTAAACATTAAATAAGTGATTTAACAGATATTTCCATAATATTTACTCCTTAAAAATCAATACAGAAAGAAATTAACTAGAACTAAAGTTACATTAAGGATTGCTACATTTAACTATAGGTTAGTGATGATTAATAGCATCATGTATTGAATACAAGCCTTATACAGAGGTATCCTTATTCAACTACATATCTACATATGCATTATAAATTAACCATTTTCTTATATGATCATGCAGCACCTTTAGGAACACAAGCATTAGAAATCAGACAGTGTTTAGCAACTCTCAATCATTAGTCCGGTAAAAAGTCCAGTAAATGCCTTTACCTGAATCCTACTCCTGAGCTCTTTGAATATGGAGGCGACCACCGTGTGCTCCTCTACATCCTGAACTTCTTCTTTAGATGGCCACACATCTTTCAGGTACACCTCCTTACCTTCTGCACTCAACCCTACACACAAAGCACAGGCATATTTAACAATACTTTTAATACTGTTCCAGTGAAAAAGTTAAATGTTATAAAAACACATGATAATCTACCAAGAGAGTCTTACCAAGAGGCTCTTTCTCAAAGTCAATCCCAACAGTGCCGGCAATGGCATAAGCCACCACCAGAGGAGGTGAAGCTAGGTAATTGGCACGAACACAGTCACAAAGGCGTCCTTCAAAATGCCTGTTACCAGACAACACTCCACATGCAACCAAATCACCCTGACAAACAGAGAGTAGGACAAATTCACTTTCAAATGCTTTAAAAAGACATGATTCACAGTATCACATCTCCAGGATAACAAAAACCCCCAAGTGAGTAGATGCGTGTGAAATCTTACCTGTTTGATGGCATCTACCACAGATTCAGGTAAAGGTGCTGTGTTCCCTACACAGGTGGCACATCCATAACCAATAACCTCAAACCTGGCACACAAGAAAATCTTACCGTCAGTCTTGAAGAAACAGCTCAAACTGAACAAAAACAATGTACAATAGCTCTAGTGTATAAAAAGAGGCAAAATCAGTTAGACACTAGATAGATTACTTAAAAAAAAAAATAATTATAATAATAATTCTGCTCTACAGGACCCGTGACGCATCTTTGCAGACTAAAGGAGACTGTACATAAAATCTGCAGCCAATATGTTATCTTTCCTTTTCAATGTCATATCAATTAAAATGACACTGGCTCAGCAAAGGCTTCATTTAAACAGGAAACTGTTAGTCAAAACACTGCCTGACAATTTCATAATTTCTTAAAAAGGTGCAGACAGGTCTGAACTCATTTCATGAAAAACTGAATTTCCCTCAGTTTGACGATGTATGTAAACTGTTTAAGTTTCAAAATGTACACTTCACTCCACGGACCATACATGGAAACAAAGCTGCAAAACTGCCTGTTTATAATTATCTCTTTTTGTGATGTCACTCAATACCCTCAGTACTCAGAATAGAATATCTGAACCTTCGCCCCGGTTGGGTGGGGGGTGCTAGATGCTTTGTGCTCTGCCTACCAGGCTCAAGTCCCTCTTGGCAGCAAGCTAGATAACTGAATAAAACTACAAAAAAAAAAAAAATAAAATGTTGTCATATTCCTAACCCATCATTCTTTAATATCGGCACCACCAGCTTTACAGACCAAAAGGCCTGTGGTTGCCTACTGTCGGGCGGTTCACTTTCTCCTTAAGCATAAATTAAGCCTAAAACAGCAAATAACTGTATACACGAAACCTAACACCGGAAAGGGGAATAGGATGAGAATGTATAAGAAGACAGGCTATATATGGGAGCGTGTACCCAAGCTGGCTGAGGTAAGGCAGCACTCCGCTGGCGTTGAGGTAGTGTGTAACCATGCCACTGCCTGGAGCTAGACTGGTCCTGATGTAAGGCTTCACTGTAAGACCTGCCTCCACTGCTTTCTTTGCTAGAAGACCTAGAAACACAACACGTACAGAATTACTCAGAGACATTCACAAGACAAACCAAACTGTCACTTTTAGCAGCTTCTACTTAAAGAGTTAGGATGAAAAAGTTCTTACACAAAGAGGTAATCTTGGATCACTTTATCCTTCTGAGGACTATAATTATGAAGATCACAGAGATAATGTCCTAGATCAGCACTTCTACTCCAAGGAGGGAGTCATTCACTTAGAGACCCAGGGAACCTAAAATCAGTGTTTTCTAACTAATTAGGTTAATCCTGTTCTTGCAGGCAAACAGTAATCATGTACTAAGTATACCCTTAGAACAATGCTCCAGTGACCATTGAATGATGAATATATTTCACCATATTTCTTCCCTCTCTATGTAAACTGAGTGATCCTAATGTAGGCTAACACTTCAGTAACCACTCCCTTCATCAATCACAAGGCTGATGTCTCTTGAGCTTCCCACACAAAACAGAGAAACCTGGTGAACAACCACCTGTCTGTCGCTCATCCTTTCGTTTATCTACACATGAACATTGCTTGTTTGTCTGTTATTTTACTTGCATATTGCTTCATTCGTCTACCCATTAGCACATCTGTTGGTCCACGACTTTTCATCTAGTTAGTGTCACATAAAAGCTGGATGATAATTTTAGCACAGAGCAGGTTAGGAGTGTTGGACATAAAGCTGTCAATCAAGGTCTCATGTTTTCCACTGAACGTTGCTGTCCTTTTAAAAAGGTAAGCATGCAGCTGGTGGTTGTGGTTGTTGTGACTGTTGTGGTCACAGTGGTTAAACAAGTATCTGTTAACAAACACTCAAACATGAACACCCCTTAATCAGAGACATTTTACACATACAGGAACTGACAATAGATTGGCTTTCTCACCTGCAGTGAGCATGACAGAGGGGTTGCAGTTGTTAGTGCAACTGATCACTGCAGCAATGACAACCGATCCATGAGATAGTGTGTACTCTGTGCCTTCATGTTGAAATGGCACCACAATGGCCTGCTTCTCTTTCGGAATGTGGAACCCTTTAAAACCCACCTGAATCGACCAACAAACAAACACACATACACGCAGACACAAAACACATTAGATAGTGTTACCCTATGAAAGCTGGGCTTACTACTGTCAAGTTGTACTTAATGAGTAATTCAAGCCTGTGCAATCTCACATAATCATGTCAATTTGCCAATAAACGTTAATGATACACAAACTCAAATGCTCAGTCTTATCAGTCCTATCTCCATTGCCTCTTAAGTAATTTGTTTGTATTCAGGTCAGAGAGACTTGCCTTCTCATTGAGACAGCTGAGGAAGTCCTCCTTCATGCAGGTTACAGGTACCCGGTCCTGTGGTCGTTTGGGTCCACTCACACAGGGCACGATGGAACTGAGGTTAATCTCAATCACCTGGAGAGTGGCATGAGGACATGTACAGTAAAGTTTACTATATTACAAACGGCAACATAATAAAATGAAGGATTTCCCATATACAAGGATGCGTCAGCCTATTAAACAAACCAAACAGCACTGACATGTACATATATATATCATAAAACTGGTCTCCAGTGTTGACATACAGGCGTAGTGGTTCTACCTCAGAATATTGTGGATCTTCTGTCTGGTCATCAGAGCTTCGGAACAGCTTAACAGCTTTAAGGTAACTCTCCAGAATTTCAAGTTTCTCTTCTGTAAAGTCTTAAACGAAACCAGACCACAGAAATAGATGCATCATCACACAATGCACACAAGCAACAACAGCACATCAATGTATGTGAGGAACTTACTGGTCTGTTTAAAGTGCTTGAGTGTGATGTCGTCCACGGGAAAAAAGCTGACGGTAGCATTGTATTCTGGACACATATTTGCAATGGTGGTTCTGTCTGCTGCAGAGAGCTGAGACACACCTGGACCAAAGAACTCCACGAACCTCCCACCGATACCAGCCTGACGCAAGTGCTGCACAAATATACACGGCACTGTTTTTTGGCTTACTTCAGAAAGCAGTTGCCTCTCAATCAGTTATTGTGGAGAAGAAACGAAAATAAAAGAAGCAAATGGTTTTGTGTACCTTAGTGATGCCAAGGACTATGTCTATAGATGTAGCCAGTGTGTTTATGGATCCCACTATCTTACATCCCACAACTTGTGGCAATGTCAGAGATATAGGCTGACCGAGCATAACTGCCTCTGACTCTATCCCTCCTACTCCTGAGAGACAGACAGAGAAAGGAAGGCAAGAAGGAAAAGGCAGAGGCAGAGAAATGAGAAAACTTAATTAATGTGCTATTCCACATGATCATACCAAATAACGACTGTCAATAGCATGTTGTCACTTTTTCAGCTAACAAAGACTTACTGTGATAACTGAACACCAATTTCAAATTTAGCCACCAAAGACACAGTAAACAAAAGATTTAATAAGACCAGTTAAAAAAAACCCCACAATGTTTAGTTCATGTGTCTAGGTGTATACTATGTGTAAAATACACAAAGTTTAATTCAAGGTAAAAGCAGGAGGCACTCACCCCAACCAAGGATGCCAAGGCCGTTGATCATAGTAGTGTGAGAGTCTGTGCCCACTACACTGTCAGGACAGATAAAACCCTCGCTCTCATGCACTACTCGAGACAGATACTCCAGATTGACCTGGTGTACTGAGCCAATGTCTGGAGGAACCACACTCACGTTCTTAAAGGCCTTAGAACACCACTGTGGAAAACATCAAAATTCTCAGTTAGTTAAGCTAAGACATATTTGTTGTGTACAAAACCCCCAAATATAATTCAACATGGTCTCCATACACATTTGTGCAGCTTATGCGGAATACAAGCTAAACACTGCCTTCACATTAATTTGGTCTCACCTTGAAGAACTGAAGTCTTTCTTTGTTTCTTACGAGCTCCATCTCCTGGTTCCTGAGCGCTGTCTCTTGCCTAGGGGCATACAGTAACAGAGCCATGAATCTTACAAGCCTTCATAAACACTAATCTATAAGTCCAACAGCACTAGCTTACATGGGCTCAACCATGATGCCATCACAAAACACAGTAGTCGTGAATTCTCTACAATGATTTACTCACACACTTAGACAGCAAGTCTTGACCTTAGTTTACAAACACAAATCATTTACCATATTACTGGACGTGATTACATTAGTCTATAGCAATACTGTGCAAGTGATGAAGACAATTAACGATCCCCCTAGTCACCCAGATACTAAAACACCAGCATTAATGAACAAGTCTTAGAGAGGACAATGGTTAATATACAATGGAATTAAACAGGGCAGGCTGACCATCAGCAGTAACAAAATAGAAAATGAAAGTGGCCAAAATCTGATTCTGTCACCACATCTGATTTTCTTCGTAGGACGCTCACAGTACCTTTTAAAATGTGACCTATATCCAACTGACCCCATCCAGGGGTAAATAGACTGCCAACGGATGCAGTTCCAGTCCCAGAGGTTTTAGTTTCATCTTCGCCAGTATCACATAAGTTTACTGAGACTTGAAGTAAAAACAGTATGTTATTGGACCATGGCCACTTCTTTGGTTCATGTTTTGTTTTAAAAACACTTCGCTTTCAGACTTCTAACAATCCTTCGACAATGCAGCCTCATTCTCCTGTGACTGCGCACAGATTCCTTTCAAAATCTCTTTGAACATGGAGCAGTTGCAATAAGTGCCTTCTAATTTTGCTCATGAAGAAACATCATGACAAAAAAATTATCACAAAAAGTCGAGTTGGATTGAAGTACAAGTTGCATGAGCTCGGTTGCATGAATATGGCTACTCAGACACATATTTGATATGTATCAAATTTCAGGACTACATATGTAAATCTGTTTAGGAAAAGGTAAAATTGTTTCAAAGATACAGTCTTCTTTACTGAGTGCCCCTCAAAGGATACAAATAACACATTGATCAGCACTTAAACTCTATGTCCTCTATGAGCACAGTCCATGCAAAAGAGGGTCTTACTCTGAGACAGGCTGCAGGTGGAAGGGGCAAAGAAGTGGCGTGTTCTCTATCTGTACTGAGGAAGCTCTGCCGGAGGGAGCATCACTGCATGAGCCTTTGCTGCAGCCTCTAATGCTCCCACACTGACTGCTTCTGGGAGACAGTCGACCAGGACCAGAGCGTGGCCCTACCCCATGTCCATCACCTCCACCAGGATTAGGAGCATTCTGAATGGCACTGAAGGTAAAGAACAAAAAATAAATAAATACAAATAAATTACTTCAATGAGTGGCTCTATTGGTAAAACATTATAGACAACAGGCCCAGTCCTGTTCCTGGATATTCATCACCGGTAGAGTTTTGGTTGCTAGACTAACACACCTGATCCAGTTAATGAAGGCCTTCAGGCATGATATATGAGGGAAAGACAAAGGACTAGGACTAAGAATCACTGACTTAAGCCATTAGTCATTATAGAAAACAATTTCAGCTATTAATGAGCTTTACCACTTGCTGAAGTCAATCTGTAGTGAGTGGTCTACTATAAGGTCAGTGGGACATTTGGGGTTGATGAGAATGGGGTCGATTCCATTCTTGGCCACCGCATCTCTCATGGCTGCCAGGTCCACCATGGCTGGAATGCCCCTGTGCACACACACAAATCCATATTTATAATTACACAGACAAATGTAACATAGACATGAGCTGCATTAGTTCAAGAACTCACGTGAAGTCCTGCAGCAGCACTCTGGCAGGAGTGAAGGGGATTTCAGCCTCATTCTGCTGCTCCTCCCAGTTCAGAATATTTTGTACATCCTCCTTTTTCACATAGAAACCATCACACTTTCTGATGGCAGCCTCCAACAGCACACGGACAGAGAAAGGCAGTCTCTCTGGAGGAGAGAAAACAAAAGACTTCAATTTAGGAACAACATTTAATATGCTGTCAGTCCAAAAACACACCAAATTCATTGCACCACAATATAGATTAGTAAAAGATCACTTAACTATTGTCCTGATGTAAAAATCCATAGTCAGTCATTTGGCATATGAAATATCTCATCATGATAAATGTGAGGAGTGCTTAATAATGAGTGTTGCATAAAAAAAATTAATCCCAGTGCCATGAAAGTTCTCAGGCTTAATCAGCATTAGTTGGTAATTGAGACACATTTACTGCTGATAACATGTTTAATCACTGTAAAAGGCTTGAACCACACTGTATGTTCAAGCAAACTGGCTGGCTTTGCTGCAAAAACAATACATTGAGAAATCACTAGACAACAGTGCCCACTGCTAGATCTAAAGCCAACGAAAGCCCTCATGTGTATCTATTGACCTGAGAAAGAGGAAGCTTGCCAGAGCATCGTGGCAAAGACATGATCTGCAGCTCTCACTTCACTTACCATATTTGGGATCCTGAAGCTTCTGAGGGTTGAAGTATTTTCGAGTCTCATTTTTCTTTGTCTGTAATGTGTCGATCAAATGGCAGAATGGGTGCTCTGCACAAAAACGGGGAAAATAACTGCAATCAATATATCAAAGGTACTGTCACCACATTTCTTGTTTTGCTCCTAAACATTGCAACATAAAATTTTAGAGGCTCTACTACATAGGTTCCCAACCCTGGCCCTCAAGGACACCCTGTACAGAACATTACAGGGCATTCCAACATCTCCCTGAAGTTAGGTAAAAAAATGTTAAAGATTATTTAGTCACAAATTCTACATTTATACATTTTACAAATATTTATCTACATTTGAATCAGCATTGGCAGATATGTATACACACACACACCAAAAAAATCTCTGATCTCAACACACTGTTTCCATGTCGGTGCATAACCAATTCTTTATCCCCACCAGTTACATATTTAAAACTTCAATCAAAGTTTATAGACAAACAAAAGTTCTGTATTTTAAATAACGAATCATCCTTAATTAGTAGTCATTTAGCACTAATTCTCTCAATCTCAGAGACATGTGTGGGCCTGGAGTGGAATCTGGTGTAATTTCACGAGGCCTGAAATCACAATCATTAAAAGAGCAGAGGTAGTCATTACAATGTTGACAGTAATTTGCGAAACAAAAGACTTGGGTCAAGTCCCACTAAGACATGCTTTAGGAACCATATGTGAAACAGGCTTCTTGTACCTTTACCAACATAGCATCACAGGCTAAAGAAACCCCTGCACCTAAATCATACCATTAAAGACAAAAAGCGAACGTCTTCACACAGTTCAACCCAATGCCTCCAGACCACTGTCAAAGGACAGAATGCAGTATGGTACAAATCAGGGAAGACGCAGTGGGACATGCTACAGTGTGCGTTATCTTAAAGAACACAAACACCATCAGTCAAAAGTCCTTTGGCAAATAAAACCCCACTATAAAGGCCAAATAAACTCGATGGCTTCAGTGGAACTGTCCAAAGGTGCCTTCTGCGAGGCCTTGTGGTCTTTACACACAAATCTTCGGTATGAAAACAGGCAACGGCGTCACACTACCGCTCAGGAGCTACAGGCCAGCCAGGGGGACTGACTGGGAGGGAACACGCTCCTTATCTCTGCAGCCAAATGCTCTTCCTAGATTACGAGAGACCCCCGCTGAGGCGAGAATAAAACACACTTCAAACATCTGAAGATCAAAGTCTTCACATCCTCTTGACTTCGTCAGCATGCACAAAAACAGGCCGTGGCTGTGAAACGACAAAGTAGCTTCTTAAGAGCGGCTACATCGACGGTCAATGTCATACTATAGTAGAGTATACGTGCTCTAGCTAACACTACCTCCTCCATAGGTTATCTAGTCTCACTAACTAGACTAGCGATGTGCACTATTTACAAACGTTTGACACTGTTAACGTCAAATGTCCGTACTGAACATAACGTGGCGAGCCGAATTTAATAGCTAACGTTCACATACTTGTGAGATAATAACGCCCACTGTCAGGCGTCGCTGCTCTTAAATGTCAGAACAACCGGCAGCTTTAGCCAGCAAGCTAGCTGCCCGTTATCTCCCAGCTAGCTAGCTGGTTAGCCTTCCGAGAAAGGAGTACGACAGGAACGAAACGATTTTTAAAATACTCCATTCTCAGTCTGGGCTGTCGCTCGGTGAACGACAACTCAGATTCCTCTCTGACAAACAGAAAAGCGCCCGTTTGTGTGTAGTTTATCGTAAACCAGAGGCGAGGGCTCTTACCTTGCTGCGAGGAAGTGAGCGCCATGATGACTTCTGAGATTAACACGACTCCGTTCGAGAGGATCATGGCAACGCCTCCCCCATAACCGGCCAATCAGCGGGCGAGATCAGCCTGTAGGCACGCCCACCGACCCAGCGCCGCTGCGTAACAGGGGCGCCGGATGTGGCGCTGATAGTAGCCTCCTCTACGGCGTGACTTTAACATGGAGCTGTGTGTTTCTCTCTAAGGCCGTGACAGCGCGACTAATACTGATTTACCAATACTCACTGCTGTAGCCAGCTGTGTCACAGATTCATGGAGTGCAGTTGTTGTCAGTGGCCCGCATGGGAGGCAGAACTAATGTGGAGCTAAGCAGGTAAGTTAATGTAGTGTGAAGAGAGGTCAAACGATCTGTCAGCATGTAGCTAACGATACTGCTACATCCGATAGAGAGACCAGACACACTCGGAGTAAATGTTACCTTCGTTTTAGTTTGTGACATACGTGGTTAGATATAGTGCTTGAGAGCAGCAGTGCATATGAGGATGTTAAACGTGTTAGTCCTGAGGGTACAGAGCCGGGGGTAGACATGGCGATGGGTCACTGGCTGTTTGTACCCTCACCATGAAGAGGGTGCCAGTGAGAACACAGCAGAACCCATTGTAACTAAACAAAGACAGTTATTTTTCATCCACCCCAATTTGCCTTCTGTTGATCTCTTATTTATTAAGGCAAGTCCCCCTGGAGATAATCATGTGAGAAGTTGTGAGATAGAAGTTAGTTATCGTCAATAATCACAGTACTGTTATTTCCTGAAACCAACACCAATACTCTGTTCTGATTGGTCAATCTACAGAGCAGCATCCTGCCTTCACACTGCTGAGGCTGTTCTTACAATGGTTCAGTTCTGCTGTATCAGTTTAAGTCTGATCCTGAACGTCAGGTAAAAAGCTGGTAGATCCACCTTCACAAGCTAGACTGGAGCAGGGCGATTCAGAAAGGTGCATAGTGTGAGGGTGTGCCAGACTTGTTAGTAGGCAGGCAGTAAGGATTGTGTTACGAGGTGGCATCACATTGTAACAGAGAAAGGGCCAGTATTCTAACGAGGTGAATCAGGCAGCTGAGAAAAGTGGTTTCTGTGTGCTTAATAACTTCAGATCATTAACATAGACAAAAAGTTACACCCCCCCCCCAAAAAACAAAAAAACAAAAAACAAAACAGTGGTACAATTTAAAATTACTCAAACACCCTGTTACCCCACACAAAGAAACAGAGAGATAACATTGCATAGTGTGAGTATATGTTACTTCAGGATAGATATGTTACAGGATTAAATGAGAATCATGTTTTTTTTTCTTCCCTCTGATCGAATCCATAATTTTCGACCTATATTGACATACTTATAACTATACCAGTATGCCATCTATACAAATGATACATTTAAAATGTCTGAATGTATAACAAACGTTAGTGATTAGAATGTTGTATAAGCATATCAAAGCTATTATGTCATCTTTACCATTCATTCATAGCCTGTCATTGTTGTGTTTGTTTTGTGTTGACAGATAGGTACACATTGTTCAAAAGGCCTTTGAACAATTCAATAGTCATTGAAATGTACTTCACACTAATCATGTCAGTCTGGTGGGCTCATGTGATCTGAAGACCTTTGGTCTTTTGTCACAGCAGTGATTGCTAATAACATATTAGCCAAAGTTGCTGTCAAGATCTGGTTGGCTTTTTAGGCACCATTCTTGGCAGGGATTTAAATTTCCTAAATTGGTTGAAAAGGTTTTATTACTGATCTTCACTCCTGTAATGGTTAGTCTACTGACTGCATCCTCTTTGATGTGTCTCTCTGTAGGCGGTTGGGCAGGTGTGGTGTGGGGCCTGTTGGATGAAGGTCACTGTCAGCTGGAATGATGCAGCAGAAAAGGAACATCCGGATCATAGAATGGGAGGACCTGGACAAAAGGAAGTTTTACTCTCTTGGCGTGTTCATGACCTTGACCACGCGTGCCACCGTCTACCCCTTCACTGTGATTCGAACTCGACTGCAGGTTCAGAAGGGAAAGTCGCTGTATAATGGGACTTTTGATGCTTTCTGTAAGATCCTGAAGGCTGAAGGAGTACGGGGACTGTACCGGGGCTTCATGGTCAATACCTTTACACTGATCTCAGGTCAGGCCTACATCACCACCTATGAGCTTGTGAGGAAGTATGTGTCTCAATATTCCTCCAGCAACACTTTTAAGTCCCTGGTGGCAGGGGGCTCAGCCTCACTGGTGGCCCAGAGCATCACTGTGCCTATTGACGTGGTCTCTCAGCAGCTCATGATGCAAGGCCAAGGGGAACATCTCACACGCTTTAAGCTCAAACCCAAGATGGTAATGGCCACGTCTAAACACAAAGTGACTTTTGGACAAACCAAGGACATTATGGTGCAGATATTTGCAGCAGATGGCTTTCGGGGGTTTTATCGTGGCTATGTGGCCTCACTCCTCACCTACATCCCTAACAGCGCACTGTGGTGGCCTTTTTATCACTTTTATGCAGGTAACGGCAAAACTCCACAATCATTCTTATTACGCAGAGTTCTCATGGAAAATCTCTTCATTTTTTTTACTTCTGCCAAACGCACAGACATCCATTGTCTTTAGTTATAATAATTAAAGACTAGTTATAGAATATGGTGTCAATCAAAAATGTCCACCCCTCTGCCTAGATATTTTAACTTCTTCAAAGCATAACTCTTATCCTAACCTAACACATAATATTCAGATGCACTAGGAGACCTTCAGTAGCTGGATTAACTATGCTATATTTTATTTCAGAATTAAGTTTGACCTCTAATAGTTTTTGCAGCTTTAAAATACTTTATAGCAAATAATTGTATGCTGCTGGTTTACCATGTGACCAAAGTGTGAAATACAGGGGGTCTGGGGTGGGGGGGTCTGGGACCTCCTAATTAACCTCTTGGGCCCCCTGAATATTTTGAACCTCTGAAAAGACAGGTGAAAAGAAAACATGTTACTCATTTCTCAANGGTTTACTATGTGACCAAAGTGTGAAATACAGGGGGTCTGGGGTGGGGGGGTCTGGGACCTCCTAATTAACCTCTTGGGCCCCCTGAATATTTTGAACCTCTGAAAAGACAGGTGAAAAGAAAACATGTTACTCATTTCTCAAACCAAAGATCTCAATTAATGTGATAAAGAGAATATTGCCAAACTAGAACAGAACATTTCCAAAGGAAAAACTGCTAAACCAAACAGGTTGTTTGCCACTGAATCTAGCATCAGAGCCAATATGCCAAGTGAGGTAGCAGCCAGCTAATGCTAGGGTAGCCAGACAGCATGAGACCGCCCCCGAATCCCAGAGGTATTTTGCACACTGTGTGTGACAACTTATAGTGAAGGATGTTCAAGTTTAGCCTTGTGATGTTTGTCTAGGCCTGCCGCTTCTGTGCAAAGGTGTGTATATGTTTAGTGTAAATATGGTCATGCCAGTGAGCTATGGATGATGAAGAGGAGAAAAACATGATCACAGAGAAGACCCAAAACATTAGCTTTCTGAAAATAGATCTCTGTATGGGCTGTATTTAGAAGATTTCTGTAATTGTTGGTTATAATAGACTGTGAAGGGTCTGAAGCCACACACACCATCGAATCCGGTTAAATGATGACGGGAATGCAGGGCAGGCTGGGCGCTGCACTGCTTATGCAGCAAGTGTACATGTAAACAGTCAAGTTATTGGTCATCAGGTATTCAGTAATTTGCATGTCTCTAATTACCAGGCATGGTGTAACTACTCTACAGCTCTGCACCTTGCTATGCAGTCCTTGTCGTGTTCACATAATAGCTGATGACTAATGCATTATCTGTGTACTCAAACAGAGCAGATGTCCAGGCTGGCCCCCTCCAACTGCCCTCACCTCCTTCTGCAGGCTGTGGCTGGGCCCATGGCTGCAGCCACTGCCTCCACCATCACCAACCCCATGGACGTAGTAAGAGCCAGGGTGCAGGTAAAACTTCAGCTTTTGTAATTCCACTTAATTTCACATAAAGGCGACGCGATGCAGGTTCTCCTTTACCGCAGTCTGATTGATACCAAAGAATTATTACTTATTTTATAAAACACAATTAAAGCACATATTCACAACATACAATGCACGTAACAAACATGTACTGCAGGTTAAATGAAAAAGTGCCCTGCTGAATGGACAAGACATAATCAGTCTCACTGTCTCTGTGACAGTTGTATTTAACAGTAAGTAGTTGTATGTAAAGGATTTGGTGGCCCTGGTCAAATTCCCTGATTTGTTGATGTTCCAAGTGAATATACACTGCTCAAAAAAATTAAAGGAACACTTTGGAAACACATCAGATCTCAATGGGAAAAAAAATCATGCAGAATATCTTTCCTCATATGGACCGGGTAATGTGTTAGGAATGAAATGATGCCACATCGAAAATGATCACCCTACAGACGGTTGAATTCAAAGACACCCTGAAAATCAAAGCGAAATAATAGGGTCAGTCAATGGTATCAATTCCTTTATCCTCCAAGAACTGCCTGCAAACTCTCGCCAGGACCAGCGTAGGTTCTGAGAATGGGTCCAAGGATTTCATCCTGATACGTAATAGCAGTCAGGGTGCCATTGTCTAGCCTGTAGAGGTCTGTGCGTCCTTCCAGGGATATGCCTCCCCGGACCATCAGTGACCCATCACTGACCCACCACCAAACCGGTCATGCTGAACGATGTTGCAGGTGGCATAATGTTCTCCACAGCGTCTCCAGACCCTGTCAGGCCTGTCACATGTGCTCGGGTGAAACCTGCTCTCATCTGTGTAAAGCACAGGGTGCCAGTGGCGGATCTGCCAATTCCGGTGTTCTATGGCAAATGCCAGTCGAGCTCTGCGGTGCTGGGCAGTGAGCACAGGGCCCCCCCCCCCACTACTTAACTGACCAGATCAATATCCAAGAAGTTGATGCTATACTCTGATTAAAAAGTGTTTCCTGTAATTGTTTGTGTAATTGTTTTGAGCAGTGTACTTTAACACATCATTTACAAAGAACATACTTTTGTTTATTTGCTGAATTTAGCATATTGGAAAAGAAAGCATTTGATCGGTGTCAAAGTTATGATACATTTTATGTTGGTTTTTCTTCCAATATAGTAAATTCAGCAATTATGTAGAAATCATACACTAAAACTTTCACTCAGAAAAGCACCAAATGCATATTATATATACCTGAGACTTTGCAGTTAGTCCAAGGTAAATATGTACATTACTGAGTTGGACAGGGTTTATTATGTAGAGATAAAACTGACTGAGGTTGGCGATGAAGTTGTTTTGCAGCAAAGGAAACAACAACATAAAACTCTGTGACGCATTATCTGCTAACTGATTAATGTAAACAAGACGCTGATTAAGATGAAAGTTATTCATTGGCAAGGTGCAGTTTCATTATTCAGTGCTCTGAAAGTGGAATAGAGTGGAAAGTGATTGATCGTTTCAGTGCAACTCGAGCAGCAGGAAACAATTTGATAAGTTTAGGCCCTGTAGTATCTGTAGGGGTCATTTAATTTGAGGACTAATGATCTTGTGAAGTCTGCATCTAAAAATAATTTTTCTTTATTACTTTCTTCCAAAGGGAAACCTGAGCCGTTATTCTCAAGTAGCCAGTACATACCTGAAACAAGTTATTGCTTAGTCTTTTGTCTAAACTATGAACAGCAGGATGGTAACGTGAGTGAACAGGGACAGACAAAAGGAATATGAAGCAGTGGTATGAGTACACACCACTGTCAGTGAGTCCTAGTACTGGCATAGTGCCATATGGGCGAATACAGCGAATGCGTGGAAGATGCTGCACAAGGCTGCGATAGTGTGAATGTAAATCATTGTGTGGATGTCACAGAAGACAGTACGTTAGTGGGCAAAAGTCACTTGCAATCACTTTCCATAGTAATACATTTTATAATAACATTAATAATTTAGATGATTATAAATGTAATGCAGTGATTTGTTTGAAGGTATTTTTAACCACTTGCCTGCCTCAGGATTTGATCAGCACTTTTGAAATAGGAGGAATTCTGGATATTACTTTTATAATTGCTTATTTACAACATTTATTGGGTAGAAGTACAAGCTATTCATTTTTCAAATGTCAGTTACATACTTTAAACAGAAATGTAAACAAAGTCTGAACGCTTAATATAATAAGTCAACCAGTGTCAATTTATCTGCTGTAGTTTTGTGCATCCTACTTACACGTCTATTTGTTCTTCTTCTCAATCTTAAAACCAACCGGTTAACTAACAAAACATTCCTGAAGGAGTCACCGACAACATGTTCCAGTTGAAAGACATAGACATTAACATTCACACAAGCAACTACCCAAAGAACTTGGCCACCTTGCAGATTTCTTTCTCTTGTGCATCTGAAGTGACTGAAGAAGATTTATCTGAGGAGATTAGCTCTAAAATAATCCAACTCTATTAAGATGAGTTCAGTGAGAGATAATTAAACTCCTAACAAGTGTGCAAGACCTACTAGACACCAAAACTGTCACCATCAGATAAACGGATAAACTAAGTGTTTAAAGCTTTCATTTCTGAGGGAAAATCAAACTCCACTCTTACTTCAGATATGAAAAGTTGTTTCTGTCCATCCCTCCACTGAGGGAAGACAACACTATGAGTCTGAAAGGTCATGTAACTGTCAAGAAGCTATTACTGAGAAAAGGAAATGGCCAAGGAAGAAGGAAATGCATTAGAACACTGAAACAAGACATGAGATGTGGACTAAGGCTTTCTGAACTTTATAAAGTGCTGCTAAAGCAATAAAAGACTCTAACATTGTCTACAGCCAACACTCAACAACAGTCAAGTAAAGGATCAGTGTACATTTGGGGTATGTAGCAACATCCAAAAATGGTGATTTATATCTAAAACAGGCTTATTAAAAAAAGATGGTGCTGGTGCTCCCAGAACGTGGACTGATCACCCCAGAACCCAGACCTCAACATTACTGAATGTGTTTTGATTTGGATTGTAACAAGCAGAAAATGCAACCAACTTGGAAGACTAAACTTTAGACGTGTCTAAAGAGTAAGAAAGCACTGCTAACCCG
This sequence comes from Semaprochilodus insignis, assembly GCA_034552555.1. Taxonomy (NCBI): domain Eukaryota; kingdom Metazoa; phylum Chordata; class Actinopteri; order Characiformes; family Prochilodontidae; genus Semaprochilodus; species Semaprochilodus insignis. Next base: position 42,158,963 of record CM067474.1, on the reverse strand, counting down.
GTAGGCAAAAAGACTTGCTTATTGACAAATTCATTATTATATTCAGTTGTTGGAGCTTCTGTGTAATGTTCTGTTAAATATGTTTTCTGCTTTTTCCTGATGGTGAATAATGAATATTTAACAGCTGCCTTGACTGGAAATTAAATACATGAAGTGCTGGTCTCTGGCTTTGGAACAATAGTGTAGATTTTTCTCCAGAAGGGACGTATGAGAAGAGTTCAAATAATACTACCTGGCTCTCTGTGTCAATGATCCACAGTTCAGTTTTAAACACTTCATTTTTCATAATTGGCTGTCTTTTCCTCCAAGGTTGAAGGCCGTTCGTCTGTGATTGAGACATTTAAGCAGCTCTTGGCTGAGGAGGGCATGTGGGGCCTGACGAAGGGTCTGTCAGCACGCATTATCTCGTCCACTCCCACCTCCATCCTCATCGTCATTGGCTATGAAACACTGAAGAGACTCAGCCTGAGGCCTGAGCTGGTCCACACCAGACACTGGTGAAAAGCAGAACCTACAAGGATCCTAAAACACAGTCCAGGACAACTATACCTCTCGATGAACCTCATGGACTGGCCCTTGCTCTCCAGACCTGCCTTTTAAACAGTTGCCTTTCAGGGTATTTTAACATGTGGTCAGGCTGCATGGGTTTAACCATGGGTCATTTTAGGAGGAGGACTAGGAGAAACTGAGCTTCCTGCTGTGCTCATTGTTTCCTCCTTCCTCAAAATTCTCTATTTTGTTATCTTCTGTCAATCAGGATACTTGGGTCTAATTAAGTTTATGCAACACATACAGGTGCTTCATAAAAGGCCCAGAACAAATAGTATTTCCATATACAGTTTGCAAATGTCTCTAGAATTAAAATATAAATTAGGAGTCTCTTTTTATATCTGGTACAAATGCAGAAGATCACTGCAGTTCAGTGCCTGCAGTCGCAAATGCCACAGTGTGAGTGCTTATCGGATCTCACTTTCATTAAGCAAACAAAGCTGCGGTCTGCTGCTAGCCAGAACACATCAATATGGTCAAGCCCCTGAGCTGTGCTAATCGATTCTACTCCTATAGTGTGGACGTGAGCCCTAAAGATGTTACTCACTAGATACACCAAGGCTGGTCAGGTTTCGTCCACAGACTTTTGTATCCAGCAAACGGCTGTCCACCTCAGCAAGCTCTGGATACGGTCACCGATCAGAATCACATGATCATGTTTCAGACAGTATTCACTAAATATCATTAACATGTTGTTTTTATCCTTATGCCAAATGTGCATACAGTTTGCACATTAATGCCAGCATCATAGTGCTTTATGGACGTCTCCGATTAAAGTGTCTACTGTAAATTCTTGGATCCCTGATGAATTATGACATTTTAAATCACCAGGCTTCATCTGAATCATAGGACTGGCACTGCTAGTGGGACCTGGGTCAGAATGAGTATGCAGGTTACAATGAATGTATTGTAGAATCACTTTGTGCTACGTGCATTATGTGGAGTCAGTAGTGAAATAGTTAAACAGCTGCTCTCTTTAACTCATTTTAATTTCACCATGTTGAATACTTGGCTTTTTGTATATGCATACAGGCAGTTCAGTCTGTTGGTGTCTTTTTCAGGAGGCCTTGTGTTATACTGTAAAGTATTTTGTGTGCTTTGGGGCCAAAGTTAGGTTTTACACTTGAAATAACATTTTGTAATGGATCTTTCTATAGTGTAGGCTATAGTGAACTGATTCATTGTTAGGATGTGAATGTATTTGTTGCTGTGTTTCTTTCTAATCTAAATGTGTGTCTGTCACACTGGAGCTCATTAAATGAAAGAGTTCACTAACACACCTTGTAGTGGTTGTGTTGGATGAGGACTTATTCATACTGGGTCCAAAACATTTATGTTCAAAGATGGACTGTAGACATTTTCCCAATTTAGGTTCTCCTCTGTTAAAGTGAGCTTAACTGGTGACAAATAAGCTTAAGACCTAAAACAAGATCTGTGCAATATAAATTGGAATCCTCCTAAGAGTGCACACTCGTCTATGCGCTATGTAGGCCAATGAATAAAATTTAATTCATTATTTCTGTTGTTATAAACAAGGTTACACCCTTAGGCAGTGTGCAGAATATAAAATGGTATTCAGGGTCCCATATTGGCTGGCTGTTAACTCACTTGTCAAAGTGGTGCGAATGCTTCCATTGAAACATTGGGTTTTTTCTTTCTTTTAGTTTGGTAATGTCTTCCACACATTCATTGATATCTTAAAACATCTCTTCTTTGTTCTATCCACCACTGTCTTGAGAAATTGGGCTAGTTGTCAAATCTGAAAACATTCTCAAGTTCTTGAGTTGCTAGGCTATGAAGAACAGGGTGAAGCAGTTTGCTACAGCCCTGCCCTGAGGTAGACCAGTGCAGCAGAATTTAGAATTTGAAACATGGGCCCAGATGCCCCAGAACCTTCTGCACCTTGCCCTTGAGGAAGGGCCGCTTATGGGTCCTTGTGTACTTCTTTCAGGTGCGTGGGAATGTACATGCAGTAATGCAAAAGGTCCAGCAGAGGGTGTGCTGGACAACAACTGAACTGGATGTTGGCATCAGGCACCATATAGTTTTAACTTGAACTATTTCAAATTACTAATAAATTCTGTGAACAGATAGAAAATGCAAGACAATTCAGACATATTTTAAAAAAGTATGTTTAATGTCTGACAAGTTGGCAAATGGTACACAGAACCATGAAATAAAAAAAAGAAAAAAAAGCTTATGCCCGTATCATCTAAGACAAGGTGTGTGCGGGCACTGTTTTATTTTTTTTTTTGTGGGTTGACCCAGAGCTAGCTGGTAAAGGGAACAGTGCAGGGCTTTCTGCAGGTTAACAGATGCATTCAGCAGCAGACTGGACCATAGCACAAAGAAACAGAAAGAGCTCTGTTTCTACAGAGTGGACCAGTTCTAGCATTCCCAGCCAGCTGTTGGTTGAAAGTTCTAGAGCATGAGCTGAAGTGAGCACAAAGCTGTCCAAGCTGGACATGAAAAACATCTTGAGAATCAGTAAGGACTGTATGCATCTTCTTATATTAACAATGCTGATCTAGGATCAGTCCTAACGTTCATATCAGTTCATAACGTTCACATTCTTATTTGGTCATATTCTCATCCTAAATTTAGTCACATACGAAGAAGGGATAGCTGATCCTAGATTAGCACAATCAATCAAGACCTTTTCCGTCCAATCCAGCGGCTCTGATGTAAAAGAGGAGATTTTGGTTCCTTAAGCTGCTTTACATGGGACAGTCATATATATGGATTGCTCTGTCATCCCCAGCAGAAATGATCTTCGAGCCAGTGCTGTTGTACTTCACACTCCACACCTACAAAACACATCAACACATTAGTTCTTTTGTGTGTGTGTCACATTGATTATATATAACTGATTATGAAATGGTGTCATCTTAGGGGATAGCTTAGGAATGGCCACACCTGTTAAAGTTGTGAGGTTTTATCTTGCAAGTGATGTTGAACACTGGCCAGCATGCTCCAGCAAGGTGACAAATCTCAAATGAGACATGTCGGGTGAACAAGCAGTTCACACCATTCGACTCAAGTCTCCAGAATGCTCATCGAATTAATTCGATGGCACAGTGAATTATCCTGCTGGAATATCCCATACATGAAGAGTCCACAAAGGGCTGCAAATGGTCACCAAGCGGCAAAACGTAGCAGGCACCAGTCAACGACGTGTTTAGGCGGATTAGTGGATGCGATGAGAACACACCCCACACCACTATGGAACCACCACCAGCCTGCACAGTGCCTTGTTTACAGCTAGGGTCCATGGCTTCATGGGGTCTGCTCCACACACAAACCCTACCATCAGCCTGAAACAATTGGTACCACACCATGTTTCACAGTCTTCTAGAGGCCAGTTAGCAACCTCTGTAGCCCAGGTGAGGTGCTGTATCTGGTGTTGTGTTAACAGAGGCTCTCTGTCTTCTGCTCCCATATCCCATGAAAACAAAACTTTGCTGCCCTGACCTGCGAGATATGAATGTGGGGTCTCCTGCATTGAATGAGAGTGTGATTTCTGCCAGAGTCGGTTGTCTGTTCGCACAGACAATTCTAGCCAGATGCAGTCACGATCATTAAGCAGCTGTGGGCGGTCACTGCACTGTCCATTGTGGGGGATAATGCTTGCTATGGCGTATTCCCGGTACACAGGTGACACTGTGGACTGAGGAATGTTAAATGCCCACACAATTTCAGAAATGGAAAGTTCAATCCGTCTGGCACCCACTAATATATCCCAAGCCATCCCCTGAGGTAACTCACACAGCCTCTAATGCAACTAGCACCAGAGAAAGATGCCTCCAACTGCATACAAATTCATCAGTTGCTAATGTGATGACAACTAACCACATCTGACAGTAAGAGAACATGTGTAAGTAAAATGACATCTCGGCTAATATAGCCAGGCGTCTCTCCATCTACAAAAGAGAAGACATAGGAGGGTTGTCCGAGGACAATCATCTCATCCTCTCCCGTGTCTACAAGAGGCAGCGCTGAGGCTTCCAAAAATACTCCAATGAAATGGGCAGCCTGCAGTTACTCTTCACAATGACCTGCTCAGTGGTCCAAACAATAACTGTGCAAAAAGTGAAGGTGAGAAACACACCTGGTCCTGATGGTCAAAGAATGTGTTCACACATGCTCTGGTGCTTGCCTCCCAAACCTTCACGCTTTTATCTGATGAGCTGAGGACAACAAGAATAGAAGAAATACTGCATTATTAACCAAAAAATGTCCTGTACACACGAAAGAACAGATCAGTTTACATGTTAAAAAAAAAAAGTATTTTCCTACCTGGAGACAAAATGTGTGTTATCAGGTGAGAAGGCCACATTAAGCACCCAGGATGCATGTCCACTCAGTGTGCCAGCCAGGTTAGCATGTTGCCTGTAACATGAGCATAAAACTCTATCAACACCTTTCATGTTACCTGTAAGAAGTACTACACAGATTATTATGGAGGAAATGCTCATAAAATATAAACATCACTGCTGCATAATCAGAGCCCCGGGATTCAGACTTACACGTCATAGATTTTGATGTAGCCATCGTCTGAGGCTGTGACTAAGAGCTGAGAGTCGGGGGAGAATGTGAGAGATCGGATGGGCATAGCGTGACCTGTAAAGAAAATAAAGAGCCAGACACTGCAGCAAAATACTAAGAGCTTCACCAGACCCAGACTAAGCCTCAGAAAGAGACCTGTCAAGGGACATTTCCATTCAAATTACCCTTCTATCCAAGACAGGGTCTATTTAAAAAAAGTGAGTGTGTGTGTGTGTCTGTGTGTGTATGTATCTTTGTGCAAAGTTACAGCAGACCCAATCAGGAGAGCTATTATAAATGACCTCACAGCTTACATCTCACCCTAGCATAAAACTCTCTCCATGCTCATATATGCTTAACAGAGTGAGAATGAAGTGACTGATGGAAGAAATGAGAAAGATGGAAGGGTACAATCACAGTGAGAGGAAAAATGCAGTGCCAAAAACAGGAGACCTGAGGTTATGACTGTGGCCAAGGAAAATGCCTGGGGCAAACACCCAACAGTTTTCCATTGGAATCCCCAAACGTACAATCAGCTTTGAAATATTTAAGAGAATAGTTAAAATCAACTTCACTTTGAAGACCACGACAAATAAACAAAATCATCCAAGACAGCTGAAGCATAATTTTACCTTCCAGCGTGTGCAGCAGTTTCCCGGTTGCAATATCAAAGATATTAATGATTCCATCAATGGCACCGCTGGCCAAGTACTTTCCATCTGGGCTCTGGAACAAGATAAATGGAAGGAGTGAAAGAGAGGAAAAGAAAAGGGAGACAGACACACCTGACTTCAGATATTAGATTTTTTTTTAAAAAACAAATTCTCCCTTTTAGCAAGAATGTAGGAACAAAATGTACCATACAGGAAATGAGAATACACAAAAAGAAATGAGGGGAAAACATTCTGTTAGACAGATTTTCCCAAAAATGTTTTTTTCCCTTGGCTTGTTGACAAGAGCTGCAAATGAGAACTCCCAACATCTGCGTTACACGCACATATGCGGATAATTAGACAGCGGAGTCAAATTTTTAATAAATCTATAATGCATGTGTAACAAACTGGAATTTTAGATATCCTTTCATTTTTGCGCCTAAAATTATCCAAGACACCAACAGCTAACTCTACAAACACGATCCACTGCCACAGTATTCATGACCCATTTTAAACAATCTCCAATCTCAAAACAGCTTATCACCTCGTCACAATTTATATACTTTTATTTGTATTTTTTTTTATACATTTATGAAATGACAGGTGTCTTACATAGGCAATACTCAGAATGAACTTCCCTCTGGTGTCTAGGGAGTATTCCTTCTTTCCACTCTCAACTCCAAAGATGTTAACCTTCCCAAGATGGCTGCCTGTGGCAATGTATTTGGAATCAGGGGAGAAAGCTACAGTCCAGGCATCAACTGCAACATGAGAAGGAAAAGGTCATTACATCACATGACACACCTGCAGAAGCACTAGCAGAATCCCATGAGCCCTGTGTTCCTTTCAATGTGCCCTTGCCCAAGGCAGCTTATGGAGGACAGGCCTAGAGTACAACATGGTAAAGCTGTACAACTAAAGGAACTGCTTTCCCCACCTCATTGCAGATTTATCTGATTATTTAAATGTGAAATACCAAAAAAGTATGACCCAATTAACTAACAAAATTCCTGGGGACATCAAATAGAACATCTTCAAATGTTTATCTGGGCAACATGAACGAATAAAGACCCCAGCAACAGAGGGAATAGCTAAATATGTTCAAACATCACATATCATGGCAATGCTTACTGCTGCCAGACAGGCTGGTTTTAATATTTCCATAACTACTGGACTCCTGAGAGTTTCCCATACAATAGCCTCTAGTGTTCACTCAGAATTGTGCAATAAAGAAAAAAAAACATCCATTCAGTGGCAGTTCTGTGGACAGAAATGCCATGGTGATGGCAGAGGTCAAAGAAAAATGGCCAGACTGGTTCAAGTTGACTGAAAGGCTACTGTAACTTGAATAACCACTCCACAATTATGGTGAGCAGCTAAGCGTCTCAGAATGCACAACACGTCAAAACGTTGATGCGGACGAACTACAACAGCAGAAGGCCACATTGGACTCCACATGTCAGTCAAGACAAAAAGCTGCGGCTGCAGTGGGCACAGGCCCACACAAACTGGACAGATGAAGACTGGAGCCTAGTCTCGTGAATCCTAATTTCTGCTGATGCATACAGATGGTAAGGTCAGAATTTGTTGTCAATTGCATGAATCCATGTACAAAATGTGCCTTGTGTCAGCGGTCCAGGCGGACACAAGGTGTGTGGAGGTGGTGTAACAGTGAGTGTGGGGAATGTTTTCTTGGCACTTTGGGCCCATTAATACCAATTAATCATTGCTTGAATGCCATAGTCTTAAAGGCCACAATTTGTCATTTTCTAATGACTACTTCTAGCATGATAATTATTTCACAAAGCAACGTCCCAAACCGGTTTTACCAACATGACAATAAGTTCAGTGTTACTCAGAGCCCTTCCCAGTCACTAGATATAAATCCAATAGAACACCTTTGGGATGTGGAAGAGCAGGTGACTCGCAGCATGAAAGTGCTCCTGAAAATTACTGAGCAGTTGCAAATGTCAGTTATGATAAAATTAACCAGAATCTCAAAGGAATGTCTCCAATATTTTGTATTTTATGTTGTATAATCCATGATGAGTTGAGGCTGGTTTTAGAGCAAACACCATAAGTGTAGTGTTCCTTAAAATGTTCTCAGTAAGTGCATATCAGGTACCCTAACCCCTTCACAATTTTAAGTCAGGCAAGATGATATTACTACACACACACACACACACACACACAAACGCGAATTTGCTGCTCTAACTGTGTGACCAACTTATGCTCACCATATAAAACATCATTTGTACCTTAATTTGTCAAACACACAGTAGGCTACATAGAAGGTCTACTTGTATCCTGTGCAGTATTCAGTACATCACATGTGCTGGCAAGACAACATTTCTTCAAACCATAATAATCCCTTTACCTGTCACAATCATCATCAAGTATAACCCAATCCACGCAGCCCTTACCTGGTCCTGCATCCATGGATTTGATCTGTTTGCCTGACTCCAGATCCCAGAGTCGGATGTGCGAATCCAAGGAGCTGGAGGCAGCAATAGAGCCATTGTGGCTGATGTCCACAGACACCACTCCCAGCTGGTGTCCTTCTAAAGTCCACTGCAGCTCTAACTTTTCCTCTGACCTGTAGGAGGCAGTCAAGGACACAACAGAGAAATATTAGTACCACAAAGCTATGGAATTCAAACTAGTTGAATAGCACACCCCACACACTAACTGAACATCTTTAGACATTTTGCTCCTCAAACACACCTGATTTAACACCTGGTTTATTCTGCACTTAACTGCCAAGGATTAGATGGCACATTAAGAGGTGGGAATTTGCCAAACCATTGGACCCCAGCCCTAAGACTCCAGTTTACCACCCTTGCTTTAGACGCTGCATATGCTCATGTACACACAAAAAATGGTGTAGACCTAACTTGGTCAGTAAGTCTGCACAAATCGTAATGCCACATCAGCTGTCTGCACAGGTAAAATTATTGATTATGCAGGAATGACTGAAACCATGCACAGCATCATGACCTGCCAATAACACATACCATTTCCACACTTTCACCATGTCATCCAGAGAGCCAGTGATGATGGTCTCTGACCCATCCTTCTCACTTTTTCCCCATGCTGCTGTCCATATGGCATCATCATGGGCTACAGAAACAGAGACAGTCATAGTAAAAATACAGATTTTTGAGCTTTGGTATACTATGACATGATATGACTTGTTCGATGTATGTCCACTGGTATAGTTATCATGAAATATACTTAGCATCACTTACCATGCTCCTGTTTGAACAGTATGCTGTACTGGATTTAAAAAAAAGAGGGAACTGTAAGGGCAACGTAATAAAATCAAACAGGAAGGCTAAGAACTGCTGTAGAAGTTCAGGTAGTAAAACACACTCTGAATAAACTCTCCATAAAAGATACAGTCGAGTTAGCTGACCTAGTTAGCTAGAAACTCAAGTTACCTGAGTACTCATCGTTACGTGTTGTCTGTGGTGATATCCTCCGTCTTACACTGTTTAAGTCGTCCTGTTACACAGAAACAACAACTCCAGTCAAAACAAGCCAGACACAAACAAAATAGCCGGTCAGTCTTCTTATGGCAACCAGCGACTAAAACTGAACGAGCGAAGCTGCGTGCGCGTTAGCCTGTCTGTCTGGCTAAGAAAGCTAGCTAACCAAGTTAGACTTTTCCTTTAGCCAACGAAACAGAGCCATTAACTAACTACATCTACCAACGTTCAGAAGGTTACGTTACGGGAAACCAGTTCCTTGCGCTTTAAAGAAGAACAGAAACGATGAGAGATGAAGAGAACCGCTAAAGCAGACAGTGTATCAACATACCTCTCTTCTTCACCGGTGAGCCGCCATGACAACTGCGCGCAATGCATTATGGGTCTTTACAAAAGCACTTTCAAGGCAGGAGCAAGAAGTTAGTGGAAGCAAACAAAACGCTGTTATAAACGTATTGGATACGTTTGCTTTATTGTGGATTTTTTAATTTGTGAAATAAATGAAGCTAGTTATTGTCCTCAAAATCATAATTATGTTTTTTAATATATATGTTTATGTGTCTGATTGTACACTGAACATGTAAGAGACAACAAACCTTCACCAATCATTTATAAAGGAGCAACTTGTAAGATTTAGAGTTCAAAATATTCCAAAACTAACTAAAATTATCACAGAATATGAAGAAATAACAGGTGCCTAGATGTTTTGTGTTACATTTGCTTTAATCATTGTGTAAAGCAAAATAAGTGTCATGTATCTAGGACAAACATTGTTGTGCAAATTAGCCAAGTGTCCAAGTGTGTTAAGGGTTGCTTGAATGTATACAGGGGGTGACATTAAATAAGAAGCCATTCATAAAGTGCCTTATGGTACATATTCCCTCCATACGTGGTTCTGATGATGGTAGTAAGGAGCTCTGGTTAACACATCAATCCAAAATGTGACGTGGTGGCTAAAAAGCCATAGCATATAATTAACATCATGTTCATTCTGATCATACCATTCAGTGACCCCTTGTGCCCTGTGGATCAGGTCACTGTCAACCCAAAGTGACCACTCCTACCAGGACAGAAATGTTTCATCACAGGATAAAGGTGTAAGGAAGAGCTTTGTATTGCTTTACAGTGAACCTTCCCATCTAGATCTGAACCATTCCAGCAAAATGTCTCTTAAAGCATAAGAGAGTCACCGGACCCCCTCAGTGTAGGGGTCAAGCATACAGGCCTGTACCTTTGTCAAGGTATACACTACACTTGCACATGCATGAAGAATGATTCCTTTAAGATGTCACTGTTTTCCACATCTCTGTAGATCAGTGCCTTTCGTTTTTACACTGAATTCTCAAATGTGCATTTGTGTTTGTAATGAGGGCTTTGTGCTCTTCAAACATAATGTAGCATCCCTCTTTATGTAGAGGAGGGTGGACTGTTCTTGCTGGCATGTTTCCCTTACATAAAACACTATCACAGTCACTGAACGTGCACCGTCTACACAATTTCAAACCTTGTATACTCATGTCTTCCCTATTGATCCAGATGTTACCAAAGTCACTACACTAGTCGTTTAAGCACTCTTGTGACCAAGCCCCAATAATGAACCCTCTTTCAAGGTCAATTAAAAGTGAAGTAAGCAATTGTAATCCAACACACTTTTCATCAAATTCAACATATATCTCCTCACAGCCCGCTAGCCATCCATTCTGTGTTTATACTCATGCACAAGGCGGGGGGAGGGGCTATGTTCCAAACTGCATGCAAAAAGGGGATTTTCAACACTGGAGAAACTTTCAGGAATTGACATAGAAGTTAGCTTTCTATTTGCCAGCTTCTTGTTCAGCTTTTGCCATTCCACCTTAAATGCTGCAGCAGTTGCATTCTGGTGTCTGAGGTACCACAATATTACTGCTGTCCCATTTAAGGTGGAATGAGAAAACTCTGACTATAATCTGGAGAGACTGAAGTTGACTCCAGCTTCATCAAGAGTTGAAAGACATAAGAAGGGATGAGGAGGTTGCTCTATTTATGCTTTGCTATTTCACAGCATATTTGTGAAGGGTTTTAAGCCCATGAAGATCTAAAAGAACAAGTTTGCCGGCCCAGTGTCATTCGCCTTGGGAATGTTCAGCCATGAATTTGGGGGTGGAGTTTCTAAAGGAGCACTAAAGGAAGGAGTGTATTTGTTTTGCTGTTAAGTTCAAATGTCAACAATCATTCTTTGTATAGTGCACCAATTCTTTGCCTCTTGATCACAAAATTAGTATTTTGCCACATTAGTATAAAAATCAGTATACATGCCACAAAGTATGGTGGGGTGTTAACTGCTTAAATGTATTATGCAGGACACTTGTCTCGACACGCTCCCTTATTTATTCAGGTTCTTCCTGAATATATTAAATTTCAGTATATTGAATATATTGACAATGTACTGCCTTACAGCTTAAAGACAAATACATGCCATTGTAGGTTTGCTATGCTACACTGAGACGTCTTTCTTTCAGTGCAAAGACCATAAAGTTTGACTCTTGAAAGATCCACAGATTCCAAAAGATTTTAACACTGCAATATTTAACTGACCTAGATACTGGAGGAAAAGAGAAAGAGAGAGAGAGGGAGAGAGAGAGAGAGAGGGAGAGAGAGAGAGAGATTAAATGTTGTGTTTTATTGTTCTTGGAGAAATCTTCAAAACTGCAGTAGATGGAAAACATGTTACAAGACAGACTGACTCATGAACACAGTCCAATATAAAGATGCTACGTTTTACAGAAAACTACTATGTTAAATAAGGCAAATAGCTTTGATACCATTTTGCCTCTAATGCATATACACACACTCTTACACTGACTTGAGTTGCTTTTGTGAAAATTGCGGTTGCCCCATCCATATTTGTAAACTCTCCTTTTTTTGTTCTGCTTTTAAAGTAAGCCATGTGGCTCAAGATTTTCCTGGTATGTCATAGTTTCTGTATTATACAAAATGATAGAAACCACTAGGACAGATGTTAAAATTTATATTCCCATTTTGGTCTGGACTCTATTATTTTTGATTTAGCGGATGGTTGAGCTGGGAGCCACACAGTCCCACACGTTTTATTATTCCTAAATAATTACTCAAAGGCAGCCCTAATTCAACTGCTGCAGAGTATGTTATTTGTCATTGTTCAGCTGTTTTACATTGAGTACTGAAGAGCTAGACCTAATCACTTGAATGAGGGTCCATGGATGCTTTATTGGTTCTGTGTCTGTCCTAGCTGGACTCTTGAGAAGTCTTCTGAGCCACTCAGTGAGGACAGTGCACATATTTACAAGGAAACTTTTTTAGCCTTAAGTGGCAATTAGTAGTCCTTTGAAAAGGCAGGTAACCGCTCTAATGCACGCCACTTGACTTCACCTGAACTTCGGCCAGCCTGACTAAAGCGCTATACGAAAAGACCAAATGTACTCTTTTCCCATTTATTCTGAACATCTTTTGGATTCTGTAGTTGTTTATAATGAACACACGATTTTTTCCTAAAACTGACTGCCATTATTTTGGTCTGTAGTGGCTTTTTTTCCAGCGGGGGCAGCTGAAGAGGGCTGCAAGTTATAAATGAGCAGGTGCTCTAAGATGCTCTGAAAACCTTTTTCTGCTGTAATTAATGCACTCAAGAATTCCAGTCCACTGAGTCAATGTATGCTTCCCTGAATACTTTTAGGGTACTTTTCAAGTGTCGTTTCCCAGAAACATGTTTTCAGAATAACTCAGTAAATTGCTTGACTGACACTGATTTAAGACATTTGTCCCTCATAACTTATGACATAATGTTATGGATATTTAGTTTTTGCTTTTTAAATTGAGCTAATTACAAGTGTGGCTAGAACAAATAGTTATTTGATGATACTGTTTTCACACACAGTCTTATTTCCAGCCAATGCTATAAGTTAATAAGGCAAGCAAAGCAATGTATCGTGCTGTTAAGAGAATATAACACTTTTGCTCATTCATAAACAAGTTTTACCAGCTGTGGTGACAGCGAATCATAACATGACACATTCCAACAAAAAAATGACGCCTGAGCCACTCTATTGAGCCACTAATTCTTCCTAGCAAGGAGATAAAATTATTTCCTGCAGTGTTCACAAAACATGCTGGTCACACATGCAATTCGGGTTCACCCCTCAGCTGATTAATTCTATATTTCATTCTATATTTAAAATACACATTTTTACATGTCTGGACTGTGCATCATGGCAAACTGCAGCTGCTCTAGGAGAACGTGCACAGAAGGATTTAAGATTGCAAAAAAACTTCAGGGCATACGAAGAAAGACGTTAATAACAGATTCCTCTCACACTTATAGCTGGCACTGTGCTTAAAGCGCTCTCTTCTTCCTGCATCAAATCCAACATTTCTCAAATCCTCCTGCTGTGTATGTAAAGCAGGCTTAGCCTGTAACCCAAATAAATGAAGAGCAATTAGACATGTTGAGATTCAAACTGATTTTATTACAAACAGTTTTACCATACAATGGATTTCATAAAGGAATTCAAACAAAAAAAGAAAGTTTACTAGTCAAAGTGTAATATTTACTGGTGGAATTTTCATTTTCATATTTGCAAACTAACTTTCGAGATCAAGATTTAGATATTTACTAGCTGAAATTTAATGTTCTCGTGTAAACTGATTCCATTTTTTAATCTTCTAAAATCTTGCTGCATCTGTAGCAAACAATGTACTGTTATTTGTCAGAACGTCAGAACTTAGAATGAGAATTTTAGTGTTCTATGTTTTTGTTTCTTTCATCATATCCTTTTTGGCAGCCAACCAAAACTTCACTTGGTATGGGTCTTTAATAAGCAAATTACATGTTGATTTGGCTTCTGATTGGGTCCTAGGACACAGTGATTCTCATTGAGGATTTCTGGTGTTGTATGCTCTGTATTGTGTAATATCATCAATAGATTTAGGAAATCTGGAAAAAAATCTCCATCAACCATATGTGATGGGCTTGGGACATAAATCAGGGGTGGGGAACTGCGGGCCAGTATCCAGCACAGTTTGGTGATTTTCTGCTCTTAACACATATTAAATGTGTAATAAGATGCTGAGTTGAGTCAGCAGAATCAGAGTCCCCCAACCCTCCATAAACCAACAATGTCCAATGGTGAGTTTTCTGGACTTGAGCCCACATCGCACATCGAAACACAGTGATGCACAGTGGAAATGTGTATTGTGGTCTTATGAGTTAAACTTTCAGATTGTTTATGGAAATAACTGACATTGTGTTTAAGACAGAAGAAAAAAAGGTAATCTGGATTGTTACCAGCATAAAGTTGTAAAGCTCAAAATGGTACGGGACACACATTTACACATTTTGGGGCCAAATATGCTTATTTCAGTATGACAACAGCAAGCCACCTTCTGCACATGACCAGAGAGCGTGGGTGCTAGGCTAGCCTTCCTCCAGCCCAGACACTGAAAAGGTGCATTAAGAAGCTCAAAATATCAGGCGGTTAAGCAGCTGAACAGTTGTTTAACTGAAAAACTCCAACTTCCAAAACAGGTCTTCAGCCCCCCAACAATTACTAAGTGTTGTTAAGAGAAAAAGTGATGTTTCAGGGCAGTAAACATGTTCCTGTCCCAACTTTTAAAACATATGTTTATAGAAAAACAATGAAGTTAATGAGATGAAATATCTAGTATTGTGTTTTTATACTGTGTTCAGTTGACTGCAGGTCAAACAGGATGCACTAATCACTGCTTTCTGTTTTTATTAACATTTCATATATTGTCCCCAACTTTTATGGCATTGAGATTTGTGTTTAATTGGCTTCTGTGTATCAGTTTGACTTTAATGGCATGTTTGCATGAGGCCAGCACTTTTACTCTTGCAAAGTGTGTTCTGAAAAAAACATTTCCAAAGCTCTTAAAAAGTAACAGAGACGGGATTTTTAGTTAAGTCTTTGTTGGGTGAAAGAATCTTTGCATTAATTTGAATTTTGCTCTTGACTCTCTTTGATATCCTAATCACAGAGACAGGACCAATTCGCTCGGCAACAAGCTCTGTGACAGGGCGAAGGGCTGAGCGTTTTAAGCTGAGCCCCACCTCGTCTCCTCCTGGGATGAGCCCAGCTTTGAAGATCAAGACCCTGGTGAACTCCAAAACACAGAACTCAATAGAGTGAGCTTAGTCAGCAGGCAAGAAATCCCGCACTAAGTCTATAGCATTGTCGGAGAAGAACACTTTCACATTTACATTTACTTTTGACGTAATAAAGAAAATGAGTGAACAAAGAGAGGTACATACAGAGGTACATACATTTGCCTGGCTTAAGAAATTTTGTTAGAATGAGAGTGGCTACTCGAGTAACAGACTTCAGAAATAAATAACATGTAGAAGCAATTAATTTAGTCTTTATATCTTATTTTTCTAAATATTGCCTTCCTGTGAATGCACTGTGTCATTATCATTAGCTTGGGAATTCACACCCAACGGTCAGCATCACTGTATTATAAGCTCACGGGACAACAACATGAGTCACCTTATGTGACTGAAACTTACCTATCAGCATGTAATACTTTAATACAGCTGTGATTCGATCTGGCATGGAAAAGTTTCTGAATGTAGGCCATGTCAATGTTTAGCCACTTTTGCATCAAAGAACTGTGCAGTTGGGCCTGATTTGATAGATGCCTTCCCTGGCACAATTCTGAAGAGAATTCCCTGTAGACTGGGATTTTTGCCAACGCTGGTAGACCTGTATGCTTCCATACACCTGCAGATTCAGCTACTTCCTTTACACAATGGCCTTTGGCACATTATCTGCTTTACGACCAATTTTCGACACATTGAATGAGACATTCACTGCACTGTACTACCACTTCTCAACCTATGAATCTTGTCACACACCCTGCAGGTATTTATAGCCCGTTTTATGTTTATCCTCTACTCTACTCTTTTACCAGTGGTCACAGGATGCTGCCCACAGGACCCTGTTGGCTGGAAAGTTGTGGTTGGTGGACTATTCTCAGTCCAGCAGTGACACTGAGGTGTTTAAGAACTCCAGCAGCACTGCTGTATCTAATTCACTCATACCAGCACAACACACACCAGCGTCACTGCAGTACTGAGAATAATCCACCACCCACATAATGCCTGCTCTGTGGTGGTCCTGACTTTAAAAAAAACAAAGCATGTAGAGAATCAGATGGACTACAGTCTATAATTGTAGAACTACAAAGTGCACCTATGTGGTAAGTGGAGCTGATGAAGAGAATCTGTGTTATTGTGTGTTGTGCTGGTGAGAGTGAGGAATTCACCATATGTTGCACTCAGGATAATGGTGGTGTTCAGTTTCCACAGAGAGAATACTTTCTATGGAAGATGCAGACTGATATTTTTAAACTTAAGACTAGAATATATATAAACTCCTAAGACTAGAATATAACATATTATCCTTTGTATATTGCAGTTTTTTCCATGAATCCTGAAAAATATCTCAAAAGTCAATGAAACACGTGGGAAAACACTAAAAGGTGACCCAAATGTAGTCACATGCAAAAGTTTGGCCAACCCATTCAAATTACATTACATTATGTTTTGTTGAATTTCCAAGTAAAATTAAGTTACACATCCACTACAGAGAACACATTTCTTAATACATAATCACTGTTTATTTGCTGAATATAACATGCTGGAACACAAATAAATCAAAACATAAAATGAAGCATGTGCAAAAGTCCATTACACATACAGGGGTTGGACAATGAAACTGAAGCACCTGGTTTTAGACCACAATCATTTATTAGTATGGTGTAGGGCCTCCTTTTGCGGCCAATACAGCGTCAGTTCGTCTTGGGAATGACATATACAAGTCCTGCACAGTGGTCAGAGGGATTTTAAGCCATTCTTCTTGCAGGATAGTGGCCAGGTCACTACGTGATGCTGGTGGAGGAAAACGTGCACCAACCATTTGTCCTCTTTTGAACTCTGGTATGTCACCCATAATGTTGTGTGCATTGCAGTATTTTGAGCAAAACTGTGCTCTTACCTGCTAATTGAACCTTCACACTCTGCTCTTACTGGTGCAATGTGCAATTAATGAAGATTGGCCACCAGGCTGGTCCAATTTAGCCATGAAACCTCCCACACTAAAATGACAGGTGTTTCAGTTTCATTGTCCAACCCCTGTACATTACACATATATTAAAGTGAAGCTAATAAATAGAAAGTGTGCACTTAAATTTGAAGAACAATTTTAACAGCTTGGTATAACCAAAGAATCTAAATCAAAGTATAGTCTATACACTCTATACAATCTAAAACGATGTATAGTCTATACACTTGACTGTGACTGTTGTACCCACAGGAATGAAACGACAGTTAGCAGGGAAAAGGGGGAGGTAGGGGGCATTTGCAAATCCTTTCCCTCCTAGCCGTCCAGTTGGCTTCAATAAAGTCTGTGGTTTGGGTTTATCTGCCGCAGCATCCCCTTCTTTGTTAGCCTACATTTCAAGCTGTGCACATCAAACCACCACATTTCTAACATATTTTAAGGTACACCAAAGCAGGCCCATAGGAGGAAGCAAAGAACTGCTGCAAATTGCAAGTTTCTTTTTTGTTACAGCCCTCATTATGTATGTTTAAGAACAGAAAACTCAGTAAGCTCAGAACAATCAAAGAACTGAAGGTGTAAATGATGTGGATTTGTATTCAGCCTGCTTGTTTTGCCTTCAAAGACTTCTGCTGCATTGCAATATATAAATAACTAATGCAGAATGGATAGCGGAGGAGATGTTGCCTGACAAAAGAGTGGCTGCTAAAGCCTGCGGCATTGTTTCTATCACCCCACCAACCCACAACACCATCTGCTGCTGTCAGGAGAATGGAAATACAGTACTGAGGCGCATGAGACTACAGTGGTCACTGTTAACCAGCCTTGACAGCTACGTTAACCCCTTAAAGAAACTGTTTGGCTAAAAAATCTTATTTACACAATCTAATCTCCACTTCCCCCAAATGTAGTCAATCAGCCAAGACATGCTTGGTGTCCCAACTTCACTTCTTTAGTTTACAACTGGAGGTAGGAGGCTAAAATGGATAACAAAGAGTAGAAGTCAATAGTCACCCAAATAGCCTCTGTAAAAATACAGCCCCAAAACTTCACTAAACCAGTTGAAGTCACATCCAGGTCTTAATTAAGGTTGCTTAGACTAGTGGAATGGCTTTAGGACAAAGTATGAATTACTGTGAGCTATAAACATAAACAAAACATCATCACTACAAGCAGTGATGTTTTATACCAGGGCTGGTATTCACAAAGCACGTCTGGTGGTGGATCAGAACCCTCCATATTTATAACCATTGACACTGTCATTAAAACTGATTCTACTCCTCAGGTGGCTGTCTGCAGCGCTCAGGCACATAGTGGCTATTTGTATAAGTTTTATAGCCCAAATTTGGGCTGTTTGTGTGACTATTGAGTTTTAGCAACTGGTAGCAACATTAGCCTCGCTGCTCCAATTCTAAATTAAAGAAGCTAAATTTAAATTCCAAATGTGTCCTGGCTGATTAAGTAGTAATGATCTGATCAAGGCAGATCAAGTAGTAAACCAGTAGGTCATTCCTTTAAACTCTATCAGCAGGTCAAGAACTACCTAGGCCACATTACAAGGGTTAGGGTTAGGGTTACAAGTTTCATTGTGGGTAGTTTATGAAGTAATTCATACTGAATATGAATATATAGTATAGATGTATAACTGAATGATAAGCCTGCAGTTAAAGGCAGAAAAATGCACAACATGGGGAATAAAATGTACTCCCTTATAGAGCAAACCTCTAGAGGCATCTTAATTAAAGCAAGTCAGGAGATCCATGCATTTTTACAGAAACAGTCATGACATGGGAGTCACGCAGAAGCATTGAGCATTGTAGAGATTCAGCTTCTGCAGAAACAGGTTACTTAAGGCTATGATTTGACGGATGGGGCGGAACTGAGGAGACAGACTGAGGACCCTGTCTGGAGCAAGTGGTGCAGCGCGCGCGCGCGAGAGAGAGACAGAGTGAATGCCTGAGAGAGAGAGTGTATAGTTCTGTAGTGAGTGAGGAAGACAGTTGAAGCAGGAGAGGGAGGGAGAGAGGGAGGGAGAGGAGGGAGGGAAAGAGGGCGAGTGAAGAAGAGAAAGAAGAGGAGGCAGAGGAGCAGAAGAGGGAGAGTAAAAGAGAGAGAGCAGAGCGTGCTGCAGGTTCTCCTGGCCAAACCCCTGTCTGAGAAAATGCACCCCAACTTCGCTGGCACTTGGAAGATGAGGAGCAGCGAGAATTTTGATGAACTTCTCAAAGCCCTGGGTAAGACTGCTTCTCTCTCTATTCCTGATGACTGTCACATTCACCTCTTTCCTCGTGGGCTCCTCATATTTGCTTGAAGGCTATCACTACATGTAAGACGTGGGCATCATATGTTAATGTATCCCTGCTACAGGACAAATAGCAGAAAGGAGAAGTCTATGTTACTTTATCACCACATAGAGTGGTTTGTGAGGAGCCAACACTCTGAATTTCAGTCAGAACAGGCGTTCTGTAGTTTCACGTTGTACAGCAGAAGGACGGGCAGCATGTAGAGGACTAATTATCCATGTTTAACATTAAAGTAGAGCACGCTGGAGCAGAAGGAGCTTTACGGCAGGAATTCTCTCGTGTCTTACCTTTTCGGTGCACTTTGTACTCCTCTCTACCCCTTCATTTCCAAACAGACAATGGGCTCTGTGAGACTTGGCCATTGCGACCCTGCAGGACAGTCTGCACAAACTGGGTCAGTTATATATTGGACCCTTTGCCACTGATTACAGATTAGGGCACAATCCAAGGGTTCATTGCATTAGACTATGTTCGTATATGAGGTCTGTATTGTGCAGGTCTGTACTGGGTTTACAGAATGGCTTGTGATGCGAAAGAACATACAGTAAAGGAAGACGATCAAACATCAGTTGCCTGGAGCGAAAAGTTTGTGTCTGATGAGCGGCAATTGTCATTCACAACAGCTGACATACAAACAGACCTGGCCAGAACCTTATATTTTTACTGCACTAGAAGCGACTGAAACTGTTGTGTGGCAGAACAGAAGAGGGTTCACGAACCCGGCTCTTCAGGAGTGCATACCAAGCCGGATTGAATTACTAATCACAATCAAATCTGATAGAGACAGGACTCAGGATGTTTACGTTCTGTGAGCAGATAAGTGAGACCAATATCCCGCTTCATTCTTTTTGTATGCAAACTACGGCTGAGTGCATTAACCGCTGATCAATGTGCGCTGCAGTGTTATATCAGTGAGGCAGATTGCAAGAGATGAGATCAGAGTTTCTGCGCTGCAGCCTGAAAGCCAAGCACATGGAGTCTTAATGGAGAATGGCAAAGACGTGAAAGAACAGACCACCGCATTCCTCTTATATCTTCAGATATCTTAAAAGCCGCCTTTTGAAAGTAGGGCAAGGGAAGAGGCACAATTACAGTGTACAAAAGGTCTTTTACAACAAACGCTAGATTGTGGCTTCTCAGGAGAAGATCTGCAGATGAAGAATCAATTAATCAATCCATTTATCATGAGAACAATCAGAGCTTCTAATGTGTTGCTAATGATATCAATCTGTATTCGTAAACACTGTATCCGGCTTTGGTGCCCCTCCTTCTGGTACCTTTGTCAAGACCTACATGAATTAACCACAGCTGCCTATAGAGATCACTCACCCACTGTGTCTGAAGTCTTCTTTAAAGAGAGACAGAGAGATACTCGTCAACAACTTAATCAACATGGTCATGTGAAAAGGAGATACAGTTCTGCCCTCTGATCTGTCATCAGCTCATTCGCTGGAGCCAAAAGCCACATTACTATGGTCTGTTGTCTGTCTGAGTTGATCTGAGATCAGATTTCCAAGTTTACTTAATGCAACCACAGTGTTGTCTTTGCTAAGACCAGAAGTGTCCAGCTCTGGCAATGGAGCTCATTTGCTCAGCACAGTTTGTTATTTTCTCTCAGATTGGTCATCTTCACTTAATCAGTGAGTTGCTATGTTTGGTAGGGGTGTTCATACAGGAATGTCATCAACCTGTGCTTAGCTCCCATGCTCCAGAACTAGAAATGGGTGCCACAGTAGCGTTGCCACCCGTCTGGATTTTCCTGGATTTTGATAGTCTATCAAGGAAAAATGGGGTTCATTCCTGGACACAAGAAGTCCTGGAATTCAAACAATTTTTTACATTTGTTAGCGTTTCTTGAGTTTAAACTCTTCTATTTTAACCAGTTGAAGTGTTTATATATAAAGGATGGTTCACCCTTAATGTAGCGACAGTTGTTGCAGTGAGATGACCTGTTGGTGACATGTTTAAGCACTGCAACACGATAACACGTTCTGTAGCTGAACTATCTGCTCTAGACTGAATTTAGTGATGACTCTAGCTACTGATCAAGTGTTCAGGAATCCTGTGGCAACCCTGCATCTCAGGCTTGGCACAGGTGTACCAGGAACAGAAGACAAACACAAACGGACTGAAGGTCTTTGAAAGGACGAACCTCTGGTTGACCGTCCCTCGAGACGTAGGTTCCTTGTTCTCACCCGCAGAACATGCTTCTGTCATACCACCTGTACATCACTCACTGCCTTACAGGCTTAATGTCTACAGCCTTCAAAACCACAGCTCTGGTCCAGCCCAACTAAACAGAGGTTGAGTTGCAGTGTGAGAAAAACAAGCCAAATGTCTGCAGATCCAGACTGCAGATCCAGAATTCCTCAGATTACTCCTCAATGACACCATAGTCAGAGTTTATGGTGCTCTGTGTGCAATCAGGGATATATAAAAACATACTCTCCCTGCTGCAGTCCCTTTACGTAGGTTAGGAATTAAATTATATTGCTTGCGAGGGTTAAGATAACTTGACATTTGCTGAATTGTGAAAGCCTATCTGATGTCACATAATCAAAAGTGTTCTCATGCTGTCCAGAGTATTGCAACAGTATATTCTCAACACAGGGAGTAGTCTCAGTAGAGAACATTCTGGCTGTTTCTAACAGCGTGAGGCAGTGGGATTTTGCATAGAGGTCGGGGTACTTGTGTTTGGGGTTAGCGCTCTCAGACAGGGTGGGGCTGTAGCAGGGGCAGTCGTCTGGGCAGCAGAGCAGCTCGTTATGACCCCCATGCTGTGCTCCCTCAGGCGTGAACGCCATGCTCCGGAAGGTGGCTGGGGCAGCCGCTGCCAAGCCCCATGTGGAGATTCGACAGGACGGAGAGCAGTTCTACATCAAGACCTCCACCTCTGTGCGCACCACGGAGATCAACTTCCACATCGGAGAGGAGTTCGACGAGGAGACTGTGGACGGCAGGAAGTGTAAGGTACAGCAATGACTGTAAAAAAAATGACCTGAGATAAAGAGAAATTACTTCACTAGCATCACGCTAGCGCAATTCAGAGGTTACAGTCCCTCATGGGGCCTTTTAAATTAGATTATGTGACCCCCTTCAGGGAAATGTGGAAATCTTATTTTATGGCCCTTTTCCACCTCATGGTACGGCTCAACTTGACTCTACCGGTTTTCAGTACCAGTACCATTTTCCATTGCAGATGCAGTTTGCTTGAGTCAAAACGAGTGGAAAAGCACTATTATATCACTTATATAAGAAGCCATTACTGAAATCTGTTGTAAATTCATTATTATATAATTCAAATTCAAAACTACAGCCATTACACAATACAGGTATTAGGACGAGAAACCGGAGCTGTTCTTATGAAATTTTATAAAAGCTTTTAAACACTAAAGCTACATAGTACAAAAATCCATTCCAGGTGCTTTAGCTGAAGGTTTTGGTATGTGTGTATGATGTGGGCATGAGTGAATACTTCAGCCACATTACTGTACTTTTTACATATTGCCGCAAATTCTTCCCAGTGGGGAAACTCGTTCTTTCTCTTAAGAGGCAAATTATATTCATACATATTAATATTTTATTTACAAATACAAACCCTTTCCCAAAAAAGGTGGGACAGAAAGCAGAAAGCAGTGATTATTATATTTGTAAAAATATATCAGTGCTGTGTGCAGGGTCGATAGGTTTATTTGGAGTTTTTGGACTTTTCTTTTACGCACAGAGATTTCTCTGGATATTTTGCACTGTAGAGGCTGGAACACCTAAAATGCATTTTTGGCAAAGTTGTGAGTCAACCTAATAAAGATCTAGGCATTTTCTAGATGCTCCTTTTATCGAAGAGCATGACCTGTTTAGGATGATTTATTCAAATTTGAATAAACATACATAAATATATGTACACTACCATAGAAAATGTTTGACACATGCATATTAAAAATCACACACACACACACACACACACACACACACACACACACACACATATATATAACAAGTTATAACAGGGTTAAAAAAAAGGCAAATTTTATTTTAACACTGAGATTTTGTAACTTATTTTGGTCAAATATGAAACTTTATCGATATCAGCAGACAGTTATTATGGAATCATCTACTGCTCTGTTCATCATCCAATTTTTTTATACAAATTTGTTAAAATGTATAGAAGAACAGTTTGAATGGTAGTATAATCTTCTGGCAAGTGTGTTTATATAAAGCTTCTGTAGTAGAAGAGGCAACAAATAGCTGGAAGTAGTTAGGTAAAATGCTGCAGAATTGCTTGTGGTAAAAACTCTTTACTTTTAATTTAGATTTAGAGTTAAGAATGAGTTAAGAATGTTTTGCCCTCTCCTGGAAAGTCATCGTTTTGGAGATGCTTGCTTCTGTGCACAGTGACGATATTCTGATTAAGTTTATTGGAGGACACAATGGGAAAACACATCTCCTGCCTAATATCCATCTTAGTAAAATATTAACGCTGTTTTTGTGAACCGGAGTGGGATAAAGATTACTGCTGATGGAGGGTGTGAAATCAAATCTGCTGTGAAAGAGGGAGATGAGATTTCTCTCTCATTGTTCAGATCCTGATGTGATTCTGCTGTAAAAACCTCAGCATGCAATATTCATGTGGAGCATCATCGGAGAGTTCACTGTGCAGACACTGAATAATAACCTTCACAGAACTATAGGACTGGAATCCAGAGTGGAGTCGTTTCTAACTCCTGTCTCTCTCATTGCCTTACTAGTGATGAGTAAAAGCAGTAGAACAGCTAAATCGACTGTTATGACAGAATCTAATACAGTGACCTCAGAAAGCATTTGGACACTTAACCATTTTACTACTGGTAAACTTTAATGAAGCTCTTTAGGTTATTTCATTTTGATGAGATTTGTTTCAGAGGAAAAACTATTTTAGCACAACCTCAGTCTGATCGAAGATTCTTTATGTGGAGAAAGTCTGGAGAAGAAATTAGACTGCACTGAGAGTAGTGTAAAGCAAGGAGATCCTTGTTATGGCAATGTCAAAGTCTGGGGCTGTTTTTGTTCTGCGTAGCTGAGCTTGTCTTCACTGATGGAATCAGAATGATGAATTCAGAAATGTCATTTTAGACACAAATTGGCAGAAGTTTAGAAAGAAACTACTAAACAAATAACCATATGTAACCCACTAACTGCCATTAGAAAGATTACCTTGGAACGATCTGTATAGAATAAAAAACACTTTTGATGGTTTGATGTTTTGAACTTCATACATCTGTATATACATTTGTATGTACGTACGTTTTAGGTACACTGTAGCTCTTTATGTTCTCCAAAGACTCATCTTTACATTAGGATTTCTAACACCAACTGTAAATACAGCTGTATCTTTCACAGATACAGTCCGTTTCAGGTCATACATTTCAGGCGTAAGTGAATAATGGAGCATCTAAAGCCATTGTGATCTTCGTGAGCTTGGAAGGCTCAGATTTAGCAGCCACATCACAGCCAGACTGAACGAATCCAAATGAGCCTCAGCTCACGTTCTTGAATTTTCCTGCAGCCTGGAGGTTCTAAAGCCCAGGCTGAAGCCCTAGTATCAGCTGACAGCAGCACACTGATGTGATATTAGCTATTCCAAAACATGAGGAAAAGCAAAAGGACAGTTAAGCCCTTAGCGACATGAGGGCCATGGCAACTGCCTCTGACTGCTCGGGTTTGAAACAGCTTTGCACGCATGACCTGAGGACCAGACCCACAAATGACACAGTAATGCTGTTGTTGTCCTCTACCGTTCTCAGATAGAGAAGCTCAGAGAAGAAGAATGGCTCCAACCAGATGCTCATGACCAGAAGAGCCAGACGTAAACATCGCAGGGCCAGAATAACAGGGTGTTGATTAACTTGTGTGCTTCTTCAGTCAGGACAGCTTCTGTCATGAATGATGGATGAAAATTAGTGTCTAATTAGGGAATCGTTTGCTCTAACACAGCCTGTCTCTGGTGTTGCTTCTCAGATTCAAATGAAATAAGGTATGAGGTCTGAACTACTCGAGTGCTCCTTTCCGTAAATGGAGCTCACTTTATGTCTCCCGGTAAAGCAGCACATCAACACCCGAAGAAGTTAACACCTCTTCTGTGCTGCCGTATGAATACACTGTATAATATTACATAAAGGGGGGCATCAAGAAAAGAGCTCATATATTATCCCTCTTAGCATATTCCAACAAAGCTGTTCTAGCTCATAAAATGCGCAGCTTATTATAGGCTTATAATAATACAGAGACATGAAACATATTTCTTAAGAATCAGCTCGAATCAAAAGTATGACATCATTGGTTAGACAAAGCACAAGCCTAAAGCCCCGACTTTACACAGAACTTCAGAGGTCCCTGCCAAAGCAGGACTATATTTCTCCGACATTTATGGATTCTCTTTGACGTCTTTGTCTAGCTTTTCTCAGGAAAAAAGGGATGAACTGGAAAAGAATGTCTGGGGAGACCCCAAGAGAGGCTTCTAGACAACTGCCATGCAATGCTGTGCAATCATGCAGTCTAACCTTTTCAGTTAGAGGTATAGAAAATGGTGAGATCTACACTCTAAAAAGGCAATGCATATCATTCAAATGTGAGCATAATTTCCATACACATAATATGTAAATTATCATCACTATTCATAAAAGCAAATGCAAAGGTGGCTTCTTCTTGAAATATGAAGTTATAGTGATGCGATGTATTTTACTCATGTGGAAATAATGTACACATTTAAAGTCACAGTGTCTGCAGTGTTTCACCATATTTCTCTCTTCTCCATATTAACTGGGAGGTACTAATCTTAAATAATGCTTTCATAACCAATTCTTAGCCAGTCCCAAGACTGATGTCTCTTGCCCCACCCACACAAAACTAGCTAAAGTTAACCCAATATAGCCAAACGCTAGCATGCCAGATGATGCGTCTGCAAGAACACTGTTCGTTTGTCTGTTCCTTCACTCACACATTGCTTTGTTCATCCATGTCCATTGCTTCGCATGTCTGTATGGGTGGCAGGTCAGGCCAGGTGTGCTGGACAGAGAGCTGTCAATGAAACTGCTTATCAGCCACACCCACACAGTTCTCAGATAGGTCTGATCGGCAGTTTTAAGTTGTGTTTTATCATATTTATATCATATTTTTATTTAAGCCCTGCTGGATGTTTAATATAACACTCTAGCATCACCCAAACATTGTTATGTTGTACTCTGTCTTCCCTGGTAGGGAATTCTTAATGTCAATATAGGCTAGAACTTGTAGGTTGAAACAATGTAAGGTCAGAGAAGTGAAGGGGGAAATACAGACAGAACACTGAATAAGAAAGAAACACACCCCCTCGGAAAGACAGGAACTTGACCTGATTTTTCTGTTCCGTGGACTCGACTTTCTGGGTTCTGATAAGTTGGGAAAGAGTCCATCCATTGTAGAGCCACTATGGCCATCTATCTGTAGGTGTATCTACCCAGAGATGTAAATGTGTACAGCTGTTTCCCTCTGTGCACTTTGTAATGGTTTACTGCAAAAATGGTACCTTATCATCTAGTCAATATATCTAATACCTGCTGTTAGTTTATTATGAGATTACTGAACTTCGTTACTTGTTTCAAGTGATTATATCAGGTAAACTGAAGTCATTATATTGGCAAAATACTACCTGTTTCAAAACATACTTTTTAAACAAAAAAATCTGCCAATTTAGTATCACACTTGTATTTACGCAAGTACAAAATACCAGGAAATAAGTCAAATCCCAAACTTACAACAATCTCAACATGACAAAATGTAAGATTATTTAGCTTGAAATTATACTATTTTTTGCACCGATGACACTTTTGTATCCCCGGCGGCACAAACATCTCTCCTCTTTAGTCGTCTTTTATTCTAGTCTGCTCTCTTGCAATTCATATGGCAATGTCGCTACAGCTGCATCTGAAAAAAGGAATACTTTTTTTTACTCAATTCATTCCCACACTAATAAAATCTGTTTTAAGAAGAACTGAATGTCAATATGAGGAAAATAAAAGCAAAGACTGCAAACTTTACCATCAATGGAGAAGATGTGGAAGTGGCAAAAGCAGAGCTCTGAACTTTGGTGTTGGCAAAGACTTTTGAGAAACCCAGATAACCTGCATGGACATGCGCTGAGAAGACACTAATGGTTGGAAGTGTTCAAGGCAAAAAGGAAGAGGACAACCGTCTACAAGTTGGACGCAATCAAAAATCATGAACAAGCCATTCAGAAGCCTGAAGACCATAACAGAAGACATGGTGTTCTGGAAAAACACTGTCCATATGGTTGCCAGGATTCGGAACTTGATGACCCTGTGAATAATGATGTCATCAGTACAACTACTGCCAAAACTAAGTAAAGGTTTTAATGATGTGGAAATTATGTACAGAGTTCAAAGTGTTACTTTTTTCAGTGGTCAGTGTCTTCTGACCCTCACCCTTCATGTTTAACATCCCTAATCTGGTGTGGACAAAACAGAGCTTTGATGAATGATTTCACTTCATTTCCTAACAGCGATAAGTAGTTTATTGAAGAGAAGAGAGTGAGAGGGGAAGAACAAAGAGAGAGACTTTTGCCCTCAAGCTGACAGAGTAAGGCAGTCAGTGCTGGCACTGGGTTAAAAGAGCTACTTAATCTGGGGATTTGGATTTGGGGGTTGGGGGGTGGCGGGGTGTATTCCCTCCGAGGGGCAAAAGCAGACACTGAGCTGCGCTGTGTGTGTGGCAGAGGGGACAGTCATGATAATGATACTGTGTGCGTGTATAAATGAGCAGAAAGGCTGTTGATAATGATACTGTATTCCCTAAAGCCATGAGTATGAGTTTGAGTAATGAGCTGCAGCTGCCCACTCACACACCGGGACTCGGAGACAGAAGCAGGCCGCAGCTGTGTCTGATGCTAATGTTGTCTCACAATGGCACAGCCACGCTGGCAGGAGCTGCTGAACGTGGCTGCTTTGAACAAAAACATAACACCCAGCTGCTCATCAGCGCCAATGCTGCCAGTCTGATCAGCTCAGAGACTGAAGCCAGCCACAGCGAGCTGAAGCCCCACTGAACACCATCACTCAGTTCCACGAACTGTAAACAGCAGTGGTTTAGGATTGGAAGAGGGCGATAGAATCAAATTCACATCTTTAGATTTCATACGTATGTTTTACAAATGGTGCTAAACTTTCCTCCACTCATTTCTTTTGGCACCTGAAAACCTACACAGGAAAAATAAAACATTTACACATAGATTTAGTCCCATGTGACGAACTGGGGTGTAAATAAAATAAAATAATTCCTTATGAATAAGGAAAAAGTTCCTTATGACAGGTTATAAAGCCAAAAGGTACAAACGTTGTGACGTACATGAGAACAACATGCCAAACACATCTTCTTTTCATCGATAATCCAAATCATTGAACAAAATAGTTCAGAAGTCGTCCTGTTGGGCATGCTTTCCATTCTGATTCATGCTGTTGTGTTGGTAACATCCTTTGCAAGTGTCCCTCAGAGAAGAGTTCGAAAGCAATTCAAGAAGTTGGAAGAGTTGGAGAGGGGTCGCATCGTATGGCTCCGGGAAACGGGATGGTCTTAGTGACGTATTATGTGCCACACCGGTTGTGCAGATACTACCATAGCACGCTTCAGTGACGAGGATCTGGGAGACCTAAATGAACCGCAGAGGGATGCAACAGTTCCTACAGCAGCTGCAGCTCTATTGTTTTTCCAGAAAATCGTGGGACTGAGGCTGGAGGACTTTGACAAATGAAGCCTTTGCCTGGCTGGTTGCTATAGAGACAGACTTTAGAAGTGTTCACCTGCTACAGGGAAGGCAGGATGAGGAAAAAATGACTTTCTAGAGACAGTTCATTTGTGTCAAAGAGCCAGATACTTAGAATTAACCCTAATTTCGGAGCCTAGTTAAGCCTCTGGGGTCTACAAACTGGTGTCACATTCACGGTTTTTATTCATGTTTGTTTTTTAATAGAGCGCAGAAATACTGAAATGTCACCTTACCATGAGACTGTACAGGACTCGCATCCAGATGCTATACACGTCGTCTGCCTCTCACTGTGTATAAACTGGTGGATTTGTGTGTCCATCTGCATTTTGGGTGAAACTGACCTGAATGGACACTCGGGAAGTCCCTAAGGACTTTTCCCACTAAGGACTTTTCTTTCTCTCTAATGTCGACTTTCATTCCTTATAGACTCGTGTATGGCATGCAAAGAGTTTGCAGCTGCTGAAGGTGCTGCAGTCGGTTCTCCTTATAGACAGAGCTGAGACTGTCGGAACATTGAATTTAAGAAGGTATGCAAAAATCAAGAAAATGGCTTTAGACCCCAGAAGGCTTCATGAGAAATGATGCGAGGAGCCGGTGTCTACAAGGTTTTGGACGCTGTGCAGAATATGGACCTTTTCTTTGTGTGTCTGCTGCCTGGTTTATATAGATGATCTGTACGCTCAGTACATACCCACCCTGCGGCTCGAGAAAGAGAGTGAAACAGCAAAAACAAATGAGAGCGAGAGACTGCAGATGCTGATTTCTCTCAGCATAACGTCTGATGATATTGCAGCTTGCAAATGGATCATTTCAGTACTGTATTTGATAATACCACTTCACACCCTGCACTGGGAATATAGGAGCCGGTCTCAAGATGTTGAAAGAAGCGAGGACTGAACTCATTAACTTCAAGCGCTCCCTACAGATTCAGCTTGTATTACCATAATGAGCTGAAGACACAAGACCTATCCTTTGCTTTGTGTGCAGGGCTGCATACAGGAGAGTTATGCCTCTAAGACAAAGACAGCAGATGTTCCAGTCAATTAACTCCTTAAGTATTATACAGACACTCTTAACGGTAAAACCAAATGGCCAGGGAGTGAGTGAGCAAGCGAGAGAGAAATAAAAGCCTGGGTTCTGTTCGTCAACACTTCTGTGTTGGATCTTCTCTCTCAGGCCCCGTGGGCTCCCCTGATCTTCCCTGCACCTTTGATATGGTGATTAACATTACATTCTCATACTGCAGCTGCGCAAAGCCATGTCTTCTGGGTTTCACTTCAAACAGCTACTGACAGAGTCTAAAGCCGGAGTCACACTTTGTTCAAAGACTTGAAGTGGAAAGAAGGGAGGCAGTTCGGAGGAGTCCACAAGCACAAGTTTAACTCACAACTGGAGAAGGCCAGATACCTGCTGCTCGGGCTAAACGAGTGAAGTTTGCTGGGGATTTTGAGAGAAAGCGAGAGAGAGAGAGAGAGAGAGAGAGAGAGAGAGAGAGAGAGAGAGAGGGGAAACTTTCTAAAGCCTACAGCTTTTAATTGAAACAAATTTGCCTTCATAAATCTTTTTGCAGGCTTCAGTTTTTATGAGTAGCATTAGCTTTGTCTCCAAAGCTTGAAACAGCTGCTTTGTTTGTTCCATAATGCTGACTCACTTATGGAGAGCAAATAGAGCAAATACTAGATTTGTTCTGTGGCATGGGAGGATCAGGATACATGAGATCTTCAGTATCCTTCACTAGGCCTTGAAGACTGACTTTAATTTTAACAGGATTTTTCATAAAGCTGCGTAAGTGAGTTTAGCTTTGCTGTTTTGTTTACACGAAGCTCGAGGGAGGACATGGAGGGGACAGCTCCAAGGCTTCCCACCAACCCATATGAAATGGTACATGTTTTCGTATTTTCCTGTGAGATCTTTTCAGCTTTCATGTATTGTTCAATAAATCATAAATTTCGCGAGCAGTGTCTTACTAGCAACTAGCGTTCCCAGCCTTGCTAGTTCCCCAAAATGCACAGATAAAACAGGTAGATTGCGCGATTAGTCTGGGAAGGTGCAACAGGACGTCTTAAATGTCCTATGCTCGCAATAGCTCAGCTAGTGGAAGCTACACTCATCCATCACACTCACTCTTTATTGCATTACTTGCTTTGGCCGTACCCTAAATGGACTACTAGAGCTGCATTTAGAGCATGGGTGTGTGATGTGATGTCTCTGTATGTTCTGCCTCTCTTGCAGAGTTTGGCCACATGGGAGACGGACAATAAGATCTTCTGCAAGCAGACCCTGGTGGATGGCGATGGGCCCAAGACATATTGGTCCAGGGAGCTGCGGGGGGATGAGCTCATACTGGTAAGAGTTTATAGGTAGATACTGGGTTGGGTGCAGATGGCAAAATCTTTGTGCAAGGTTTAGGTATTTGTTTAGCAGAGGCAGAGCTATAAGAGCTTTCCATCGATTTTATCCCAAAGAAAAGTTTATACTTTTCATTTTCCGTATTAATTTTTTTCTCCTTACCCCAGATGCATATGAACCACCAAGAAATGTCTGATGTCTGGTGTTTTCTTCTTTAGTTTCCCACTGTAAGGGGAATACTGTCAGAATGTCTTCTTAAGGTAGTCTCTGAGAAGTAAACAGATTATTCACAGCTGTTTGATATGAAATACAAGCCAAAAGCCAATTTATTTACTATCCCCAATGACCAGTGAACCTAGACGTGTCCTCTGAGTTTTATGTCTGATGATGGTAAAATAGTGCTGAAGGAGAAAAAAAAGAGTTTTCTTTGAGGACTATTTTGCCTTACAACACCCTGCATAAACCTGTCATTCATGAAAACGTAAAACATCTTAAAACTATTTATAGAAATGTCTCAATTTGGGTAATAACTTTGTGTGAGGCAGCTTTTAGAGGCATGCTTCAGACATCTAGTTCCCATCACCACCACTGCAAAAAAAAAATCTGACTCAGCATTTCACATCAAATCACCACTTTGTTTACACCTTAACTTAATTAGCCTAATAATTAGCATTAACCTTAGCTAACATGAAACTGATAAACTGACCAATAAGCACTGTGCAAATCTGAATGCCAAAATCATCACACAATGGACAAAAGTATAGCATAGCCAAAATAAATGAGATCTGAGCTTGGTCATGTGAGAGTGACATCTAAGAGTCATCTTGGAGCCTAAATTTCATTCATACTTTTGTTCATTTTCAGTGATAACAGTACGTCATACAGCGTTACAAACAACTCAAGCAAGTCTATTTATGATTGCATCACCAAGTGGATGTGTGAGGATCTAGTCATGTAGGTTGCACACATGCTAGTTGGATGGTGTAAGGTCCTGTTTCTTCTCACCTACATTAACCTCATAACAGTGTAAAACTAACTAAGCAAACATCAGATTTTGCTGATCAACAACATTCAGGGTCATTTCTGTTCCTAACGCTTTGAACGACAAGAGAGAGCAGACATGAACGAAACCCAGTGCAACCCACAAGCTCCCAGAGCCAGGCAGTGAGCCAGAGAACACATTCAGGAGCCCCTGACAATCACCTCCGAGCACCGTGAGAGACATGGGGGTGCAACTCCTCAGCAACCTTTTTATGAACCTCCAGCAAGCCCCCACAAATAAACAATACTCCCTATTCAGCCATTGTTACATGGCCCAAAGATAATAGTGGGAAAAGAGCAAAACGCAGATGGAGCACCAAAGATAAGCGGCACACTTTAATGGCCTTCCATGTGGGAGATTGCTTAGAAACGTTTTTAAAGCCTGATGTGTTTATTGTACTCAAGTAATGGAGGAGATATCCCAATACATCTTATGATCTAAGAGTGTACATTCTTCACAGGAAAGGTTTAAGCAATTGAACTGCCACTGAAACTAAATGAAGTATGCTTAAGAGTGCACACTTGATATGAACTTCACTATGAATCTATTTTATTACTATGGATCAATTGCTCGGGAGACAGCATATGGATTTTTTGCCTGGGGTGTCAAAAATCTACAACATGAAAAAGCGCGAGAGAGAGAGAGAGAGAGAGAGAGAAAATACAGTCTTAAAGAGGACTCTGACCCCTTGTTGGACCCAAAGCTAATGGACTGGATCGATTGGAGGGCAGAATAGCTGGATGGATCTCTGGATGACCTGTTGTGGAGAGGCAGCTTTTCTCACTTCAGCCTCTTGTGACACATGTGCATGCATACGTGCAAATGAACACGGACACATGCACACACACATTCCCTCCATTTTCCTCAAACAGTCTATCCTTCTTATAAACTCGCCTCTTTTTGAAAGTACTCATCATCTCGAAATACACCCACAATTGTAATTACAACCAGGCAAATTACAGTGCAGAAACTCAGCTTGCACTTTAAACAAACAGGTACATGTCATGTTTCTGCAGAGAAAACTTGGATATGCAGTTAATATTTGTGTGGAGTATATGTGCCATCAACTGGAATATGTATGGTCAACATAAAACTGTTATCCAGAAACCTATGGCCATGTAGCAACGCTCATTTGAATTCCATATTCCAAAGTTGAATCGGGGCTGTGTCTGCGGCCTGACGTTGGCTATGGGACTTCATGTGAGCGCCTAACCCAGACTGCACTCTGGAATGCGCCGAAGAGTCCAATCCAAACGTGGGCCTGACCCGGATCTCTCGGGTCGTTCTCATTAATTCTGGAGATGCTTGAAGGTTTCTGAACAAACCACGCAGCTTAGCTGTAAAACAGAGCGCGACAGAATTATAGAGAAAAGCAATCAAGCAGCCTCAGTGTGATTGTCTTTGGCGTTTTGTGATGAATCTAGGGCACATTTCCATAAGACATGCACGCTTCATTAAAGTTTGCATTAGAGTAAAAGTAGAGGGGGAAGAAAATGTACAATGTACCTTTATCTCTGCGTCTGATCCTTTAAAACCTCAAATTCCGGCCTGGTGGGCTTCAACTGCTCAAGGCTTTAGTCTCACAGGAGCTTTGTCTATGTGAGAGAGTCTATAAAAGACGCATTCACTTTTTTGCCTCTATATCATGTGACTGAGCTGTCCGGACACAATTGTTAATGTCCAGGCTGGCACTCTTCCAAAAACATGTGTCATGTTTGATAGTAATGAGGGACAATGAGTTTGGAGGACACATTTAATCAAGTTAGAGCCTCTACCCTAAATCGGTGGTTTCAATCTTTGGTACTGATGTACCCTCTCATCTGTTTCTCCTAACATACTCATTTCTACTTCAACTCAGAAAAGGCTTGCTAAAGGACTGCTCGGAGTATGGAAAACAAAAGATGTGGGAAATACGGGTCTATTATTGTTCATGTACGGATCTGCCAGTGCTGATATATGAATAAACATGTAGAAATTGGGAATAAATCCTGGATTATGATAACAGAGAAAAGTCAAGTGAATAAAGTGAGTTTAGCAGTTTCCCATCATCATCTAAACATTCTGATCTTCCAAAGTACATTAGGTTCATCAAATATCAAATTCCAGGGAAATTATCCTGCACAACCAGGGTTGGGAATTAACATCCTAAATAACAGCTCTCTTTAGGTCAGGGTGTTCAGTTCTGGTCCCTCAGTTTGCTGACCAAACTGTGGTGGACTAAAATCGTCCTGCTTTATAGTTAACCTAAAACCAATGCCAACTAGCTACCAACTAGCTAATGCCTTCTTTTTGTGTTCTTATCTCTCGTCTCTCTTGTTCTCAGATCTTTGGAGCAGATGATGTGGTTTGCACACGGATTTATATGCGAGAATGATGCTGCCCAAATCCAGGCAGGATGGCGTCTGAAGGTCATGAAGCATCCTGTGCCCCCAAACCACCCTTTCTCTAAAACCCAGTCAGTCAACATGCAACTCCTTCAGTGTGATGTGGGATTTAAGCGGCAACTCAACTTCAGCATCTTTTATCTGGTTGTTCATGCATGTCCAGTTCTGCTATCGCTGTGGTTCTGTGCTAAAGCTCTATTTAGACATGCGTCCTTCACCCATCATTTTACTTTCTTAGACGTGTATTTTATTGGTATTGCATACAGAAGAAGCAGGAATTAAACACGGAACAAAAGGCCTGAGCTGTGTGCTTTTTTTGGTCAGTACTAGAACAAAGAGATGATGAAATGCACTGGTGTGTTACAGTATTAGGCAAAATGACAGACTTTAAGCTTTCAAAGAGGCATTTTTACAAACCCACAAAATTCAGTCTTAAAAGTTGGTTACATTTTATGATTCCTATGATCCAATTCATTCCAAACACATTCAGCATGTTTTCTTTTTTTGTCTATTTTCATTTCTCATCAGCTACACATCCTTTCAGACTCATAGTTATCTTTTCACAGTGAAGGTATGGACTGACACTTCTGTGGATGTTTTCAGATCTGAAGCAAGGTGGCGCTTGATTTTTTCCTCTTTAAGTGATGTTTGGTGATGGTGGCAGTTATGGTGGTCTCACGCGGTTATTAGGTGTTTCATTTATAATCTGTATATTTTAATCATGTTTAACTCTAGTGTCCTTCCTACGAATTGATGGATTCATTCTAAAAGTCTTACTGAAAATACTTCCCGAAAAATGAAGTAAATAAAAGGCTAGTCTTTGGATTTTGCACAGTACCGTAAATCTAAAAATCACAATTTAACTGCATACACTTGATAATACTCACATTGTTTTGTCTAAACTACTGTTTAAGCTGTTTCTCTGGTCATTGTATATTACACACACACACACACACACACATATATATGTGTGTGTGTGTGTGTGTGTGTGTGTGTGTGTTTTTGAGAACAGATACAGTATCACAAAGCATAATATCGAGATACTCAATATTTTCTATATTACCTTACACGTCTAGTTTAAATCCTTGCTAGACAACCAGCATTTATTGTGTCTAGGATGATGTTCAGTAGCATGACCATGCTGGGATGACCACCTAATCCAGCACTACACCAGCATAAACCAGCATAAACCCACAGAGGCCAGCCTGAAATACATGTCTGTTTTTCTCAGGAGGGATATCTGTAAGTAAGACACCTCTTCAGTCTTTCTCTGATAATCTGAGACAGGCTGCTATTTAGCCCCCCTCAGCTGACACTGAATTTGCTGCAGTGTTCTGTGGAATAGAGACTCTCTGGGTCGGGAAACATTTTCTTCAGGCTTTCTCTGTATCCGGATTCTCCCGTGCACCACCGCAGCAATTAGTCACAGTCTCCACCACATCCCAGACAATCCGGCCGCTGATCCTCCGAGCAATGGGATTAGAGCGCAGTGGAAGAGAAAGATAAGCGCAGGCTGAGAGGGGTACAGTGTGGTTCTGTACTCTTTTCAGCCCCATACAGGCACTAAAACTGGCACAGATGTGATGAGATTCAGGGCTGCCGTCACGGTTAGCGAAACCCATTATCAGAGTCTGTCCTCTCTGTGGACTGCATGCTCACCCGTCGCTTTAGAGATGTTTAAGGGCGGGAGAAGAGCATGAGAGACGAGAGCCTGGGCATGGTCATGGCAGGGGCAGTGCAGACAGCCTCAGAAAGAAGCTGCAGGCGGAGTCACTGAATTCAAGAAGAAGAAAAGGAGCCACACAGCTCAGAGCAGCCTGACAAAACAGGAGAAAGTGGAGGGGCTCAGGTTTACCACTCTCACCCACCTACAATAACATTTCACACAGCTTATGAATATGCATCGCTAAACACTGGACCTCCAGACTCAAACATCACTTCAGAAATAAACTAAGCTTTAAAAGACAACAGTCGGAATAATGTCAGCTGCTTTTCTTGCATTTCTTTTTTTTTTTACCTTATAGCATGTGGTTTTATGTGACAAAACTGATCGTAATTCATTTTACCTCACTATTTTCCATCCCCTCTTTATCCCCTGGTCTTCAAATATGGACCTTGAATCCAGTTTCCACTCCTGGATTTTATTCTCACTGGAAGTTAAGGGAACAGTTGGTTTCATCATTAATTGATTGGCCATGTAGTGTCACACCTACCAAGGATTACAAAGACCAGGTCTGGAAACTGGTCCAGATTTATAGATCCCTGCCCTAGAAAGAGCTGTGCATATGAGCATGCAACATCATTCAGTGGTGCTACACTGGTGTTGTCTGAATAGGTGGATATACACTCTATGGCCACCTGATCATCATGCCTATAGGGGCTTTGTTGACATCTAATTCCAAAACTATGACCATTCATATTTTTGGAAGTTTGGAACTCTGTAGTGAGTGAGGCAACAGTGAGAACTTGATTTGTGCCATCCTATGACAGTGCTATGTTTAAAGTCACTGAGCTCTTCAGTATGACCCATCCTATTGTTGATGTTAGTCTATGGAAATTGTATGGTCGTGTGCCTGACTATACAGCTGTCAGCAGTTAATGCAGCTGAAATGTCTAAACTCAATAATTAGGAGGCATGTCCATATACTGGTCATTATTATAGTATTTGATTATGTCATTAAGAACACTCCATTGGCAAAGCGGTAGGCTAGCTGTAACTCTTAATGTGCTCTGAAAAAGCTTGTCTCGTCACCGTTGGTAGGCAGATGATAACCAAGTAAAACAGACCAGAATGACCATGAAAAAGATAAAAAGTTTCCACCGCTCCAGAGTTTAGTGGGGTGTGCTTTACACCACTCCATCTGACGCTTGGCATTGTGCTTGGTGATGTATGGCTTGCACACAACTGCCTGGCAATGAAAACCCATGCCATGAAGCTCCCGGATCACAGTTTTTCTGTTGATGGTAAGGTCAAAGCAGGTTTGGTACGTGCAGTTATTGGGTCAGCACAGCGTCAGCAACTCCTACACAATATGCACTTCAGCACTCGGAGACCTTATTGGCTGGCTTCTTATCCATACTTTTGGTTCCACCTTAAACAGTGCAGCAGTTACATTCAGGTGGCTTATAGGTGACAGCACAATGGTGTGGTGTCATCAGAATACTATTAATATTGCATGCAAAGGAGTTGGCTCTCATGACATCACAGAAATAATGAATTTAAAACTGTTTGTGCTGTTTGTGCAGCTTAATATCAATAGACGGACCAGTACCCTTTTTTTTCTTTTTACATTAAACTCTAAACATTACATCAAACTTTATTGTAAAACGCAAAGGACAGCTGGTTTTCCATGATATGGATCTTTTAATGTTCTACTAGTCCATTGTTTATGAAATGCAAACATAATATAAAGCATAGCTTAAAAATGTTTGATTCAAAACAGCTTTCTGAAACTGGGATCCAGGAAACGATAAAACTGTTCATATAGGATGGACCAAAAATAAGGGTGGCCATTCACAGGAGTATTGCATTCAGGACTGCGGCTGGAGTTAGATCAAAGCTGCAGACTGAGGCTACCCAGGGAAGAGGCACCGCTCTCATCTGTCTCTCTCGCTTCGGAAACATCACTCACAGGAGGAGTCTGCTGGAAAACCAGAGGAGACCCAACATCCCCAAGTCAAAGCCAAGAAGCCTCACGAACATCCTCCTTCCTAAATTCCCTCAGCTCCCCTCCTCTCCCCATCACCTCTCAACACCTCTATCTTTTTCCATTACACTCTTTTGGAGGAGAAACGAGTGTGAGTGACATGGGTGCTGAAACTGTGCCAAGGGTGTGTATGTGTGGAAGACCCTGGACTGTTTTGCTCCACAGAGACGAAAAGCCACAAACCAAGCTACCACACATTCTAATATGTCTGATAGGAATAATTTACCTTCTTTTCTGCCAGAGATGACAAGGGTGTGACATCCAGACATTCCGTCCATAAAAGCTTAAATATCGTGCGCTAGACGTTTTCTTTTTGAGGTCTTATGAACTCTCTGCCCATTTTCAACATTCCATAGGGAGACCACAGTCTTCAGACTGTGCCTGTGAAAGTGGGAATGCTTTCATTCTAATAGGACAGACAAGATGCTGGGGGATTCTTGACTGTTAGTTTATGGCACAGATGAGTTCTGAGAAATATCTACTTGTACATCTTGAAAAACTGCTTTTGAGTCTAATATGATCAAAAATGCTGCAGAAATTGTTCAGCTACATGAAAACTTTGAAGGAATGTGTTAAACATCTTAAAGCTTTGCTAATTAAGCTCCAATGCAAACTCAACATTACAGTACTGATGAATACATGACGACAGTGGGAGATTTTTCACTTACATACCCTGAAGACACGCCCTTCACCAGGTTTGACTGAGTTCTCTTTGAATACTCTTTCATCAGGATGGCAGACGTCAAATCCATCCACTCCTCAGGGTCTGGCGTGCGTGCACCGCCCAGCGCGCGCTAACATAATCCGCGTATTAGCCTGTGACGTAGCGACCTGCACATCCGGGTCCTCGCCTCTATTGCGTTGACTGGGACTCTCGTTGTTTAAATAGATTAGTCCAAAAAACTACCTGGTTATCGTTCTAGCGCTTTGCTTGTGGTGAGAAGGAGGAGAGGAAAAGACTGTAGTTGATAAGTTGAGTTGCAATTCTTAAACGAATAAAGAAAAACAAAGTTTGATGCCAGTGGGCTCTACCTAACATTAGCACCAAAAGCCAAACCGGCCATTTGCAGACACCCTTGATTCAGTGATTATTGTGAGGCTTGTTGGTCAAACAAGGGCTGACGAAGATAGTTAGCTACGGCGGTGTTAATGCTAAAGCGGAGATAGCTAACGTTAGCTAAGGCCATCTACCCTCGCTTTAGCTAGGCAGCACATACAATCAGCTAACAACCAGAACATGAGGATGTAGGGTTATACCAAGATACATATAAAACCCACAGTCTGTATCAAGGACATCCAGAAGGGACCTGTTGGGCGTTTGACAGAGGGTGCTAACGTTAGCTTGGTTAGTTGGCTAACTAGCAGAGTCCACTGGCACCAAACTTTGTTTTTCCTTATTCGTTTAAGAAGCGTAACTTAGTTTATCAACTGATGACGTCTTCTCTTCTCTTTCTCATCACAAAGAAAGCGCCAGAATGATAAGAGAGTTGTTTTCTGGACTCAAACAACAAGGACGACAGAACTGCTGCGTGCTGATAAGACGAGACTCAGGCGGTGGAGTAGAGGCGCAGACACGGGCGTGTTTAGACCCTCAACGGTGCCTGAATGCCTGGACAGCGGCTGTGAAAAGGTTACAAGTCCTGTGACTGTTGTTTGTTTTGGGGTTCTGTAAAGGTTATTTACATCAGACTTAACATCCCTCTACACAGGTGACAGACTGACACAACAGTGGACCCACAGCACTGCATGCGGGAGAGAAAGGCTGTCCGACTGTCACTACAACAGACACCCCAACATAGCACTCCCCCCATAACGTTTCCAAGCTTACCCTCCACAGTTTCGCTGCAGCATGACTGCTGAGTCTACCTAAAGGACGTATGGAAGTATGTGACTGATATACATAAGAACTCTAATATATATATATTTTTTCTCTACATTTAAAAGCTCTAGTTACCCTTTCAGTACTGTGAATACTGATGATGGACAGTCCAATAGAATTAGTCAAAAATCGCAAAAACAATCTTATTTCAACCTATCATGTTAAGATAGCTGTTTATACTGTGGTAAAGTTCCATTTTGGAGGTTTTTAAGGTGGACTGCATAATTCCTTGAGTGTAGTTTTACACTTTGATGTCTTCACTTTTATTCTAAAGTAAAGCATTAAGCTAAAAATAAGGAAACCTTCTATGAGAAGCCTTGTCTAAACTTTTGACTGGTACTGTATTTATTTTCGTATGTAAAGGGAGCATAAATAAGCCGGTGTTGCAGCTTCCCCTCAAATTTACACCCCCCTGCACAAATCAAGTCTTCTGGAGCAGACGTCAGCATCAAACAATACTGCAACTACAGAAAGTGAAAAGGTTCGAGAACTGTGTAAATCTATGCGTTGACACCAACTGGATTAGTAAAGCCAGAAAAAAGACTCATGCGCCTGCGACCATGATTTTATCAGAGGGAACATGTGTTGTTACACCTTCTTGGGTCTTTGGTTTCCTCACATGAAAGGAAACCATAGAATAAATATGTCAGGCTAATTAGCAGGCTTGAAATAGGTTGTTTCACATGTCAGTCAATTACTTGTTCTAGTAGCCAGTTCATAGCAGCGTTAAGTGGCTAAACCTACCAGACTGTCCCTTAAGAGTCTGGCAATGTGAGACTACACCACATACGGTATATAGTCGTTTAATTGACTATACAAAACAAGCAGTGCACCTCCCCATACCTTCTTAGTTGTTATATGCAATACTGATGACCGTAAAATACCAGTAAATCTAAAAGTATATTTTCTTTAGGGGATATGTTGCCTTACACTGCCTTGAATATACTTCTTCAGACAATTTTCAAACAGTCTGATGATATTGTGTACCTGGACATAACTGCTTATCACGTTTCTCTCTTTGTGCCAACAGTTTATCCAGGCCTAGTTGTGCTCACTGAAAGGTACCAGAGTTCACATTGCTTCAGTGGCCTGCACAGGCCCTAGATTTCAATCCTATCAAGCGTCTTTGGGAAGAGGTGGAAAGGGCTGTTTACAACAAGTTTGAGCAGCTGTCAAGTTTTCAGCA
Source organism: Semaprochilodus insignis (assembly GCA_034552555.1). Classification (NCBI taxonomy): domain Eukaryota; kingdom Metazoa; phylum Chordata; class Actinopteri; order Characiformes; family Prochilodontidae; genus Semaprochilodus; species Semaprochilodus insignis. The sequence goes on along the minus strand of CM067474.1, from coordinate 42,116,995 downwards.
ACTATGCCTTTAGACATTAGTTTCCACATGATAAAGCACTGCTGTACAACGCATCCCCCGCTTCATGTAAAATCCATTCCCAGGCAACGAGACCTTGTTTTGGAGGCAAAAGGAGGTGCAATACTAGCTATGTGTACCTAATAGAGTAGCGTGTCCAGGATTTTTGACAAAAAGAGTTGGCTCCACCTACTGTATTGACTTCATCTTCGATGAATCTTTTTATTACAAATAAAGGACTGAAATATTCCCTATACATAAGTATTGATTACTGTCACATAGTACTTGGTTAAAACACCTTAGGCAGCAATGACAGCCTCAAGTCCTCTTGGACATGATCCTACAAGCCTGGCACACCTTTCTTTTAAATGTTTCTCACTGTTTCCTCTTAGCTGAATAGATCAAGCCCAACCAGGGTGGATGGTGAGTGTGAGTGCACAGCCATTTTCAGATCTCTCCAGAGATGCTTTATTGGGTTCAGGTCCCTGCCTGAGATCCTGAGCACTCAGGAAAAGGTTGTCACTCAGGCTTGCTCTACATTTTTCAGTATCCATCTGTCCCTCCATCCTGACTAGCCTTCTTATCCCAGTCACAGAAAAAAAAAAACATTCCCACAGGATGATGCTGCCACCACAATGTTTGAGTGTAGGGATGGTATTAATGAAGTAATGCTTAGTTTCTTCCCCACACACCACTGGGAGCAGTGAACAAATGGTTGAATCTTCACTTCATCCGACCAGAGGATTTTAGTGGTCTTTCAGATGCACCTTGACAACCTTCCCAAAGAGCCATCATGTCCTTTTAGTGAAGTGAAGTCTTCCATCTGGCCACTTTACCATGAAGGCCTGATTGGTGGAGCACTGCATTGATGGTTGTCCTTCAGTAAGGTTCACTCATCTCCACAAAAGAACTCTGAATTCATAATGACCATTGGGTTCTTGGTTACCTGACTGATCAAGACCCTTCATCCCTGATTGCTCAGTTTGGGTGGGTGACCAGACCTAGGAAGAAAATGATGGATTTGAGAATGATAGAGACTACTGTGAAAAAAATTTCTTCTATCCTTCCCCAGATCGGTGCCTTGAAGGAATCCCGTCCCATAGGTCTACAGATAATTCTCTCATCCTCATGACTTGCTTTTTAATCTAAGCATCATCAACTGTGAGATCTGTCCAAAGAATTCAATTAGGCATAGGTAACTTAAAACAAGTAGTTGAAGCATCTCAAGTACCACTGATAGAAGCTTGATGCACCGAAGATTAATTGTGTGCCATAACAAAGGGTCTGAATAATAATGTAAAAGAGAGATTTCAGTCATAATTCCAACATGTTTTGTCATTGTAGAGTATTGTATATAGACTGATGACAAAAAAAATGTATTGCTTCAATTTTTAGATGAGACTGAAACATAAAATACCTGTAAACGTTTGGAATGCACTGTAGAGAAGTGCCTGGATGTAATCAAATTTTTACCAAAACCATAATCCATCTTCAAACAATAATTGGTTGACTGGGCATAAGACTGAATCCACTGAATAGTGAACTTGCGGTGCATTCCGTAAGAGATGATGAGCATGTTATACTTGTGTAAGCTAACAGTAGCTAGCATTTACTAAGATTAAGGGCATTTCTGTAGCTTGCAAGCTCAAGTTTTTAGGAGTTTCAAACATTATGAAAATGATTATGCCTTTACATGTTAATCACACTAAAAAAGAGATCAATATAACCAAATCAACATAACATTTGCTATGCACCACTCTTCACTCCTCTGTTTATGCACAAAGTCTACACAAAGTCTACTTTCATTCAGAAGGACCCTCGCAATGCACAAACACACCTAAACCAAAATACATATAATTAATAAACACCAACCTAAGCATTTTTATTTTGAGGTTAGAGTTGGGGGGTCAATTGGGGGGCAAGGCTAATATCAAGGGGGCCATGTAGTCAAGCTCTTAACTAATAGACTAGTAATTCAAGGTCACAGGGCAAGTCTATTTGGAATTACTTGACACTATTTGAGGCAAGTGTATAATGATTTAGACATAAACGAACAAAACAACACAAACTATGGTCTTGGCTGTTTGACGACAATTGAGTGATGGAGAAAATTCAATTTTTTTCCACTGAACTATCGCTTAAAGTTCTATCTGCAGCAAATAAAGAGCTTGTATCTTTAGTGGGAAGGTTATGTTTCTTCTCGGACCTTAGAACAACCTCCCCGTTGTCTGTCTGACCTCAACCAGAAACTCACTGCACCTCATGAGCCCTCCCTAAAGCCATGCGTTCTGCATTGGCGCCAACAACAAAGTGGTAAACATGGAGGGCAAATCTGTCTTCATGCTGCATGGCTGCCAGAGAGCTGAAAGGCCATCCTTTCAACACAGCGCTTCGCAGGCCTGAACGCTGTGGCATGGCGGACGTTCCCATTAGCCCACACCACCGTTGCCATGCTTTCTGACCTGATACTCACTGAAAGAATGAGTTTCCCCCTGGGTGCATCCCAATGCACACCCCCTTCTCCCTCCCCAACACTCCTTCTCTCCCACACACACTCCTACTTATGAGGCCAGGCCCTGACGGACTCTTGCTCTGCTGAATAAAGTCATTGTTGTGGCACGGTGGTGCGCAAGGAGAAGGGGGAAGAACTGGAACACTGGGGCCTCTGTCAGTAGCTCTGGATTCACCACTTTGGGTCTACAGGCAACAAGGGACTTTGGGGGGCACGCTGAAGCTTCAAACAGTTAAAACAAGAGGCTAAACATGGGTGCTGCATCCATAAGCTAGGATAATTTAAGATGAACTAGTTCATGAGGTAGAGGGATGACATCAGGGCCTGCGAGAGGAGGTCAGAATGGCACTATGTAGCGACTCAATGTACTGAACCAACAAATGAGGCAACTGTAATCAGCTTTGTGTTCATCCTCAGGCTGAAGATGAAATGATGTTTCTGTAGGCCTTGTCTTCGTTCCCATTGGAAATGTGAATGACAGTTATACAGTCATAGCCAGGCAGCAAAACAGTAAGCATCAGCTGAAAATGCTCTGCCACTGTTTCCTGGCATTAGTCTATGGTGGTTAGAAAGAAGCTGACGGTTGAATGGCAGTGGGTTGGCACAGTTGGGCACAGAGACCTGCCCTGTGTACGTACAGTAAGTAGGAGAGCCTCAGGGGAAAGAAGAATCTCACATAACACATCATGTTTTTTTAGGTGGGCTCCTTGGAGCGGAATTGTAAATGGTTTCATTTTCCCTGAACGTGGTATATTTCTATAAACCCTTTAGAACATACTGGGGAAAAAATAGAACATAAAATTTACACTGAAATATCAAAAGTCACGGGATAGCAGTATGTAAATGTAGTGGTGTTACCTCAGGGGACGACTTGGGAACGCCCACACCAGTACAAGTTTTGCCATGTTGTTTTGTGAGTGAGGCTGAACACTGGCCAGTGTGCTCATAGCAAGGCGACACGAATTATCGTGGTATGAATGAGACATGATGGTGGCATGCCTCAGATGGGCTCATGTTGGGCAAACATGCAGGCCACAGCATTTGCCAGAAACCTCCTCAAACCACATTTGAAGAACTTGGGCATGATGCCATGGTGCATTATCCTGCTGGAATATCCCATCACCGTAGTGGTACATGAAGTCCATGAGGGGCTGCAAATGACATGCTGATGCGGACTAGTGGCCCCAATCCATGCCATGAGAACACACTTCACACCAGTATGGAACCACCACCAGCCTGCACAGTGCCTTGTTGGCAACTGAGGTAAATGGCTAAATGGGGTCTGCGCCACACGCAAACCCTACCATCATCCTGAAACTGGTACTGTGACTCATTGTATCAAGCTACATGTTGCCAGTCCTCTAGGTCCAGTTAGCAACCTCACAAGCCCAAGTGAGGTGCTGTGTCCAGTGTTGTGGTGTTAACACAGGCACTCGTGGGTCTTTGGCTACCACATCCGATGGAAGCTAAAGATTGCACTGACCTGTGGGATATGCATGTGGTATCTCCTCCATTGAATGTGGAAGTGCATTTAAGGGGGGGGGCACTCAACTTTATTTAACATGGCAGAGCTCTGAACTATCAACAATCAATGGGTAATCTATTCCATCAACAGTCTCTATACTAGAACTTCTTCATGCCGACCTCAAGGACTTAACCTAATAACAAGGAATGTGGCTTCCACACTCATTCTAAAAGAATTTCAATTATAAATCACCTTTTAAAATAAAAGGATGATTTAGGCTTTCTACAAGAGAAGCACTTAACAGCTGCAGAGTTATTACATCTTCAATTCAAACAATCTGACAAAATATTCTCTATATTTATTCTTCTATATTTAACAGTAAACAAAGAGGCGATTCTAATAAACAAAAATATCACACTCACTCTTAATTCATCGATTGCTGATCCAGTTGGAAGGTTTATCATCAGCCTGGTGGAAAACCAATACAATTACTAAATCATCTCTAGCACCATGCATGTTCACTCCCATCTGGGATAATCCAGATTTTCAACTACACAACACTACGATTCACTTTTCCAAATGGCAAAAATTGATATAATCACTTATATGAAAATAACCAATTCATGTCATTTAGTGCAATTATCCATTCATATTTAAAAACTTAACCAACAACACACCGCAGCTTTCTAACATAAGTGAACTGAACTGTACAAATTTATCTCCATTTCAGACACCATAACACTTCCCAAATCATTTTCTCTTCCAAACCTGACGTCTGGATAAAGATCTGTAGAAATATTTTTACTATGACGACTAATTCTAATTTACAACTTATTCATTATAAAACCATTCACAGAACGCACATCACACAAAGTGAAATGTTCAAGATGGGATTGACTGACTAACGTTGCCTTGCCATGAGCACACTGGCCAGTTTTCAACCTCACTCAGAAGATAACACCTCACAATTTATACAGGTGTGGGCGTTCCCAAGGTAGCCCCTCTACATAATACTGCTATCCCATGACTTTTGGCATGTCAGTGTGTGTGTGCGCATATGCCACATCTCTGTTAGATTTTTTTTCTTCAAAACACTGTTTTTTGAATATATCATTTTTGGCAGGTGGTTTTGATTTAGTTTTAGTCTTAGCTTTTTGACTAAAATGTATATTAGTTTAGGTCAATCAAAATTCTTTCTAAATTCCTTTTTTGGTCATGCTATACTGCTACTCCAGTACAGGCTTAAACTAGTAGTTTTACTGTCTAACAGGAGCCTAGAATTTCCTGACATAAGAGGAAAAGTGTTGTATTTCACTAGAAAGTCTTAAGGTGACATTAGCTTATGACTCATGACTTCTGAGGTTTGTTTTTTCCAAATATTTTTGTCATCGATTACACTTATTTTTGTTTTCTGTGGTATCATAGTTAAAGTAATCAATTCTTTCAAATCACTTCTTTATCTTCCAAGGAAGGGAAAGCCATTCCAACTGCTGCATGCACTTTGTGGTGTTGCTAAGTTTTCAGACAGACTTTTGCATATGTCTTGTGCTCATAATAGTACAGTTGGTTGTCAGGGTTAGTCTGGACTTGTCTGCCCTTTGAACATCATAATAAAAGTGCAGAAAACTCCATTTTCATTTCCCCAACTCTGATATCCATTTACCTGTTGATGAGCCATATAGATGTTTCAATGTGACATCTTGATGTACCACTTGATCTTCACCTTTTTTTTTAGTACAGCTGTCACTAGAAATCTTGTGAATAACTGTTCCCGCTGAGACTAGTAGCTAATCTTTAACTAATAAAGAAACCACAGCGCTCTACTTCAGATGTAGGATTAGCTGACACTTACTGACTTCAGGAAGGCCTCAAAAGTAGAAGAGCAGAAAGTACATGGCATTCAATTGCTATTCAAGCGAAAAAGCTACCCAAATCCAATTAAAGTAACTGAATTGTGAGTAACTTTATACCTCTGGCCTGTGAGTCACAATCTGCACACCTCTCTCAAGCCTTCTGGTAGCCTCAAATTATCTCCAATTGCTGGCCTGGCCTGGAGGTGAGAGAGGGCATCCTCCACTAGCCTCTCTGACAGGACAGAGAGCAGCCCAGCGTACTGCTCAGGATTAGCTGCTGATTAAGCTGGTGTGGAGTTCAGGGGCGCAGGCAGTGGAGGGCCTGGCCTAATCATGCAGAAGGCCTTCAGTGAGCCGCTCTGCCAGAGAACAACCCCCTCGTTAGCTCTCCCTGCAGGAGACGCACCTGTCAGCCCGAGTGCTCGTCACGCCTGGCGCCAAACCCATCTGGGTCACTCTGACTGGGCAGGAGGAGAGAACCGTCTCTCACCTGTCCAAAACCATCCCATCTGCCACACATGCACACAAATTACATGTCACAAAGCTAGACTGGGCACACCAAGAAAACCTGACCTAAAGACAGTAACAAAGGCGGCTACGCATTTATACACACAGTTCATGTTGCTTACCTGATCCACATTTCTGTTCTGAGATGCCCGGAAATCTTTCTTCATCCTGACTTTCTATGTTTTGAATTCTATCATGCAGTCCACGTCACGCTGAGAGAACATATGCCAACATTATGGGTGTTACAGAGCATTGTGACACTGTGATATTGCAAAGCAAAACCGACAATATGCATCATCAAGATGTGGGAATACGTTGGTGAAGAATCAGTATTCTATTATTATGGCATCATAACAATATGGAACTGTATTGTTTGAGCATATGAATTTTGCAATCAAAGCGTGCACTAATCAACAACTCACACCAGCATGTTCACCATCAAGGTGTGCAAGAACACAGATAAAGCCATCTCTTCTCTCCATCTCATTTGCTCAAATTACCGTAAGAATATCAAATCAAAGACTCAATATTGAAAATTTGATTGAATCATGGGTTGGATTGTGTTAAATTAATATGTCTCTAATAATATTAACAGAGGAATTGAGTTTTAAAAGTCCCAGAACACTCAGAATCACTTTCATGAATTTGGAAAATAGGTAGAATTCCCCCTTAATCCTGACAAAGGGATGAGGAAACTCTTAATACACATGCATTGGACTTGACATTGCTGATCTAATGAATGGAAGCTCCTCACCAAAGGTTACCACTTTTCATATCGACTTAATTGTATCAGCGTGGCGACGGACTCCATATGGAATAAAATAATGACCTAGATATCACTGTCAGGCAGCCGGAGCGAGTCCACACCCTCTGTCGCATGCAGTCTGCCAAGTGCCGTTCGGAAGACAGCTAGAGACAGGCAGAAATGGAGCGAAACAAATGGGCAGTCTGCAATTGCACACTTTGCCTTAGGCCTGGCGTTAGGTCACACCTTCATCTCAAAAAGGTTTAGATAGATAGTTCAGCATAGCATGATGAGAGAAGAACGCTCAGACTGCTGATAAAGCACACATTTGTCTCTTTTCCAAAAGGTAGAAAGGATCTGCTAGTCTGGACAAAAGTTCAACATTCTATGCAGTGTTGAACTCATTATCATCAGCCATGCTCATAAGCACATAAATATAATTATAGGAGAACAGTGAAAGGCTTGGAGGCAATTGGTTAATGCTGCACTGCAGTGCAGCACAGCTCAGAAAAACTGACAAGCAGGGAATGTATACTGTAGCACGCAAAGAAGAGATCGTGTTTAAAAAAAAAAAAACAACATCACAAGCTGCAAGGAATTATTTGGCTCCCCCTTCTGACCAAAGTGACAAAGTGAAGCATGGCTAGCATCAGAGGAGACTGAGCTTAAAACAACAAAAAACAGGGAGATGAAGGTACAAAAAAAACAAAACAAAAAAACCCTACACCAAATCTGCTACAAATGTCATTTTTATTATTATCTTAAATAATATCGAAATAAAGGGGCTATGATGATCCACAGAAAAAGACATGCTTTGTGACTTTCATTTTTAAAATGTATATATTTATATATTTATATATATTTATATATTCATCTTCTTGTCCAGCAGAAATCTATCCAGGGTGAAGAAGAAAACCTCACACGACGAACGAGACACATTACATTCGTGGGCCTTCTCGGCTAGCCGAGGACAGTGTGAGTTGGACCGAGTGGCTTCCTCAGTGTTCAGACTAGAGAACTGGATGCATATCCAAAACGGGCAGTGATCAAAGTGTGCTGAAATGAGCCCAAATCTCAATGTCAAAAATTAAAACGCTGCTGCTTTTTTTTTCTTATAAAAACTTTTCAAAAACAAGAACCTGGATACATTTCTACTTTTCCAAAATTAACAATTCTTTACTATTAAAAAAGACAAAAAACAAGGAGAAAACACACAAAGGAGAAATAAAGAAAGAAAAAAAAGAAAAAAAAACAGCTATCATTATAATCAACTCCCTTTGGTAAAAACTGTAATAAACTTGCATGTTTTCATCTTTTCCCCCCATTTGCGCACTAACTTTAGCCGTCTCTTCCTAAAGTCCACAGTATGCCTGTAAAGTTTCACTAGCACAACAACACAGGTCTTTGTCATAAAAAAGGTCTGGCAATATATATACAATTTATTTACAAAAAGAGAGCTGTGTTCTGTATGTAGATAGTTCATTGTTAATGATAAGGGGTGCGTGTGTGTGTGTGTGCACTAGCTGGTGTATTGGCATTGGGCTTCGCCAGCAACTTTGTAAGGCTTGCAGCCAGGGCGGCCAGCACAAACTGTGGTCATGTCACATTCTGACATTCAAAACATACAATTATACAGAGTGCGAGCAATTGGAAGCTCATTCATTCTTCTGTTGAACTCATCAGTGCTTTCTGTTTTATTCTCCACAGTACTGTGGGACACAGGTCCGAGATCTTTATTGCTGTCTTTTCTGTCGAAGGTTTCCCCTCACCCCGTTTTTTTTTTTTGCTTTTTTGCTTTTAAATAAAAAGACTGTACTCTTAGAGTTTGTTCGTCATGACATACTGGACAATAGAATGAAAAATCAGTTTTTCTAACAATGGTTCCGTTTGTGTCTCCTATACTTTGGCTGGATAACTATAAATTTATTTCTGCAAAGTTAAGTGCACTTAGCCCAAAACAAGAACTAAAACTTTTGTTTGCTGCTACTGTTCTGTTCTTGAAGAACTATTATTTCATCCTCGTTCTCCCCCTTACTAATTGTGCCCATTCACTGAAGAAGAAGAAGGAAAAAAAAAAACTATAAAACTCAACCTGGCAACCAGGTGAAGGTAACGTCATATTCTCACCTTATGACCTGTACATACAATACATTAATGCCTGTTAACCTGTGGCAACAAAACCTCTGCAATAAAGCCTGGCCCATCTAGATTCCAGCCTATCAGTGTTCCTTGCTGGATTGATAAACTGCAGAACTGGCTGGTTCTAGACTAATCTGGGCGCAAAGACTGTGCCTTGGCTTGACAGACAGGTCTTTCTTCACGCGGTTTGGCACTGAGGGACATGCGGGCACAGGTACAGCTAAAAACGCTGTTAAAAACTGAGACGAATGCCAGCCGCCACTGGTGTGACATGAGAGCTCTGAGGCTTAGCTTTGTACTGTCATGCCATCCTTAGAAAGTTGTTGATAAGTCCACTTTCCTTCCCTGCCCACTAACTCTACCACCTCCTCCCATAAACCAATAACCCCCTTCCCCCATCTACTGCCTGGGGTCATGGAGTTTTGAAGCTGCTGCTGTATTTTACTCTGTACTTGTTGATGTTCCTGAAATGGAGTGTCTCGTGGTCACAGGTCGTAGTGCAGGGGATGAGCCCTTCACGCCCTTCTCCCATCAGCCACTTGGTAGTGTCGGCAGCCATTTCTCTGGTGACATGCTCCTTCACCCAGCCGTCCACCCAGGCCTGGAAGCGCTGATGCAGCCGTGTGCTCACCCGCTCATGGGACTGGTCGACACACACAAATGCAACACTTAAGCAAAAAACTTCTGTCTACAAAGAGATTTGCTGGTTGTAGAACCACAACAAGTAGCCATCAAAGTTGTTCGGATTTCAACAACATCTTTTTGCATGCTGAACATCCTAAATTAAAGAGTGTTTTAATTAAAAAGCCTTCGATATGGTGGACACATGGCTAAGCCTTGGGTTTACCTGATGAGCTCGCAGTAGTGCCGTGCGTCTGTACATGTAATCCTCAGACTTAAACACGTACACCATTTTGTATGAGTTAAGCTTGAACATGCACTCCATTTTCATGTTCTCAGCATTCTCTTTCTTCCCGCCTTCCTTCACCTCCTTCTCCTTCTGCTCCCGTCCACGCTGGCACTTCCGAATTCGCCGCAAATTTCTGTAGCAAGGCAAAAAGAATCATAAAACCTAAAAGATCATTTCAAACTATCAGCTTGAAATCATTAAACTATTGACAAGCATATATAGTGTGTAATCAAATTAATGCACAAATAGTTTTTTTAAATCTACATCGTCTGGTTTTAAGAAGATAGCAAGATGTTGTAAAAACGCAAGTTTAAAAGAGCTGCTTCATATTACATTAGGTTTACCAGGACTTGCAAACCCTCTAAAATGGTGTAAAGTGGTGCAGCATTACCTTGGCAGAAAAACAGGCTTTTGTGCCAGGTGCTCTCTTAGCTCTGGAGATGTCACATCAGCACTAAGATACTGCCCCACATAATCTGACCAGCGCTGCAAACATATGTAACACTATGGGTCAAAACAGGGCAAGCTTACATAGGATAGCATGTGTGTAGGTGTGACCTAACAGGAAACACCAAGAGAGTGTCAAACCCTAAACCAAATGAACTAAAAAACCAAAGCGAATATAAAAAAAAAATTAAAAAAAATAAATAAATAAATTCAGAGTCAAAGCGTGACTCACTTCGGCCTCCACTGGCTCATCAGAGTTCTCCTCTTCTGTGTCCAGCAGCTCGATTGTCAGCTGTATGCTCCCTCGACTCTTAATAAACGTCAACTACATGAGAAAAAAAAATAATAATTATATGAAAACCAATGTACATTTCACTAGAGTAGGTCAGGAGACAGTAAAGACTTACTTTGAAGCAGTTCTCATCGGACATGAGCTGCTCTGCTTTGCGCTGGTAAGCCGATTCAGCAGTGGACCTGGAGGCCTGAGTCGAGAGTGTTCCACCTGTAGCGCAGGAACTGCTCTCAGACAGATAAAGATCTATCACCTGTATGCAGATCTCATCACTCACTATGTGCTGCAACTGCAGAGAAAAGAGCACAGAAGACAAATAAACTTCACACAACCTCTGTGAAATGTGGCTATGACCAACAAAGCGAGAGAGAGAGAGAGAGAGAGAGAGAGAGAGAGAGAGAGAGAGAGACAGAGAGAGAGAGAGACTGAAGAAAGTGAAGCACAGACCTGCCTGACAATGCTTTGGATGAGTTTGTCCATGGTGAAGGCCATGTAGGCGTGGATAGTGAACATCTCTCTCAGAGAGTCTTCATATTGAGATGCTTCCATGTTCCCATCCAGCAGGTTTCGCACCATCTCCAAGAAGGCTGAGTAGTAGTCTTCAACATCAATGTCCACTGAGAGATAGAGGAGACAGAAAGAGAGAAAGGAGACAGAAAGAGAGAGAACAAGAAAAAACAAAACATGTTTCAGGCACAATCCAGCCCCATTAACAGGAAACACATCCACTAAAATGAAAGTTAGCAGTGGAACAAGGCCAATGCTACTTATCTGAAGCCAGTTGTGCATTTGGATTTACATGGATTAAGGTTGGATCTGCGAACAGAAGGCTGATTCATAATCAGCTCCTCAGAACATCAGCTCTGAGGCTAAAATGACACTGAGTAAGCTAAGCTTATGAACAATATTGTCTTTATAACTTATAACTTACTGGGCTCCTTCAGCCGCAGCTGGATGGCAGGGTTGTCGTTTTTGTCCCGTTTGAGTCCAAGGACCTCCCTCTCCCAGTCGCGTTCCCTCAGGTCCTCCTCTATCTGTCGCTCGGCCTGGACGTAGAGGCGAAGGAGCCGTGAGCACAGCGTGTGGTGCAGCCGGAGGAAGATGTACCAGTTGTTGTTCACGTAGAAAAGGTTGTAGGCCTCATCACAGGAGCGCAGCTTCTGAGCTGCCGAGTTACTGAAGAGGAGTTTGGACTTAGAGGGGCTTCCACTGCTGCTCCCCACTGCCAAACCATTGTGCTTCTTGGAGCCTCCTTCGTCAAGCTCCATGTCCTCTTCGTCTTCCTCTTCTTCAGCATCTGACAGTGCTCCCCGCTGGGAAAAGAGCATGTCAGGAATGAAGTGGTAGATGATCTGCTTAATCTTGTACTTGTCCTCTTTCTGAATGCTGGTCTGCCGTTTGACATGGTGGATGATAAGGGCTGCAGCGTCCTCCAGGATCTGCCGGTCCTCGTAGGTGAAAGTGAGATGGGGGCCACCAGGCGGTGTCCCGTTCTCCTCAGAGGCCTGTTCTTGCCGCTGCAGATACCAATATGAGTCTTTAATGTTTGAGCTAGATGTACCTTCAGTGTTTATTGTTTCTATGTATGTTTTTGTATACTAACTGAGAACAGGTAGTTAAGAGGAACAGAGATTAGTGGTAGAGAACTGGCTATTACTGTTATGATTTTGCTAAATCACAGCACATTTATGAAATATACCTGCTCACAAACTAAATCCAGCTTTTAGCTAAAAACATCCTAATGACGTTTTCAGTAACAGTGCACCTGGAGCATCCTGGGCTCAAGTGCTTCAAGAGCTCCACGCCACATTACAGAGTATTCTTAAGCTGAAAATGAGCTGAACATGGTTGGGTGGCTTACCTCATCATAGATGCTCTCAATCTCGTTGAGCAGAGTTTTAGAGCGTAGCACCTTGGTGTCGTTCTGTTTGAAGTTGATGCCTTGGTGGTCCAGGGACTTAAGGTAATACTTTTCGTTCTGCTCGCGCCAGATCTTATTGAAGCCTCGCTGTGCTTCTCTCCATTCCTCTTCCTTCAGCTTTAACCTGAGATAAAAAAAAACAAACAAAAAAAACAAAACAAAACAGAAGTGTAACTTTGTGCTTTCACATGACTCGTGCAAGTACAATTTTAAGGAGGGAATAACAATGATTAAACAATAAAATACACACACACACACATTCACTTTTTAGAGTTATCTGCGATATTGGATAGTGTTGCAGATCTGCCCTGACAGATGCATTTCCACTTGGCTGACAACTATGCAAGTGTCTTGGCCCTGGTGTGTTTCTTACGTAACGGTGTTGTGTGTGCTCTCCACATGATGAAACAAAACTACCTCAAGGGGATAATAAAAATATGAAGTAAGTAAAAGTCTTCTCAGCACAATGGGGTTCTATGCAAGAATGTAATAACTACCAAACAAAAACAGGCTTATACCAAAAAAAACAGCATTATAAAGTTATTACATGCAAGTTATTACAAATCCCACCAATATGGAAGTGAGAGTACGCTGACTGATATTAGATCAGTCAGCTTTGGGTTCTGATCACAGACCTCTTCAGGACGATGGGGACAGAGACTGAAGGGTTCTTCTTCAGTCCATCAATGATGTCCAGCGCCTTGTCTCCGTATATCCTCTGAATAGCTTTGCGGTGGATAATCTCAGAAGTCCCTCCTAACGTGTTGTCTAGACGAAACTTCGCCTGCTCCTCGGCAGACATCCGAGAGAGCTTCTTCTGCACCGTTTCCAGCACCCGGATGGTGGCCAGGTTCGTCTCCAGAACCACATCCAACTATGCACAGATGCAAACCACATTATCAAAAGATACAGCTGCTAATGCTACACTAGCAGCTTTCGGTGTTTTAGAGCAGATCCTACAACCCATTCCTAAACATTCAATATCCACATATCCACTGGCACCCAGATTGTCGGGTGTCAGATGGTATGATTTTAGATCCTCTAAAGAGACAGATGTGAAAGGAAGAAGGTCTTAGGCGGCTCACCTCAAAGCGCTCATCCTCACACCGATAAATATGCTCCTCATACTGAGTCTTCTTGGAGCTGACAAAGGTGGAGTCCTCTGACCAAGAAGGGAAAGACACCCATGTGTCATTCAGCACCTAGGCGAACAGGCGGGATCACAGACATTGGTTTAATCAAGTTACATACAAAGCTGTTTGGGCCAATACTTAGATACTGTAACTTCTTAAATGCAAAATTCAGGAGGCAATGGATTTACACCAGAACCTGAAAATAGCTCACAATGAATAAAACAAGCTTACATAACATAAAAGACAATGTTTTATTTAAGGGTGTTCATTAGGCTACATGAGCTTGTAGTGACAACTGACATAACCATACATAAACGTTTATAAATAGTTAACTTTGGCAAATGTAACCTAGCGAATGACACCTATCGGAATAAACATTTATAAACATTTATTTAGGGATATCAGTCAGTTGTCATGACAAGCATACGTAGGTGTCATGTAGCCTTATGAATGATACCAAAACTGATTTGCTACAGCATATGTAACAAAATCCAACGTCCCTATTCCCAGAACAGTTGGTCAAGGCAATGAATTCTATTTTTTTTCCCTTATACACTAAACTTTGGATTGTGAATTTTTACTCACTAAAAAGAAACAGTGGCTACAGTGTGCTAGCAGAGACTTTACTGTCTGCCGCTGTCGGTTTGCTTGGTTCCTCAGATCAAGCAGAATAATGTTTTAGGTGGAATCAATCCTGGAGTGGAGAAGTTCTTGGGTGCTGCACCACCTTTTGATACTCAGCATGAACAGTGATTAGAAATCATTATTATATCTTTTGTAGAAACCATGAAATAGTTCCACATAGCCAACATTTTTACTGTTGCTCTGCTGCTGTGCTTCTGTGGTGACTGGTGTAAAGCGAAGAAACAAACAGCGTACTTACTCACTTCCCCCCATTACTATTAAATACATGTGCAAAAAATTTAACACTGTGTTGTAGGCCTGTTAGTTTTTTGACATTTTTGACCATTTTCAGAGATTGAAATTGAGATGCAAATAAAACACAAACCCGAATATAACAGAATGTAGTAGAATACTATCACAGTGAGCACTCAAGTACTACAGTGTACGTGTTGTGTAATAGGAATGTTATGACAGTAAAGAAAGCTCCTCACCTCTTTGCAGAGTGGGGTTCTCCCTGTGCATTTGGGTTGCTGGTAGCTCTTGGGCAGAGCTCTGTAACTAAAGCCCAGCCTCTTGCATGAGGAGTAGTCTATCTCCATGGCAATGCCCTCTGTTGCCCTCTCTTTAGGGTAGCTTTCCAGGTGGGACATCTCCTTGTATCCCAGGAAATTCTTAAACCAGGTGAACAACTCTGGGAACTTCCTGAAAAGGTAATACGATTCAGCTCATTTGACACCTTATTTGTCATGATCATTTTAAACACAATGACAAGTGCACCTTTTGCTACACCTGCAAACTTGAATTGTTTCAAGCATGTAATCACGTAATGTGAATGTATGTAAAACAATCTTATTTCAAGATATTTATTGATTTACTGATACTATCAGAATATACTTTTTATTTGTATATTTCTGACATCTGGTAAGTTAGGATAGACAAAAAACGGGACCAGTTTTCACAAAACTATTTATTTCGCACACTACACTGCAGTAGATTCAAATAAACAGGTATGCACAGTATGCTTAAAAAAAGATAATGTAATTTAATTTAAAATAATTATGAAGATAAATATTATTATTTTGCCCACCCCATGTGTGAAAATGTCACGTTGTTTCAAATTTGTAACATCCCTTCCACCCCAGAGTCAGTGATCAAAACACTCACCCCAAAAAAGGGAGCACCAGTTGCACCAGCTCAGCACGAGAGATCACTTCCTGGTTAAAGATGACCAGGCACCGCAAGAAGTTGTCATAGGCCTCTGCACTTCTCAAAGCTTTTCGCACCTATAAAAACAAAAAATACAGAGAAGTAAATGTAACCATCAAAATACACGCATATTTATACACACACACACACACACACACACACATATATACACACACACACACACACACTCTCACCTTTTCAAAGAACAAAGACTCTGTGCCGACTCCATGTTTGCTGGCCTCGGCCGCAGAGGAGTCCTTTAGATTGAGTAGCTTGGGCTTTTTCTGAAAGGAAAAAAAAATGGTCAGATCAGAAACACATCTCATAAGTAAATACACAAATAAGTCTCACTGGAAACAGTACAAAACACCGAACTACACAGCAAAAACAGTCCAACGACACACAAGCTTTTAATCAGACATCAGACTAAAATGCTATGATTTAAGCTTCCAAATGAATGATCGGGCTTTTACCTTCACAGGCGGAGTGGCTCCCGTAGCACTGTGTCTACGAATCTGACAACCATTCTGGTTTGGCCTTTGCTTGTTGTTCAACTGTGGCTTCTTCACTGTACTTCCATGATCATTCTGTACGGATTCTGCTTTCTCTGCAGTTGTTTTGCCAAGCAGCTAAGGAGTGTGGAAAGAGGAAAATTTACTTCTGGCTAAAGCAAAGCGGTTTAATGACTTGTATGTACAGGTAGAAGTGACCCAATTCCAGATCTAAATTGACTGAGCAGTTGTGAAAATTCCAGAAATTCCAATTGATCTGTGGATGCTGAGAACGACAGTTGAAGTCTCTTACCACAGAGCTGTTGGCATCTGGCAGGAACTGGCCAAACTCTGAGAGCAGGTCCTCCTGATTCTTGAAGAGTCGTGCCACTTGGGCATACACCTCCTGCTCAGTCAGAGCTGGAGTGTAGTTTCCCCCAGCTTCTTTAGCATTACGTTGCTCCTTCTATAGAAAGAATGAAAGAGAGAAATAATAATGACTTTTACATAGTGCATGCTTTATTTCATGCACACCATTCAACAAAGTTTCTGCTCTAACAAAGGACTTTATGGATAAAGGCCAGCCAGAACCAACTCCACGTGGAGTAATCTCTCATCTCCATGGTACAAAGATGTGCAAGTCAACATGAGAAAGCTTCACTGCTGGACTAAGGCCAAGTGGAGACACAATCTTCATGGGAGATCTACTTGGAACATGCAGCGTTTAAAAGCACCAAAGTCCACAGAGACTCTGCACAGACAGTGTCACTGAAGAGCTGTTTACCTAATAGATGCAAATATAGAGTAGTAGACAATGATGCATTTATGAGACACATCCATCTATAAATACCAACCTGGTACGTGTGCAGGATCTCCAGGAAGGCTTTATAGATATCCGGCTGACCTTGGAAGCGGTTCTTGATCTTGTTGACGTAGTTGATTGCATGGTTGAACTCCACAGGCTGGTTATTTTGCAGTGGAGGGGCACTGGGGGTACTGCTTACAGGGGTGTGAGGCTGTAGAGGGGGGGAACGGGGGGAGGCATATGGCGGGATGGACGGATTGGGCTGACTGCTCGGTGTCAATGCTGGAGACTGTAATGGCTGTGGAAAGAACCATTTCAAAATTGAAGTTCAACTTTATAAAAGAAAAGTTTAAACAGGTGTCAGAAGCCCTGATACAACTCAAGATTTGAGTGTTTTAATAAAACTAGGGACTTTAGCATCAGTTTCAAAGGCAGATTGCAAACATAAAATTAAATGTCTATCTAATATCCCAAACAAGCCCTGACATGCAAAACTGTAAAGTATACGACTCTAGAAGCCAAATGGGGCAGCAATTAGACTCACTTTGCTCTTTTGTGATGGCTGGGTTGGGGGAGGGGCAGCTCCGGTGGAGGCTGGGGGAGCCAACTGGCTCTGGTGCGGTGCTGGAGGAATATTCTGAACCGAGATGCCATGAGGTGTAATATGGTGGATCTGACCTGGTGTGGTAACATTCACCAGATCATTCGTCTGCACCTCAATTTTATAACCAGGTGGTAGGAAGGTGTTGAAGCCCATGATGAGGTCAGGATGACCCTTAAAAAGCTGAGACACCCGACTGATCACGCCTGGTGTGTCAATGCTACAGAGAGAATTAACACAGAAAAATCAGTACATGCACCAACACTTTTATCCTAAAAAATAACAACACAATCATGGACAGTGCTCAAGTGTCAATGTTCAAAGTACCGCTAATACTTCACTAATGTAACACTAAAATACTAATTAGTCATTTACCCTTTAAAAATGATGTTAACTTACTAACATCAAAGCTCACCTCTGAGACTTGAACTCTTTCATGATGTCCAGAAAGTCGTTGTAAACTTGTGGCTGACTTCCAAATTGCAGCTTCACTTGATCCAGGTAGGACAAGGCATCCTCCACCTGCAAGATAATTACATACATATTCAAAAATGCAAGACAACCTGCCATTATTTAAAGACTATGCTGCAAATCTGGAAAGTGAAATATTATAAGGGACCTGTTATGATTTTCCAGTTTTTCCCTTTCCTTTAGTGTTTTTGGTAGTTTTTGTCATGAAGCCTAAGGCACACAACAGAGAGAGAGAAACTCTCTCCCACAGAAAGCACTTTTCTCAGCTGCCTGAAACTCCTTGTTGGAATTCCAGCTTTTTATGTTACATGGTGAGGTCATGTCAGTACACAATCCTGTAATGTACCTAAAGCTGACTGTTGTACAGTGTACCAACTCTTACTTTGAGCCTCTGAAACTGCTGCTGTCCCTGTGCGGAGGCAGTGGGATTGGGTGGGTGTGCATGACCCTGGACCAGGGCAGGGCCGTGGGGCTGCACAGCAGGACTGTGGTGGTGGGAGCTGCTGTGGACAGCAGGACTTGGACCATGACCATGACCCCCTGAGCTCTGTGCCACAGCAGGAACCTAAAAAAAAAAAACACAACAAAAACAAATAATTCATAAAAATGGAAAAACAAAACAAAACAAAAAGACTAGTTCATGTTTTATAACAGATTATGCTGGCTTTTTGTAATCTACTGACCACTGAAGTGCTTATACAGTGTCGGTACCTGGTATCCCTGGGGTACAGGGTACTGGATGCCTGTGGTGGGCTGCATGTTGTCTGCCACAGCCTCATACACTGCTGGGGCTGGGGCCAGAACCCTGTGCTGGAAGCCCTCAGAATTTCCTGGGAGCCGACGCTGTTGCGCCGCAAAGACTTCCTGATCCTCTAAACGGCGCTTCATTATGAACTCATATTCAGGGGGTACTAAGACCTGCAGGACAGTAACAAAGTCAAAGAAGTTGAGTTGTATGACCACTAAACTGGGTGACCAATGTGAAGTTCTTTCTTCAAGTGGACAAGTGCAAGAAAACTGTAACAATATAGCTCTTTTCACTACTTTTTTCCCCCCTTTTTACAGTGCAGAGTGACTTTAAAACATACTATGCTAACTAAATAAAAGCAAGATGCCACATACATACATATATATATATATATATATATATATATATATATATATATATACATACATACATATACATACATACATACATATACATACATACATACATACATATATATATATATATATATA
>CM067474.1:42063938-42097259 GCA_034552555.1 Semaprochilodus insignis | reverse complement strand
CATATATATATATATACATATATATATACACATACATTATATATATATATATATATATGCGCAACCTGACCACAGCTGCAATGATTCATTTAATTCAACCCAACAGAAAAAAACTCCAACCAGAACCAGCATCATTTAGAGAGTAGCCTAGTACCCCATATCAACACATAGTGAATCAACACCATCATAAAACAAGACATAATGCATATCACAAACACGCATCAAAACAAAAAAGTTAACCTGCCCTCTCCAGGAAACAAAGCTGAAAAGGACACTTTCTGCAAATGCTATTACATATTTATTACTATTATAATGTTTGTACTAATATTACATGTACCTGCTGAGTTTGAAAAACAAACAAGCAGAAGTCTGTAGTCAGTCCACTTAGAAAGCAAACAAAACATGCAATTTGACTGAGGCGCTCAAATTTCTGCATACAGCTGTACATCTGACGTAATCAAATGTGTATATAAATATACATCTTAATACATTAATATATATTAATTAAGTATTAATTACTGCGTACGGATGTACATTTGACAGAAAGCAATAGGTGCCCAACATGAAGCTGTAACTCTTCGTATAAGCAGTCTATCCACCCATCCATCCATCCATCCCGCTGGCGCCGAGTTCCCTCCAGTCGGGAGCATGCTGCAGGACTGTGGCCATGACGTCATAGGAAGGCTCCAGCCTTGTACGCACATAGCGAGGGCGCCTCTCCAGCACTGAGACAAACACGGGCTCAAACCTCTCACCATTCACCGCCTCAATGACCAAACCACTCGCGGGTGGGGGGTCCTTGGGTTTAATCTGGTCTAGGTACCCAGGCTGGAGACCGCCATGAGCCGTGCATAAGGCAGCCAGGGAACCTGCGGGCGGCTCGTAAAGCGCAAAGCGACATAAATGGACATCTGAGAGGCGAAGTGCGTTTGTTCCTCGTTGAAGGACCTGACCTCGATCGCTCGGTAACCCAGCCGTGAAACGGTAGTGAACCGTTCGAGCACAGCTCGTCCTCAAAGCGACGGAAACCCACTGAGCGTTTACGAGACGCGTGTTTGGACGGAGCGACACTCCGCTGCTGTTCAAAGGTGTTTCCGTGCATGTATAAGGCAACTACGACTTGCAGTGCAGCCCGTTAGCTAACAGAAACCCTTGTTGACCGACCAACGGTTAATTCAAAAACCGTCACTTCGACAAAGGAACTAGAAAGACTAGCCAATGTTTCAGCTGTAGACCTTCAATAAAGGTGGACGGGCTTCTGAGGGAAAACGAACAGTCTGGAAAATCAGCGAGATATGTGCCTCACAAAGACGTTGGCTAACTCGTATTTACATTGGAGAGTTGCAGTTCGCTAATGTGTGCTCCGTCCCCTCCCCCTGCCCCTGAGGCCTGGGACTAAGTGCAGAAGCACCGAGCTCGAGTGCAGCCTAGCGGACAAACCCAGCGGTCTAACGGGCTGCACGCGGCTATCCGTTCAGCCAAATATCCCTGGCTCCTAGCAGATAAAGGCACGGGACCTGTACGACGCCAATGCCCTGCTTGTAGGAAGGAAATACTCTGTTGCGAATCGAACTAACGTTAGTACTACACGCTACATAGTATTAAAAAACCTCTACCCCAGAGCTAACAGTGCTAGCCAGCAGGCTAACTTCAGTGCAGATGTCAGCCAGCTAGCGGTTAGCCATCAGCTAACAGACAGTCAGCGGCGTCAGTCACTCCACCAGTGCACATGCAGAGCACAACCACGGAGCTCACACGTACACATCGAGATGTTTTCACTGAAATAAAAAAACGCACACACAAAACTGGACCCAGAGACAATGCTATAAGCAGTGAATGAGAAAGAGTAGTTAGCGACGCTGCTCTGTTTTTTTCTTTACTGCTTACCACAAGAACAAACACTTTAAACTCACCTCCTGGCAGCAGCTAGCTAGCTAGTCGAGTTGTTGAGGTTTGTCCGCGAATTCGACCAAAACAGGAATCAACTTAAAACAACTGCAGCACTAAAATACTGCGTGTGTACTGGCGGTCACGCGTGCATGGAGCTCAATAAAACGCTCCGTTCGTTAAATATTTTTAAAATGCACAATACAACAGAAAGAGACCGCAAAAGAAAAAAATTCTCAGCTGAAAACAACCCCAGTTCTGTTCGTTGTCGAGAGGCGTGGCTCACAGGGGCTTTTTCCTCAGTGTCCGCCCACTCTGGATCTGATTGGATACCGCCAGAGCGATACGGTCGAGGAGGAGGAATGAGGCTCTCTGATTGGCCGTTTTGAACGCCACTCATACGAGAAGCAGGCTCGAGGGGGTTTGTCCCTTGCCCGCCACTCAGACTCCTCTCACACACGTAGGCTACACAGTTTGAAAGGGAGGACTTTTTAGAGACTAAATTAGATGGTGCACCACTACAGAAGAAATCAGGTTTTATCCGTTTCGTACACTGACCGGGCCGTGTATTTGTACACAGAATCGGGATGTAAATCTGGAAAAGCAGCGAGAACAGACACGCAGCCCCAACACTTGTTTGGTTGCTAGGGCTTCCTAGTAACACGTTTTACAGGGGAAAAAAACAACATTCATGAAGCTCATTAAAGCCGCCGGATCTTCAGCGTACAGTTCTCTCAAACAGGTGGTTTGTGGTAATACAGATATGGGTGATGCACCCAGGTAAAACATAAGGCGAGTGCTTGAAGCTTCACCGTACATAAAATTAGTTCAATGTAACTTCCTGAAGTTACTACCACACGTGACTCCTCTCGGCAGTGTTTAGCTGTCGCATACGTCATGCACAGCTCGCTTAACAATCAGACCCCGCCCCCCACTTAAGGCGCTGGCCAATCAGAAGGCGCAGTGTTCGGCCTGTCCATGCCTCGAAAGGCGGATCAGCTGAAATAAACCATCGCCCACGAGAGGCGGAGTTAAACACTTGCCCGGGATTCCTCGCTTCGACACAGCAACAATTCGCACTCAGCTTCGACCGAGCCGCCCTGACGACCATGTTTGCGCTCAGAGCTTCACCTCAAACTGGCGTTTGGAGAAAACCCAGCGAGCCGAGATCAGCGTGTCGAACGAACGGTCCTGAAGGGGCCGATAAACACACAACCTGAACCCGAATACAGGAAAAAAACGCCGTTGTTATGTAGTAGCTCGTCAAAAAAAGTTGCTGCCCAAATGTGTCTTTTTGGGTCCTAGCGCAGTTAATAAGGAACAATATAAGTCCACACACAAGGGAAAACCCGGCGGAGGTTTGCGTGTGTGAGAGTCTGGCTGTGCCTGTTCCCCTTTAACACGCCGCCACGCATTTCTGCTCTGTCCCGCACTTCCCATTGAACAATAGACCCTCGACTCGGGTAACGCAGCCGGATCGACATCGTGTGGCTTTGTTACAGACATATTCCGCATGGTGGGCTTTACACACATACGCGATCCAGCCGAACCAAACTCCGCTGTTCGAGCACGGGCAGAACGATTTCTCCTTTTTATGGCGACCTTATATCGGCCCCAAAGTCAAAATGGGCACTATAATCTGGAGCCGTAAACACCAGCACAGCTCGCTGACGACGACATGTGGCGTCGCGGATTCAGACACTCGTATCTGTACCAAACGACTGAACACACCGAGTGAGCGGGTCTTTGTTTACTTCGACATTTAAGGGGAAAATGTCTAACCCATTCGCCACAACAACTCCCTCCCCCTACTGAGCCCTCTCTCAACTATCAGCCCGCTCGGAGAGTACAGTGGAGACTGCGATAGGAGATCTGTGCGCAGCGCGTTTAGAGGAGGGAAAAAGGCGAGTTCGGCTCACAGACCACGGACTGCGTCCACCACGACAGACAGGGTCTTATGAACGTGGACGCACGCTTCACCGTGCTCAGCCAGCTTTGCCCTCCTTAGCTCCTTTAATTTCGGCATTATCGAGCAAACCACCCACATTTCGTGCGTTACGATTAACACGCAAAGGGTTCGCGACCCACAGGTTTAGGACACGATCTACTACGAATATCGCTTCAAATCGGAATAAGATATTTTTGTTTTCTTTACCAGCTGTTACATACCTAGGAAAAAGAAGCCTCTCACTCCGGATTCGTGTTTGTAACAAAATAGTTGGTAACGCCCCCTCGCTTTCCATTGGTCCGCCCCGCATCTTGCGTCATTGCAATTTGAATACGACCCGCCAAAATACCAAGTGTGCATCTGCAGCAGCAGTAGCGGCGTTTATGGAGGTGCTGTACGGGAGTACACTGAGACATGAGGACCACCGCCTATGACTCATAATACTGTGTCGAATATCATACACACGACTGTGTGATGGCTAAGATTCTGAACTAATTAATTCGTGCCTGTTTGGGGTTGTAAGCCTAACTTCCCCATCAGTATAAGCATGCAATACAAAATGCTCATGCATCAGTGCCAAAACCATAAGTGACTTGTTTGGACATCTGGTGCACTGTGTGGGGTCTACGGGCCCCTATAAATGCACTATGGAGTGTGTAAGGAGCCTGTTACATGACCTGTAAAGTCCACTATGTCAGGAACAGTCTCAGTTTCATGAAGTGCACTATATTGGGAGCAGGGAGCCCTTATTTCTCTCTACAGGTGTATCTACTGGTTGTATCTCAGAAGTTAAGACTTCCTTTCCTTTAGATTTTCCTTGCTTTTGTCTGATTAGTAGGATAAGGTCTCTCTAAATATACTGGCAGAGCTGAATAGAATGTGGCTCCCGATGGCTACCAACCTGGGCAAAATCAAAGCCAGCAAATAAGAAAGGAAGTCTCATTAAACTGGAGGAGGCAATATAAGCTGCTTCCAACAGCTGCAGAGCAACTTTCACTGGATGATAAGCGTAAGCTGTGGATGAAGTCTATCACAGATTTAGGAGTGATTTCACTGGATGCACTTATGAAGTGTGCTATGGGATCAGTTATTTCATGGTTTATGAATAAGCAACATATGGAGTGGGGTGCCCTTACTTTGTGTTAAATTGCATTACGTAGGCTGTAGGGTGCTCTTATTAATTCATAACTTATGAAGTGTGGGATGAGAATTATTATTTCATGATTTAAGAATATGGACTATATAGGCAGAGGCATGCCCTTACTTTCATGTTTGAAGTGCACTGTGTAGGGTGCAGCGAGCGATTATTTCATGTTTTAAAGTGCACATATACAGTATTTACGGTATAGGGAACCTTAGTTTCGCAGCTTATTTTAGTGCAACACACAGGGTAGGGGTAGCCCTCTTTTCTGACTCACAAAGTGCACTATGGGTGGATCTCAAAACTAGTGTGCATCATTGTTTCCTCTCTTCCGGAAGTTTTTTTTTTCTCCCCCATTGTAGCATGTGACGTAGGTCCCTAGTGCACTTTTTCTGCCTCCACTTTGTGATTTTATTGGACGGCTTCAGTGTATAGGAGGGTACTGTGAATGGCTGAACAAGACAAAATAAAATGCTGATGTATGTGAATTTCAATGAGGCATGTTCATGTAAAAAAGGCAGTTGATGGGAACACCTGTTTCATCTCAGCAGATCTTTCAAGCCTAGTAACAGGTGATGAAAGTCTCATTTATCAAGCACTTTTGATGGCCTCGATTCCCACTCATCTTATCTTTGCATCTGTCCTTGATGGCACTAGGATACGGTAGTGAGGTAGTACAACTAAAGACATGAGATCCACCCTATTTGTAGTGTACAAATTTAGGTTTTAAAGTTACTTCCTGCCCCGTGTAGTGCACTATACTGGCAGTAGCCTTCTGAGCACCGGTGGTGAAAAAAAGAGTCAACAAAATGCTCAATATGAAGAAACGATAGCTCCATTTAATTCCTTTAAACTGCTTATTTCCCCATACTGTACAAGGTTCTACTTGCTCATATAGGTGTCCCTGAGTCAGGGAACAGGACTCTGCCAAAAGAAGCATGCAACATTTTCAGCACAGGAGACAGCACCATTCGCTATCTCCCACATGTGCCAATCTCATGTTACAGATCTCTTTCAGAATAAAAGTACTTGGTCATAAAGTGAACTGTTCAACATACAAGTGAACGCCATGGCATTATTGATTACATAGCTTGATTATATTACCATAAGTCATACAAATGAATGAGTTACAGAATGAGAAAATATAAGTCGCTATTTGCAAATGGAATAATATGTAAGGACACAGAAATTTGCTGAATAGAATAGGAAAAGGTAAAGAAAAAAAAAAGAAAAAGAAAAAAAAAAATCAGTCACATTTTGTGTCCATCGTTCTAGAGTGCATACAAGTGTTTGATTTAAAAGACGCTTCACTACAAGCAAATTCAATATGAATTCAGTAGCAAAGGTTCACATACCCAAGGACAAGTGTGGAAACGATACAGAGCTTGGAGCTGACATTAAAACACTTGAACACATGATCAACATCAAAACTGCCTAACAGACCACTGAGCTTACAGATGCGTCAGTTCACGACTACTGCAGATCACACCACAGCATGTTAGTTATGGAACGTGTGGTGTTAATATCCTCTACTGCCGTTAATGATGTCAGTGAATGCACATAGTGAACACCTGCTTGAAAGTGCTTTCATACAGTTATAAGGCTAATTTACACAGAAGTTAGATGTAAGCAGGGCAGACAGGTAGATCCGTTCACCTTAACAGTAGCAACAGCATTCACATGTCACAGAACACAATGGTGTTTTACTTGAGCAAGCACACTGGTCACTGGCCCAAAGGAGGAGAGCAGCGTCTGTATTCACAAATCACATCAGGAGCGGGAGGTCCAATCCGGCATTAGTTTCTGTGACTATGATCGTTATAAACACCAGTTCTTAGATTAGATCAGCTCTCCCTCTCTTGTGAATACAGACACTGACGTTTAAGAGTGTACTGCAGTGGCTATCCAATCCAATGTTCAGAAAACAAATAAATTGTCAAGTGAGGTTTTTAGAAAAAAACAGCCCTCCTGCATGGGTCACTACAACAGGAAACCCTGTAGCTCTAAGGAGGAGACTGGAAGTAGACCTTTTTGTCTGAGACTAACAAATATTGATCACGTTTCTACCAAGTGCCTCTTATCTACACAGGATCTGACACGTCACAGTTTTCGGTCATCTTTCAAACAGAACCTGCAAGTACGTTTTGTTCTCTAGTACTCTGAATTTGAAATGATACAATGGCAAATTTTGGCTAACTGGTGTCACAGCCAAACCTTTTAGTGTGTTCGTTTGTAGCAACTGGCAGATTTTAGTCCAAAATACATGAACCACGGAACTTTAATGCAAGCAAATCAGAGTAATTAAAGGTGAATAACACAGTTAGAAGTTAACTTGATGACTGTAGCATTTGGTTACAAATTATGACTCCTCCTTTCACTTGTGTGAAAAACTTTCAATTAAGTCAGGAACTCTCCACAGTCCAGAGGGAGAAGAACATCACATCCAAAACACTACATATGAAGAACCTAGGTTCTACACATAACTAATTAATATGATTGGCAAACATGTAGCAGTTTGTAAAAGCTTTATCTGGTTGCCAGGCAGTTACTGTTCTTGTGGTCACTGTGTCATTTCCTTTGCTGCAGCCCAATACTAGAGGCAAGTAACAACAAAAAAAAAAAATGGCCGCTCAGTATGCCAATGATGTTTTAGGGCTTAATGTACTCACACACCACTTTATGTGCCCACTTCACCACATGCAGAAGTGTTTTCTTGTTTGTGCTGGTCCTCAGTTGCTCTGATCACTTTAGACCAGTGGTTCTCAAACCATTCCTCAGAGCCCCCCCCCCCACCCTAATCCGTCTCCCAATGCAAAGGCATAGAGCTAAAATGTATAGTGTCTGAGGATCCCTGATGACTTCATTGAGAATCTTGGTTTTAGACAGCAGTTGACAACACCACTTGTGTATGAAGTGCAGCGGAAGACACTGGGCGACCTCTGCTGTTTAAAACACATGCTACCTGTTTCAAATTGTGATGAAAACAATTCTGAAAAGAAAATAAAAAAAAATTGCATATACAGACACAGAGTTCTAGTAGAGGCCCTACAAAGGAGCAAAATTAGAATATAAATATCTAAGGCAAACTGACCCTCATAACTACTGAGTAATGTTGGGAAACTGTCCACTTGTTTATAGTGTCACAAAATCATATTGGTACATGGAGTAAATGCTTTGGTAGGCTGAGCAGATTTTCAGCTGTTGGTGAGCTAACAGAACAGAACCACGACATGCCACATCCATTGTAGATTTGGAGTTTAAAGGAGTAAAACTGGCCCCTTTGAAGCATCAGAATTGATTAAGATATGGAGACATTTTGGGCTTATTCAAACACTTGTGTATGAGCACCTTTGGCTTCAGTGTGTTGCATCTGCCAAGACTGATGAACTGTCAAATAACAGAACAAATCACAATAAGCCACTTAGCTGAGACTGAAGCTGCATCTGTGAATTAATATCATGACTTTCAGATTTGTTTCAGGGCAAACTCAGGGCAGAAAATCTATTTTAAAAGTGTGAAGTGTTTTAATCATTGCAACCAATTATAAGGTTAAAAACCTGATATGGGGGGGGGGGTCTCATTTTAGACTGCAGATTTTTTAAAGTAATTGTTAGAGGTCATTCGGAAACAACTTACTGGACACTAATGACTTATGAACATTCAATTACAATACAAACATGTTCACATGGTATCAGCATTACTGACTGACTACGAGACCACTGGGATCAGTGGGATCCAGCAGAGATTTAGATCTCTTGGCAAACAGTGTTGGCTATGATTGCTATGACTGTGGTGCGTTTTCCTCCCATCTCGAAGAGTCACAATCACTGTGCTTGGAGTGAATGTCAGTCAAACAAGTGGGTTGTAAAAAAGATTCCTTCAGGGACCATTTATGCTCAGTCTATTAGTAAGTAGCCCGCTGATTGGCAGAGAGCTGCCTCTGTCTCACAGTGACTGACAGAAAGCAGACTCGGTCTCTCACTGATTGGTCGAGAGCAGTCCCTGTCGTTGGGCATGCTCGAGGATGGCAGTGTGACAGAAGTAATACTGTTCTGGTGTTTGGATGCTGAAGGCGCGCTGTGTCCTCATACGCCTCACCGTCTGACACACATGCAGAGTTCCGACATCCTGCAGCTGGGACAGACATATATCCAAAGCACAGAACGTACCTGAGAACAGAAGAAGAAGAGTGATTAAACAGTAGATTTGTTTAGGTATCGTAACTTGTCTCAACACGATATCTCACAGGATAAGCACAATCTATGCGGTTTCAAATTGAGGATATGTTTGTAACTATGCCCTATTCACTGTGTAGTGCACTATTCTGATTTTTGTACAATTTGTCATTTGTTACAATATTTGGGAGCTGTTCTGGGTTTTTGCAGCCAAAACATACTCTAGTGGACACAGTATTTCCATTACATAGTTTGTATGCAACTACCTGACTGACAATGATGAGCAATAATGTAATCTTAATGTACAATATATTTTACTTTCCCTATAATAGTGTACACTGATATTAACTCAAAGAATAGTGAATAGGTTTTTGATGTAGTGAGGGCTCAGTCCAAGTCCAGTACGATACATAATTGTACACAACTGTGTTGCATCAATGTTGGCATTTAACCAAGACATAGTAGCCTTGTGAACACACAACAAAAACAAAATGTTTTTAAGCAGTTACTTACCTGTCCTGCCAATGCCTGCACTGCAGTGGACAACCATGGGTGGTCCAAGAGGATGACCCCTCCACTGTGACCCCAGAGCCTTCACTGCTCTCTTCTGCTGCCTCTTCACTGCACCCAAGAAGTCAAGCAAAGACAGTGCAGAGGAGGGAACACCGTAGTCAGGCCAGCTCAGGAACTGGAAATGAGTAACCTGCCTCTGCTCGCAGGTCTGAAGGGGGGAGAGGAAGGAGAAAAGAGGGTTGGGAGGGGGGGAATCCAACAAAACTGATCAAGGCTTATTTGTCCAACTACAACAGATATGTTCTGAAATCTACTAGTCCTGGAATCCAAATTACGATGACGTCATTCTTGGAGCATTTACGAAAATCCATAAAAACATAATACATAGAAAAGACACGGACATGCCAAAAGTCATGGGATAGCAGTGTGTAAATTGATTATAAAGTGGCATTACCTCAGGGGACGACCTGGGAACACCCATATGAGACAGATGAGACATGCCATTTCTGAAGTTGTACAGGCTTTCATACGTCACAGAAATCACATATTTTACGTACTGGTGTGGTGTCATGGCATGGGTCCACTGGTTCATCTAAACACGTCAGTGACCGGTGTCTGCTATGCTTCACAGCTTGGTGGCCCTTTGCAGCCCTTCATGGACTTCATGTACCCCCACAATGATGGGATATTCCAGCAGGATAATGCACCATGCCATTGGGTCTAAGTTGTCTGGAATTAGCTTGAGGAGCATTCTGAACAGGTCTGGCGAATGGCGTGGTCTACACATTCGCCCAACATGAGGCATTCCACCATCATGCTCTGATAATTCATATTGCCTTGCCATGAGCACGCTGACCAGTGTTCTACCTCACTCACAAGATAGCACCTCACACCTTTATACAGGTATGGGCATTCCCAAGCCATCCCCTGAATCCCATGACTTACAGTACGTTGGTGTATAAAATCACATGAACTTCAAGACGTGGAGTAACGATGCTTGGATTTATGTTCAATGAGGGTTAGTGTGAACATTACATAGGTTTATAAAATGGTTCAAGCTAAACATCATGGAAAACATATCAAAAACTTTACTGTAACCACAATAGTTTTTCAAAGTTCATCATACTTAACACACAAACAGTTTTTACATTTCCAGAACTGCACCCTTACCCTACCACTGCTCCACATTTGTCCTCACACCAAAGAATTCTGCAGTCTACTTTGACTTTGAGATTTTCAGAGATCTCTGGAACCACTCACACACATAAAAGTCATACTCCTTCACCTAGGCCATCTGTTTTTCTCTCATACCAGTCTGACTTACTGCTCACGTCACGTAAAAACCTACAACAGACACATATCTACACCACTGATCAATTTTCTCTGTCCATCTGCCTGTCCATCCATCTGGTACGTGTTACCTCCGTGTTGTGTAGCTCCAGAGTGGTCTGATTGTAATGGGAATGGTTGTCCACCCTCTGGTTGACTACAGCTATGTGTCCATACACCTCCTGGCCTCCTTCCTGCAGAGGCCAGTACTGACCACACTTCCTTCTGCCACCCTCATCAGTCCTAACACAAACAGTACAAGACATATTCAATATTCAGTTCACAGAACCAGAGAACAGCTTCTGGTAGGGGGGACAGAAACATCACAGAAAAAGAAAAGGTAGATAAGCTTGGATCTTTTTTCTGTGTTGTTTATCCACGACAGCCTTCAATACAGGCTTCTGTTATTTAGAGAATTTTTGTGGCGGTTTTTTTTTGTATGGGTGCATGACATCTCTCACCTTGTTGTCATGACAATGACCAGCACGCTTTGTTCCCACACCATTCTCCAGAAATCTCCATAGGTTTTTTCCAGCGGCCCTGCGAAGAGTCATCTGATTACGTTCCTATTTGAATCATACTACACAATACCCTGCTAACCTTAGAAGAACTAGAAGTTTGTCTGAAGTCCAGAAGTTCTACTGTACCTTGAGTTCCAATGTACGCATTCTTCTGTTTGTAGCCATCCATGAAGCTGGCATTAATGTAGTCTGATCTCTGAGGATACAACAGTCTCTCCATGAAATTATAATTAGACATTACTAAAAAATAGTATACACAGAGCTAACATTTCACACTGTTTTTTTTTTTTTTGCATAGTGAGGCACAATACAAGACGTAGAACGTTCAGCTGCATACAAACCTCGTTCCTTTTCCCTTTCAGATGTACACGTGTTTGATCAAGACAAAGAACATCACCATAGCGATTCCTCTCCTGGTTGTAGGCAGCCCTGGATACAGTAAGTATGCATACTTGTAAAACAGTGTACAACAATTCCCATTACAAAACGTCTTCTTAGAGGTAAAGCTCTACTGCCTAGAAAGTAAGCCCACTTTCTAAAGGCAACACTAATGGATCAGAGAGCAAGCGTACAAATAAGCCTACATGCGGGTCATGTGGGAATGCTGTGCTTCTCAACTGGGGGAACAAAATGCCATATTGTAGTAACATAGCTACTTACCCTTATGACAACACATGCTAACTGACCTTTTAATATTTTCATGGAACATGACTTAAGGAGGAAGTGCATGGTTTTGACAAATTATCCAGCATTTACCCCAAATCTAATTTTTTGTACACTTTGCTAAGGAGTGTCATTATAATCAAACATTATTCATATTAATCTACCATGCTTCCACTAAAATGCAACTTATAGTTAAAGAGGTCAGTCACATTCACAAGTTCAACATTCTGTAAATAATTCTCTTTAATAATTGTTTAATTGCATTAAACACATTACGCAGTTTAGGAAATGCTGGACTTTTATTGATTACTGAGCACTCCTGCTCCATCATTATTCTCACTGGACCCAGAAAAAAAACAATGCATATATAATAGAGATCAGCCTACATTTTATTGAGCAGCAGTACTCACAGCGCACAATGGAAAGTTCCAGGAGGTTGCTCTTTACGGAGCTCCTCGTACTCCAGGTAGATGTCGCTGCGTTGGGCTCGAGCCAGGTGTGCCACAAATTCTGGCAGCCGCATGGCCTCAGGGCCTGGGGTGTGCACCGAAGACTCATCCAGTGGGATGCCCACTAGTTCATCGACAGGATCTACGTGTCCGTTCTGCTCTGCCAGCAGTCGCTGATTCCAGCCATGAACATCCAGAGCTAGGCAGCCGCCTAGGTGCTCGGGCAAACAGTCCCTGGGCAGATGCTGCCGCAGGTCAGTCATCTTCACCATTTGTACCTGCCAGCGAACCCAATAAAACTGCTCTAAAAACAACTTCAAAGCTCTGAAAACATCACATTTGAATAGGAACTGATCACGGTCTGTGGTATGCCAATTTAGGTGGTATGTACAGACCAAGGAAGTAACCACAATATATACTAACAGGAACAACCCCAATATACTGCTATAAAAAATATAAATAAAAATATTCCACTCACTAACTTCACATAACGTTCTGTCAGTACTCCTACCAGTTGTTGATGTGATACTTTAATTAATGTAACATTGTATCAGCATACCCGTTTCTGGGTTGCATGACAAGGTAACGTTAACGCCAATACTTCATTTTGTGCTGGAAGTGTAATTGTGAAAACAAATAATATTTTGATAAAAAGTCTAAGTAATTCTACGAAGCTGGAACAAACATTTTGTGTGAAAACAGTCCGATTTGAGTGCTAATCAATCAACCATCAACCAATGTTAGCCATCACAGTTAAGTTACCTGGAAAGGTAATTAGCCACACATTCAGGCAATGGCCACAGGCATATTTAACTATGTTGATGTTTTTACATTATATTTGTTAGAAATTCCATGTGAAGTCTCAGTGAGGTGTCAATCTTTGTACCAAATGATGAGGAGAAGAGTACCCCCTGGTTCCCCCCCAGTTGTTTAATTCATTGCTACAGCTTTGGTACGAACCCTTTCTCTGAGTTTTTCCTTTAGCAGCAAACTCAGCAGGTTGTAGGGCACTCTAAACCAGACTGGAGCTCCAACTATGAAAACCTTCTTCAGACGAGCAGGAAACGCACCCTGCAAACAGAGATAGACAACATAACATATTACCAACCAGTATGTGGGTGGCCTGTGGAGTATTTGGGCATGATCCCCTTTTCCCCCCCCTTTTTGCTTAATCTGGGAGTCTAATCTCACAAGATGACAATGAAAATTAGGTGGTTGTTTGGTCAATTAAATATTCCTCAATAAGAATAACAACAACAACAACAACA
This sequence comes from Semaprochilodus insignis, assembly GCA_034552555.1. Lineage (NCBI taxonomy): Eukaryota > Metazoa > Chordata > Actinopteri > Characiformes > Prochilodontidae > Semaprochilodus > Semaprochilodus insignis. The sequence continues at coordinate 42,083,365 of CM067474.1, read as the reverse complement.
ACAACAACAACAACAACTACTACTACTACTACTACTACTTTTCCATATTCTTCCATTTAAAACCATTACTAAAATATTAATTATTACTAGCAAGCAATTCTTTGACTAAATGCCTTGAGTAAACCTTGAGTAAATTGAGGATCTTCTTGCTCAGGTCCAGCTCAAAGTTGGTGTAGTTGGATCCTGCCATGTCATAGATGAACACAAGGCCGTTTCTCTGAGTCTCAAAGCTGTATTGAGAAAGACAGCACAGCAGAGAGGGGCCCAATATTTATGCATATTACTAAGACAAGACTGTCACAACTACAAGTCATACATAATGCCTTCCAAGTACACGCATTATACATGTTATTCATGCTTCAAGGGGATATAATTTGGACTGCACCAACCTCTCTACTGCTCTGTCCAGCAGGTAGAACAGAGCTTGTAGCACCACGTGGTTGCCTGTTTTATTGGGGTGGTGCAGTTTGGCTGTATACAGAGCTATGGAGGCACCCGAGGGGTCCCGTGCTCCCTAAAAAGGAGAATGTTACAAATTTTTGTTTAGAATCAACATACACTTTTGCAAGTAGGTCATAACACCACATGAAGACAGTTCAATTTTAATGTTTCACATCTGTGAAAACTGTTCTGTCAGAAAGTACTCTTTATAGGTCAGTATCACACATCCCTAGACTTGTCTATAACCCATTACCAAAATCTCATGAGCTTGTCCTCGACTGATAAAGTCCTAGTATGTGCTACCCAGACACCCTACTCAACATTTTATACAAAAGACAAATCCTGCAACTAATTAATAATATGAAGTGACATCATAGAAAATTGCATCATAACATCCAAGTAGCTCAAGTGATGTTCTCAATATGTCCACAGGGAGGCAGAGTAACAGAGAGAAACAGTCATCGGGAGACAGACCGTCTTGATGCTGATCTTACAGATAATTGACATACCATTATGTGCAAAAAGGTCCAATACTTGACAAATGACCTTTAAAAATGGCACTTAAATGGGAAGCATCCCATCATAAGAGGCAGTTATAAAGTAATATAAAGTAGACAGTTATAAAGGTGTAATGGATAATAAGTAAATATATTACTAAATATTAAATGCAGAACGTAAAGCTGTAAAAGAGAAATTAAACCTCAGACTACAGCCATCTGTAGAATTAAACCTGGTCACCTTTCAATGTTTTCCATTTACAAATCAGAGTCTACTGGAATGCCAAGACACAATAAATTTCTGCTCTTTTATCACCATATGACACATAACGACCCATAAAACAATCAAATGTCTCAAATGAAAGCACCCATTGAGTATTCAGTATGGCATTTTATTCACTAGAATATAACCAATGTACATGAAGTGAGAGCGTGTCATACTGATGGGAAGAACATTTTTTGCTGTAGATCCGTCATCACTGTTTCCGGTTTACTGTTTGGGAAACACTTACCTAGAGGGCTGAAGAAAGGAGTCTATTACTGGGGATAAAGGGCTATAAATACTGCTGCCAGGATGTGGAAAAGAGGAGAGGAAGAGAGCAGTTCGATCAATTGATCCAGGGGCAGCAAAAAGTAAGGATCACTGTCACTCAGCAGCTACATTTCAGTTTTTGTGAATGAAAACATGAATGCATGCTCATCCACCCTCATCCACCTCTGATGCTCCTGACAAATAGGAGTGCATGCTCGCTCATCAGCGTTTAACTGTTCTGCTTGGAGAAAATATGGAATATCACAGGTTGTATGTTCCTCCTGTCAGCTCCTCTTGCAAACGCTTCGTTAACAGCACCACTGCAGTGCTACATAAATCAGAACAGCAACAATCATCTCTGACTGGACTCATTCTCCTCACTGACACACCCTGACAATTCCAGACATTTCCTCTGTGCAGTGCGAGTACCGTCATCCACCTCTGATGCTCCTGACAAATGGGAGTGTACTGGTGAATCAGAGTCTTCCCAAACTCTGAGAACATAACTGTGTCCACCATTCCTCATCTCCACTAGCTTTATTCAAGCATTATATCTTGTTGTCAATGAGTAATTGTGCTTACACACTGTATTCATTTAAGGCACACATACTGACATACTATCACTGAATGAGCTGCTCAAAAACAGAAAATAACATGCTAATCCCTTTAACCGCAATCTCAATCTAAAAAACCTAGCAGTTCTGTCAGAATCAAAGATGAAGCCACATCACAAATCTGATATATTCATACAGGTTAACTGCTCGAATTAGTTGAGACATGACCTTGATACAATAATGAAGAAATCTAACAAGTTTAACCTTTTTCCAAAAGACAGAAGTTCAACATGAACACATCTTTATTATGGCATCATAGATATTACTGCGGTAAAAAAACAAAAAAACAAAAAAAAAAAAACACACCCACAAGTTTTCACCTTGTTCTGCTGCATGGATTGCTCTGGATCTTGCAACCTTGCAAAAGATTCCAAGACAAGGAAATTTATATGGATCTGCATGCTGCCGCTTTATACTCAGCAACGACAGTGGTTACTGTTTTACAGGCCACATCACAAGATGCTACAAATAAAATCTTGGCTAAACTTCATGCCAGACTATGCAAATTCATGAAACGTTCATTCTCGAAAGTGAATACGAGATCAATAGGCACATTTTTTTAGCCCACTAGCTAGCTCTGTGCTTTCACTGTGGGGCACTCTATATATGAACTGAAGGTTACATCAGACGAATAACATACGTTAGCATTCAACTTGTGAACAATAAAAAATTTACCTTGACTTATGATCTCCCTTCCCTCCCCTCCTCTCCCTCACACACAGTGTCATTGGTGTGAAGCACAAGCATGTAGAACCAACAACCGTAGAAAGCACACACTTCACACGTCCACAACAGACCTCTCACAGTAATGAAATTTTAGCTGACAATTAATTGCCTTGTCAATCAATCAATCAATCAAAATTTATTTGTATAGCGCTTTGTACAACCAACGTTGTCTCAAAGCAGCTTCACAGAAGATCAGATAGTTAGAAGGAAGTTAGTTTAATCGTCTGTTTTTTTGCAACCATCAAATTACAAGTCCTCTAAAGAGGCCAAATCACCTAAACAGACACCTTTTCTGCTAGCTATATTTATTTAACGACCAACACTGGTTGTATCATCAAATCAATACAACAGGACTTTTATTCACATACTTTTCTGCATGTAAACGGTCCAAAGTACACATTAGAAAGAGAAACTCTCTCCCACAGAAACCACTTTTCTCAGCTGCCTGAGAGACCTTGTTGGAATTTCAGCCTTTTTCTCTGTTACAAGGTGACATCATCTTGCAACACAAGCCCGTTTCAGTCTAGTTTGTGAAGGCTTTCAGGATCAACTTCTGGCTAAAACTGATATGGCCAAACCTTGTATAACTATTCTGCTTGGTGAAATTACAGAAGCTCTCAGGTTGCTGCATGTTCCCCTGTCAGCTTTGCTGGCACACATATTGAACAGCATCACTGCAGTGACATCAGGACAGCAACAATCTCAAATTATGAACACTGAAAATAAGCATGATGGGCCCCTTTAAGTAAAGCTATGTTGTTCATAGAAACACAAAGGAAAAACACAGATTCTACCAGCAAACACGCTATAATTGTTAGAAATTAGCTACACAGCTACAATAAATATACTAACGTTACTTGGCTATGCCCTCTAAACATGTTAGATGTCCAAGTTAGAATTTTAAATGTTAGGTGATTATATAACAACTGCAATAAGGTTACAGTGCTCAACAGACTCAGGGATTTCAGTCAACACAAGGTTGTTTTTTTAGTGGCAGAAGCTTCCCCTTGTGGATGTACATGACTGGGTGAGACCCGGGTCTATGAGGTGCTATGCATCTGAACACCAGCAGTTCTGTCATAAAGATTACGATTCTGCCATCATAATCATAAAACCGTTATCACATATCATCTACATTTAACTCTGTAGGATCTGCATGTTGCGTATTCACTGAAGCCGGTGCTAGTGGCTTCAGTACTCACCAAAATGGTGAACTTGCCGCTGAGTAGCTCTGAGCGCAATGGCTCTTCCTGTGGCTGAAGTTTGACAATGCCTTCCCTCAGTCGCGTCTCCTGCCACCAGATAGAAAAGGACAAGAAGATTACTCATAACATTTTGGCCGTATTGACCATCTCAGTTTTGATGGATTTAAATTTTCTTTAGTTTTAAAGCACCATGCCCATGCACCCAATTTATCATATTTCAGGTATTTTCAAAAACATACCAGAAAAGTGCAGTGTGATTGCTTAAAAGAAGTACTAAAGACAATATAGGGGTATGTTGTATTAGTAAAACTGAAGCTGAGCTTCCTGCATCTTCAGAGAAGCTTTAGTCCTCTGAACAGCAGCTCAATCATAAGTATGAGCTTTCCCAGTCATGGTCTGTGACACTGAACCCTTGCAGACTCTCCTGTGCGAGAGGAACAACCATGACTGCTGACTCAGAAAGCTCCCCAGGCCTAATTCAGCCTGTAGAATCCAGCCACGTACTGATGGCTATTAAAGCAATTAGAGTGCGAACAAAAGCTTTGGGAACTTTCCATTCTCTCTCCCATAATGACTCTGGTTAAGGCTGATTTGATTCTGAATTACTAGACGTTTCCTCCACTGCAGCAAAAGCCCCTCCATTTCAGCAAAGCTACACAGAACAAAATTAACAGCTTAGTCATTTCATTATGCATAAGTCACAGGGAATTAGCTTAACAGCCTGGACAAGCTAATTAACTTCTAACAGTTGGTGAAGCCTTTTAACCCTTTAAAACATCATGTTAACTATCAGAATCCAATTTAGCCTTCTTTGTGAAAAAAAAAAGAAAAAAGTTGTATTAAAAACACCTGGGCTTTAGCAACACCTGTACTTTAACTCGTTCTGCAATGTCAGAATGAGAAGCATTATTAACCTGTGTGATCCATATTTCATGTGCGGACTCACTACCCCACATACCATGTTCTGATTAATTTGGTATGCAAGTCAATAAAGACAATAAAGTTGAATTGAATTGAATTTTTAACAACCCAGTCGAATCTGAATGTTCCCTGCTATGAATCACTGGGGGCATGTCTGCTAAAAGTGTTCAAATCACACCCAATCATGGGAAAAGTGCAGCGTTATACGTTTGAGCCACCAGAACGAGAATCCAGTTAGAGCACAAGGACACTTGCTCCTTTTTAGTCTGCAACAGAATGGGAATTTTCTTCTCCCCTTTGTGCAAGGCGTTTCTAGCGTAAGCTATTTGAGAAGTAGTAGCCTATAAGCCCCATTCCACATATGGTTGTTTTCGGCTAACATATGACCCAGAGACTCAATATGTCTTGCATGGTCTTTGAGTTGGGTGCCCTGGCTACTACCGCAAATCTGATGGAGGGCCCATAACAGAGTGGGGGCTCACAGTGTGAATTTTCTTCACATTAATTTAACACTGCTGAATCTGGGAACCCTTTGGAATAATCTGGATTTGTGCACAAATTAAATATACCTTGATTTAAATGGACTAACAAATCGTTGAACAGAAGATGACACATTGTTTACAAAATGCTGCATGTCAACAGCAAAGCCTCATCCTATCCAGGAAGCATGATGGGGCAGTTTTGTTGAGTCAGGTACTTAACAGCTTGCGCTCACTGACAAGCAGAATTATCAGGAAAAGAAGTCAGAGCATCTAGGTTTCATCTAAAGGAAGACAGAAAGAATTCACACTATTTACTAAATAGATTTTATTAAATGAATTTATTAAATAAAAGCCAAGCACAAAAAGTGTGCACATTCCTTATTAAACAGCTCTTAAGCAGATGACTGGATTTCAGTTTAAAGGCCATTCCTGCAGAAATCCAGACATTTCCAAAGGGTTCATAAACTTTTGCTCTCAACTATATAGGAGGATTCCAGACTTGGAATATTAGCTCTGCATCATTTAATTTAAAGACCCCCTGTGTGAGAGTAAAATGAAGGCACTTTGCCCCCAGAACTCTGGAACTGCACCTTACAAGCAAAGTTTAATTTGTGTGAACTTCTGCCTGCATGACTCAAAGCTATCAAGGCGTAATGACCCTCTTTAAGCTACATGGCATCACTATGCATTCTTGCTCAACCATATGACCAATTGCCAGTAAATACAGTAACACAAAAGGGCTCACTTAGTGCACAATAAGCCATATTTCATAACACCAGACAAATTTACAGGGTTGTCCCTACATGTTCATTGACGGCTCCTGACAAGTCCTTGGCCTTAAAACGTTTTTTTTTCCTTGCCCTTTTCCACAGGATATGATGCTGTCTTTACTGGTACGTTAATTTGCATAGAATAAATATAACCTGGAATTATTTCTTATAGTTGGTAAAAGGCGTCAGAGTCTTTACTGAAACAGAAGAGCTCAGGTGATGAAAAATTACTGACATGATACATTCGGATGGCACCAAATCCAAGAGGAAGCCAATAAAAATGGTATTATCCCTCCACATGTCAGCTAATCCCATTCAAATACTGCTTTAGACATATTTAACTCTTCGCGGCTACAAAGGTAATACAAACTAATGGAGGTGACATTTGTATTAGACAGGGTCCAACATTCGATTTCTTTCATACAAACCATGTGCACTGGGCTGAAAATATACAGAGGCAATAAAATTATTAGTTCTGTTTTTAATTATAGGCAACCTTTAATTATGAGGCCTTTTTGAACATAATCGCATATGTAGGACACTTACAAAGGAGACCATTACATACCCTGTAGCTGTGGAAGAGCTCTATGGCTCGCAGGACATCGAACTTGCGCGCCATAAGGAACTTCACAGCCACGTCCCAGGACAGAGGGGAGACGCCATGCTGACTCGTCCACTTATTGATTTCCTCCAGGAACTGTTTAGTGGCCTGAAATACATAAGCAACACATTCAACCAGCCGGCAAATATCTATTTCAACAGCAAACAATTAAGTCACATCTGAAGCAGTTACAAAAGACTCAAATGAATTTTGCTGCAACAGTTGGAGCTCCCACATCACCACATTTGTCAAGCTGAGGTTAAATGCTGTGATTTTTTGCATTCTGAGGAATTTAGCTGATAGAGCTGTTGACACAGATCTCGGTTCATCAGGATATTAAAACTGCAGACAAAGCAGACATCGGTTCTCACAAAACACCTTTTATGAGAGAGGAGACAAAGACAAAATGCTCTGCTCTGTGACTCCAGGGGGCTGTGGAGAAAATTAGTAGGCTAATTTATTTTTTCATATCCCCTCTATTTAACATCTAAAACACAGGTTAGCAGGCTAAAAACAGAGTCACCCAATCAAGGCTGTTTGTACGCGGGTATCGTCATTTCCCGAAACTATTAACCTACGTAGCTTTTCTCAAACAGTTTAATCAAAAAACATCAACAGCTTTCAGAGAGACCCTGAGCGCTATAATCTGTTAGTGCTCACTGAAGTGAGCTGGGTGATTGGCTGGTGGAGAGCATCATCAGTAAGATAAACAGTTTATAGTGAAAGAAGCCTTTTGTTGGTGTTTGTGAAGAGCCTGCGCTCTGTGCCGTGATTATAAAGCAGGAGATGCAGCAGCACCAGCAGTCAGCTCTTTCACTGGCCTGGAAAGTGGCCTCACGCACACACAGATCAGATCTCCACTCTCCTCAGAACTTCAACATGCTCAATTAGTCAAAAATACATCTCAATATGACTAGCAACATCTCTATACAGTTAAACTGACTCTGTTCCAGAGTTAATGGGATGTGAGGGAGTATTCTTGAGGTCAACACCAAGCCATAACAGATCCAACCACTGAAAATTGTGCACTGCAAAAGCTAGCAGTAAAGACAGAGCTCCTCTCTCCTAGGACCGACAATCATCAACTTATGTTGAACACAGTGCTGTACTATACCATGCCGTATTCAGTCTGTATAAAAGGCAGATGTTTAGAAGTTTGAGCTTAGCTCTGCCTTGAGGGATTGCATTCTTTGCTTTTACGGTACTACAGACGAAAGCCTAAAATGGATCCATGCGCTTGTGCATGTGTTGCGGGGAGTGGGCTGAGATTAGTCTACTGCAAGGGCGCAGATATCCATGTGAGGAGGAGAGGGGTAAAATGTTATATATATATATATATATATATATATATATATATATATATAAAAAAAAAATAAAGGTTCCCTGCCTACAATAAATAGTGCCTTACTGTAATAAATATATAAATAATCAGGCTCATCAGGGTCACTATAGATCAAGAGAGTCCGTTCAGGCTCACAGGCTCATCTGCTTAGTCAGCAGTTGTACTTTAATTCTGAAACTCTGGAGGAGAGATTTCTGTTGTCACCTCAGGAAACCATGTTGAGTCAACCAGACTCATAAGTAAAAAGAAAACTCTCGGAAAGGCGGCCCTCCTTTCAGAATTCTGGAACTTTCCAAATGGTGATTAATTTCATTAATTTTGCTGTAATTCAGAATCAAACTTACTGTTAGCCAAGCGCTGATGTTCACACATGTGCACTTTATGTAATGCTTTTCCCCCCTCTCTGTATCAAAAATCAGCAACGGCAAACAATTGGCCTCCATCTTGGAGCACATCCAGTTGTGCTGACCATTAAATAAGTATCCTTCCCCGGGGACAGAAGCTCTGGAGCTTTCCATGTACACATGCCTTACGACCTTAAAAGGACATGACATCCTCTCAGCATGTAGACAGCAAGATATCCCTTCATCTACAAACATACCGACAAAGCAAAACATGGCCAGAGCTCATGGTCAGCAGCTTTCTAATACAGGTCATGGACCTGTAGTATGGTTCAGTGGTCTACTGGGTGATTCCGATATATTTAGTCAACCCAATGGCGATCTACACGCGAGTAAACATATACATGCTTGCTTGGTCCCTCTGCCACGTTCAGGTTGTCAGCCGTGTCTATTCTGGCATCAATTGCCACTTAACAGGAAGATTTGTATGTCATCAGCTTCATCCATGCCTCTGTCTTTCAATTCTCTGTCTCTTTCTCTCTCACACTCACTCACTCTGCCCCCGCCCTGATGCTTCCTGGGAGATGCCGCCACCGCCCCCCAACCCCGTGAGAGTCCTGCAGTGGAGCTCTCGTTCACTGGAAATGCTTTTAGCAGCTGCCTCAGAGCGCAGTCGTTCTGCTGGGCCGCTGGCCCCTCCGGGCCCCCTGAGCTCCGGACATGTCCAGCCTGAGATGTAATTACTCTCACCACACACATACATTCAGCAGAGCCAGACAATCAGGAAGCGAGCAGCTCAGATAAGCCCCACTACCCTGCGCCTCTCCTGAGATGGCAAAGTGGATGGAGTCCCCTGGAGTGAAAGAGAGTTTCATTCACAAACCGGAGGGCAGACGCTATTAGGAAGAACGATAACAGCATGGCTTTGTTTCTCTCTCAGAGAGGTGAGCCGAAGAAGTCTGAGAGATGGCTGATAAGGCTGGGCCTCATTCAAATGAGCCGCTAAAGCAGGAAAGAAATGACAGGAGAGCTTTGTTCAGGTGCCGAAACACTGACCCTTCCTTAAGCCTTCAAAACTGGCCACTGAACAGGTTGTGGGTCGGCTGCAAGTACAGAGATGCTCATTTGCAACTATTCAGATGGATTCTAACATCTCTGACAGTTTTCTGTATGTGCTTTTTTACCAGTCCTCTCACACAAGCACTGTAAATAACAGGCAAGTATTATATAATGGCCGTTTCCTGTTTGAGGCCCTTTTACAGAAACGCTGCCCGTTTGCAGACAGGAATAAAGCCACAGCGGCGTGACCGTGTGTTACCGCTTTAATCCGGGGTTTTAATCTGATTTTTGGGCGCTTAATAACTTCTGAAGTAAATAAAGGTAACTTAAGCGTTGCAGTGACGCAGAACGTGTCGTCATTAAGGCACCGTCTCTCCAGTGACTGTAAATGACTTGTAAAGTGTGAATCTTTCCATCTCCTGCTCAGGCCTCATCTCTGAGCCACATAGTCAGGCGGGCCTGCGTCCCACAAGCTGACACCTCCGCCGAGCCCGACTGCAGACAAGACTATCTCCGCCTGGGCGGCTGGAAGATATGAGCCTGAAAACCGAAACTTTTAGTGTTCTCCTCTTCGCGGAAATGTTGCGAAACAGCTGATTCCTGGTGTTCGGCGGTCTCCGAGAAGACCTGCGGACAGCTACCAGAACCCGTACCACACAGTCTTAACCGTCTGCAGCCTGAGCTCGTATAACATCTCAAAGAGAGCAGTTCGACGAGGGGTCTCATCAGCCCGAGGCTGAGGGGCGTCTGCGTGTTTAAGCGCTTAACGTCACAGATTGATTCAAACCACCCTCCCCCTCGTTTTCTAGGAAATCATTAAGGGGCAAACTGTTCATTTTAGTCATCAAACAACACCGGGTAACTGGTACTGGCAGCTTACTAAATCCACCGCCACTTAGCCGAGAGGACCTGTCTATGTATGTATCCGCTGTTAAACTGCAGTGTTTCCACTTACCTGCTCTTCCTCCGCTGATAGAGTGGCCGCCATTCTTCACGCCTGTTCAAGTAATTAAGGCACCTTTTCTCCTCCGAGTGGTCAGACAGTCGGATAGTCCGAAAGAGGAAAGAGACTGACTGTAAAATATTTTTTTTTTCCACGAAAACGAACGGATTCAGAAAAAAAACCACCAGCCCGCTAGTTAGTTAGCCAGGCCAGCTACCTGTATCGTTATAACCGAAGCGTACAGCTAGTCTGAGGTAAACATGCCAAATAACGTTAGAGCTGATTAGCTGGAGCCGTTAGGCGCTACCAGAAACACACTTGGCCTTTTAATTTTGGCCAAATTAACGTTCCGCTGTTAATTCAGACGCGCCGCAGCAGCAGTTTACTCTCGAGCCTCGGTGCCATGACGGCACGAAAAAAACCCGACAAAGTCTGAAAGATTTTTGGTCAAACCATCATCAGTCAGGCCAACGGCAGTCTCGGTGACCGTCCAGTCCAGTCAGCGTTTGCTGGCGACACCTTAAAAATCTTCAGCTAGCTCTGCCGTGTAGCCTAGCTAATGTTGTGTTAGCCGGACTCAGCGCTCAGCCTCATGTCCCCCCGCTTCCCGGCTCGCACATACAGACGACCAGCCCCGCAGCGGTTACAGGCCAAAAAAAGACCTGAACGTGTCCCTCTGTGAGATGAATAAAAGTTACCAACACATCTGGAAGCCTCTCGTCGGTTTCGGGCTTTTATCTTTAGTTGGGAAACGGTGCTCGGAAAAAAAAACCCGAGGCCCCCCTGCTGGCCACACGCGGACACTGCAGCGCCCTCCCTCCCTCTCCGGTTCATTCATAAAAATACCGAGAGAGAGAGAGAGAGAACGGTAATCTGGTTTGAACCATTTTGTGCATAAACTGGGCTTCAGAAAGCACGATACAGTATTTCTTCTTCTTTTTTGCTGTTGAAATGGGTAATAACTGAATCTGAAGAAACGAGACATGGATTGTGATGTTTTACATTAGAGCTGTTTAAATGTACATACGCAGGAGACCAGTTGCAGTAGGAGCGGACCTTTCCTGTGGGCGGGACTAAAAGGTTTGGACCAAAATGATTGGCAGGTCCGGCACCTCCTACCAGAGAGCTCCTCCCTAGTGACGTCATTTTGGGAAGGAAAAAAGCTGCGCACAAAACGTCTAAATGTGAGGGACAGTTTATCACTGTTCTAATCTTCTGACACATTCACGTACAGCAGCTACCTCTGACTGAACTGATAACCTTTAGTGGAGGTGTGCCTGGGATGTACGTTAGATCATTATTTGGATTACGTGTCATTTCATATTTTTATTCTGAGTTATTTCACGGTTTTGTAGCGTTAAAATCACCCAGCAGCTCAGCGTGACCAAAAGGCTAACTTCAACCGGAAAACTTGACAGGAAAAAAAATTACTATTTAACTGAATGATCTGGGGACTTGAGAGAACATATGGATATATAATATTTCATACATGGACATTAATGGGTTAACCTAAGCACAGCTGTAGCATAGGATTATGTATTGTTGTTGGAACAAAACCTTGTATTTCCAATATGACAGTTTGAACCATTCATCATGTAAATGTACACACAATGTAAAGGGCAGCAGACATTTATAGTAGCAGTATGTAAAGTCTGCATTAAAGAGAATGTCATACTTGAAACATGATCGACTTGTATCATCATCTTTTATCATCAGACAGCAAGAAAGATGTCTCAGTTGGGGGCGGGGGCTTTAAAATAAGAACCTCGCGTATTAATACTCATCATACTCAATCATTCTTTTCCATCCGTTGAATGAATTAATGAGGTCAGCAGGTTTTCCTCCTTATCCTCCTCCTCTCTCTTCACAGCCCGCCACCGTCTTACCATTACTAATAACCAGGACATAGCAAGTGCTACTCAGAGGTTTCTGGGAAGGCAGGTGCTGTGTGTTCCTGGAAAGGAGCGAGTGACCTATACTTCACATTTCTGTCAAACCACACAACTTTCACTTCTCTATCTGTTAAGAACATGTGCCACGACTTAGTAAAATTGACAAGTAGCTAGCTCTGCATTGGTGCCCTCACTGCAGCTCCCACATCTGTAAACAGTCACATAATATGCATGAGGTTTAAAGATTACTGTCTTGGGGGAGATTAATCTTACTTGAGTGGAATTGAAGCACACTGTTTGACAGCATGGACTACTGCAGTGAACCAACCAAACGACGTACAGGAAAGAAATCCTGCCTTTGTCTATGTTCAACACCTCCAGTAAACAAGGCTGTTTTAAACTTTCTCTTCCACGGCCATTCATATAGGGGAACTGACCACTGTAGAGTTCTCAAAGTTCTTGTGCTCTCAGCCATTTTGTTCACTTCATAGAGAAGAATTTCCAGAAAGCGTGTATGTAGTTGTGGGCCGTGGGCTTGCTAAGCCAGGGCGTGAAGCAAAGGCTCTGGCATGAGCTTTGCAAAAACAGCACCGTGTTCTGTGGTCAAATACAACTGCCTCATTCTCTAAACTAAACACACAAGGCTAAAGGCACGATCGAAAAAAGAAGTGGAAAATGCAACAGCAGCACAAACTATTCAAAACAAGGTTATAGCTGCCTAGTAAGAGCAGGCACCACGGTAGAGGCGTGTGGTTTATGAAGTGTTTTGGTATTAGTCACTATCTGCTTTCCAGGAACAGACAAAAAAAAAAACCTCCTGCTCGTAAAACAGCCAGCTCTATCAAACCTGGCTACAAAAAAGTGTAACAATCGGAGTTTATTTCTGAAAAGAGGTGAAGACACACCTTTTGCTGTTAATATGACAAGATTCGAATCAAGGATTTCTCGTCTCTAGCATGAAAGCTTCGCCCGGCCATTTACACTGATTACACTTCAGCAGAAAATGCAACGATAGGGAAAAAAAATGATTGCCACATACTGCTGAAGCACTCCATAACAGTGACAGCCATGCAAGAGAAACTAGAACTAGAATTTTCATTCTGTTCCCTTTTCAAACAGTCTTTCAGGGTTCTGAGAATTTGAGTTGTCGTGTGCTGAGCTTTGTCCTGTGGTGCATCTTAAACAGCACTTTCTGCGGTCAGACTTCCCAGATTGCTGTTGTGGAATCTAATACAAAAGAAACAATGCAGAAACCTGGAAATTGTATGGTTTTTAATGGTTTTCCACAAAGTTCAAATAAAAAGTGATTCAAGGAAAAAGGGGAAAAAAAAAAAAAAATTTTCAGGAACAGTAAAATGCATTTATTAATAGGACCTACAAAACATACTTAAAAATGTACCAAACTCATAAGTTTCCTTCCCTCATGAAATTCACAAGTCTGGTGATCTTCAATTTAAAATATATATCTAAAACGTAACAATGTGTTACAGAAAAGGAATTCATTCATTTAACCCGACCAGTAACATTTCTTCAAATCCTTATACCATGTAAAGATCTGAAGAGAACTATATGAAGTTCTTAGATTACAAATCTATATGGAACAAGAATGGATATGGGCAACTATATACTATGGGCAAACTTGTCTTGGAACCACAACAGGGGAACGTGGAAAAACAGACATGGTCAAACAGCTTCTTAAAAAAATTACATGCTTTCAGAGGTTTGCCTGTAACTGGTCAAAGGTAAATGCCAAATTCATTTCATTAACACTTCTGAGGTTCTCAGAGAGGAAATACCATAAAGCTTGTGCTTTCTGAGTCTAACAGAGCAAGTCTAGATTCAACCCAACAGGAGTTCCAACATTCCTGGCACATTGTAAGACACATATCCACAAACTCCAGTGTGCTGAAATCTCAGGTTTATACCAAAATACTGTGTTCAGAGAACTTACTGTCTCACAGCAGTGGTCCTGTCAGACCTACACATTAGCTTTCCATGCCTTCCCTCTGGTTGTTAGCGTTTGTCTGGTTCTCTGGCGTGGAGAGATGCTCTAGCTCATATCTACCGTTCTCTTCTGCAGGCCGAACCTCAGTAGAGGTCTTCTTGTGCTCCAGGATTTGCTGCATTTGGTGACGGGCATAATCAGGCTTGGTAGTGAGGGGGCACTGAGGCACGTCTATGCCTATGATGTCTGCCACCATGTAGGGCCTGAGCCAGCCCACCAGAGGCGTGCTGCCAGGGGTGTAATGGGTCTCACGGTGGTAGAAAAGGAGACCATCCACCTGGAGAGTAACAAAGGGGAAAAAAAAAAAAAACACAAAAAACAATGAAGTTTGCTAAAATGGTTAAATGGCCACTCATGACTAACTCTTTCATTGGGGGATAAAAAAATAAATAAATAAATAACGGCTGTGTTTATACATCAGTTTGTATCTATCATAGCAAACCACTGCTGTCAAAGATAAGTGGCACTATAGCAAGTAGTCTGGCTCTCCTCTAGATCTCTTCAGCTCGGATAATAATGGCTATAGCAGCACTTTTTCCCCTATCCATTTCTCCAGCTTACTCAGATTGCCCTACCCTGCAGCTAATTTACTTGAAATGTTTACTTTTAATCACAGATTATCCCGTTTTTGAACATGTCTTTGACTGAACTTTGGCTTTATTCAAGCAAAGAAAAAAAAAAAGAGCACAGACAGTAATATCAGATTGCATTTGGCATTTGTTACGTATAAAAGCATTTGGGATTTCTGTGTATTTTACTCTGTAATTCTAGGCTACTAAATGGTATGCTGGTGAAGTCAGCTGGACTCAGAGTGGCAATGGCACAATAGCTAGGACACAGAACATCACAAAGTCCTGTTTGTATGTTGTGAGCTCAAGCATGTTCAGCCCAAATCTGTTCTTCACATTCTTGTATTGAGAAACCCAAAATTATGAGAAATTATGAGAGAATACAGCAGTGATGTGCTACAAAGGGATAGTGAGCTGCACAAATCAGGAAATGGCTTCAATAAAATAGCTTAACTGCTGAAAATACCCATTTCCTCTATCAGGACCAGAACTAATAAGTATAAAGCAATAGGAGGTGTTCAGAATCTGACAGACTGATACATGTCTATTTTGACTTCAGGCACAGTAAGGAACCCTCCAAGGATCACAGCTCGGGGACTGCAGACATTAGATAGGCCTTGAGGTCAGAACATCTCCCAAATAAACTTTTTTGAAGAAAGAAATCCCAGTGTGCCAGACTTTACTGGAACTTTTGGTGAGGTGGGTTTGGTGTCTACACAAAGATAGCCTTGCAGAAGTGCCACCTCATCCCTACTGTGAAATATGGTGGTGGATCTGTGATATTATGTGGCTGTTTTTCTTCTAAAGGCCCTGGACAACACGTTCAAATATATGGTATCATAGACTCCAACAAGTACCAGAGATTATATCAAAATCTGCCAGAACTATTTTGTTAGCCCTCTTTTACTCTGTTCTGCAATGGTCAGAGCAGGTATTATTTGAAGTGGAGGGTTATTCTCAGCACTGCAGCGACACTGTTGTGTTGGTGTGTTAGTGTGTGTGGATCAGACACAGCAGTGCTTTTTAAAGAATGTGTCACTGGCCACACACTGGCCACTCTATTAGACACTTTAACCTTGTTGGTCCACTTTTTAGCTTTAAAATAGAGACATAGACAACTGGATATATTGATAATTTATTGCTGCACAAGGTGGTATTGGCTAGATATTTCTGATTGGTGGACTTTCCTCAGACCAGCAGTGCCACATTTTCAAAAACTCCTGAGAACAATCCACCAAGCAAAAAAACACCCCTGTGGTGGTTCTGACCATTGAATAACAGGGTAAAAAGGGGCTAACAAAGCACACAGAGAAATAGATGGACTACTGTATTTCTAGAACTACAAAGTGTACCCCTGGTGAAGTTGCTAAAATGGACAATGGGTGTAGAAAAAGGCTGTAGTTAACTAAGTGGCTGCTTATGTGGTTGGTGTAGTGCAATGCACAACACCACTACCTGCAAGTGAGCCATCACCGCATTTGGGAGACTGGGGTTCTATTCCCGGTCAGGGTAACTATGCTGTGCTACACCAATAAGAGTCAACACTACATTGGCCTACCTGTAATACAATGAACCTTGTAAGTCGCTCTGGATAAGAGTGTCGGCTAAATGCCGTCAATGTCTTATGTGCGTTTAATGATAAAATTCACATATGGAAGATTTACGTCAAGGATCTTCTTACAAAGGCTACCAGTTGAGCTCCATTGTTGGTATAAAATTTTGTACCTAAAATTTAAAGTTTATAGGAAAAGGGGGTCTACATGTCCAATGTTCCAAGAGTTTGTTCTTGGTAATTTTGGATCACTTCTATTTGTCCATTCATAATAAATTCTGCCAATGCAAAAAAAAACCAAACAAAAAAAACAAATACAAGGTTACGTTTCAACAGCAGTGATATGTCTATTATAGCTGTATTTAGACAGCATTTTAATTGTATGGTGTGAACAGAAAATTGTATTTTCTGTTCCTGCGCTGGTAGGTCACTTATGCAATATCTGTGTGTAAATCAAAATAAATCGTATCCTGAAAGAATCACAAATGATACTACGTAAATATTCCACTGTACACATTATTATATTCTACTGATTGTTTGGCTGATTAGAAAAGGCAAAACAACTACTTTTGATTCGGTCTAATAGTGACCAACAATGAATGTCCCATACAAACATCGCCCAGAGAAAGTGATAAAACCAGCTCTTAACAAGTCCAGTTGGGAAAAGAACAGAAAACATTTCTCCATTGCAGAAAAAATGCAGATGGCATAAGCTCTTATGTTACAGTTTCTGTTTCAATTCTCATATCTTATGTCAAATATAATCACATACAGGACTTGGAGGTGCTCCAAATGATTCACTTATTACTGAATCTGTAAGGAACATTAAGTTAAACCTCACAATATTCCAGACCCTGTAATTCATGCTCCACCAACAAAAACAAACAAACCCTAATTTCACATTAAAACAGTTTAATGACATTAATGACTTACGCTGAAGCTATAGTCATGTGCCAGGGCCTTTTGGATGGACTCTGTTGAACAGTTGATGCTGTTAAGACTCACAAAACGGAACTGCAGAGAGAGATAAAAAAAAAGAAACAGTAAAACTAAATCATGACTACATTGGTTTATACATCTTTTAAAATAGCGGTTTATATTTGTGATGTACTTACAGGGTTCCGTTTGCCAATCTCTGATAGTCCCTCCACCTCTTCAACCTTTGACTGCAACCAGTAGAACCTGAATTCTGTCTGTTACATTAAAAAAAAATTGTCTATTACTTCACTTACTCAGGTAGATACATCATACGGCCAAAAGTACATGGACACCAAATTATTTCACTCCTAATTAATGAGTTCAGGTGTTTCAGTACACTCATTGCCAACAGGTGTATACAGAGAGGGCTTTTCACTAGGCCAAGGTAGGCAGTCTAGGCCCACATGTGTAATTTTAAATGCAGCCTCATCCTCTGCCTTGGATATAACAGATTATTCCATGTTCCATGGTGACAACTGCCTAAAGACAGTCTTCTATGGAAAAGGTAATTAAGCTTAATCCTGGTCCTGAATGTACCACCCAGAAATGTGTAGGTAGTAACAAAAGCTTGGACACGAAGATTATGCACAAGAGAGTCATGAAATGTGTATCATATAAAAATCACCTATCCACTTACTGTAGTTTCAAACGGCCTTTGGAAGAAACATCAACCCAAAAACTGCATCAGGAACTTCATAAAATGGGTTTTGGCCAAGCAGTTGTAAACAACCCCAAGATCACTATGCACAGTGCTAACTCTCAGCTGGAGTGGTGTAAAGCACACCACCACTGGACTCTGGAACAGCAGAAACGTTCTCTGGAGTGATGAATCGTGCACTTGGCAGTCTGATGGACAAATCTAGGCTCTCCTGGCATTCGCCAAAGACTACCTACTGGAATGCATAGAGATAACAGTAGTTTGGTTGAAGAGGGACTATGGTCTTGGGCTGTTTATCAGAGTTTGGGCCCCGTAGTTCCAGTGAAGTGAAGACACTTGTATATAGACTATTATATTACTCAGACATTGTGGTGACAGTCTGGAGAAGACCCTTTCCTGTTGCAGCATGACAGTGCTCCTGTACGCAAGACAAGGTCCGTACGATTTGATGAGTTTGGTGTGGAGAAACTTCAGTGGCCTGCACAGGAACCCTGACTTCAACCCCACTGAACATCTTTGGGATGACCTGGAACACCAATTGTGGTCTTCTCACTGAACATTAATCCCTGACCTAAAAATACTTATGTGAATGTTCACAAACTTCCATAGGCTCCAAAATATTGCAGAAAGTCTTTCTAGAAGGGTGGATGCTGTTACACCAATGAAGGGGGCACCAACTCCATATTAAAACCCTTAAGAGTAAACTGAGATGTCAAACAAAACCATATAGGTGTGATGGTCTGGTGTCCACCTACTTTTGACCATACAGTGCACCAGCCATGGCCAATAAAGAAAGATGAATAATTTGTGAATGTCAGACTGGAAAAGGCAGTGGACCTTGGGATCAAAACATTAATACTATAAGGAAAAATCGACTCACAGAACAGTCATACACAGGATGCCCCCTCCAGCACATCACATCCAGGATGTAGTAGGTTCTATCCACTTCACTATAAATACAGTCTAGGATTGTGTAATCTGTGGGGATTAAAGACCCAAGTTTAGTTACCAAGTCAGGACCATTTGGTGCATTTAAAGACCTACCACTGAAGTGTACTAACCTTTCCCCATGGCTGAGTTGTGTCTGTTTCCTCCTGGTAGCAAAGAGGGGAAACGATTCACACAGTACCCGCTTTTAGTGTATGACGCAGTGGAACCCTGTTAAACATCAGTGAAGTGAAGTCAGAGTGACACAGTGAAATATCCACCTTCTTAGCCTAGAGCAATAAAGCATTCCTTGGAAAAGGGTCAAGTTTAAAAAAAAAATAATAATAATAATAATTATATATATATATATAT
>CM067474.1:41795634-42063589 GCA_034552555.1 Semaprochilodus insignis | reverse complement strand
ATATATATATATATATATATATATATATATATATATATATATATATATATATATATATAAACACAACAACAACAGTATGTTTTCTGTATATAATACCATACCAGCATCATAAGTGGACCTCAGGAAATAGATGCAAAAAGCGTTCTTTAATTTAAAGAATTTCTAATAGAAAAACAAAACCTTACTTCCCCACTGGTTCTGACAGTTACACTGTCCCCGTTCTTTCAATAAGAATATTTATACCCACACAAATAAGAAATGACATTTAAAAAGATAATTAAGAAATGTCCAAACCTTGGATGCAACAATGAGAGAGCGCTTCCCTACAGGACAAACAACCAGGAACCAATCAGAGCTAAGATCCGCAGGCACATCCACCAGCCACTCTGACAACATCAGCTGTTGAAAGAGGAGTTGAATAAATAATGATAAGACACTGAGTGACACTTGTTCACTAGAACAAGATCACAGTAGCTCCTACATAAAGGATCTCTATTACGCAAGAACAATTTGCCTACCTTCACAGTAATATACTGTGGATGCACCGAACATTAGGACCCCCCCCCCCCCGCAAAAAAAGTTAAAATAAATAATAATTAAAAAAAAAAAAAAAAAAGAACTGGCTGAATAAGTGAAGAGATTGAACATTTTATACTGCGCAATGACATTTTTAAATGACGCTGTCAACTTTTTTCTAGTTAAATTGTTCTGGTCCAAATCTGGCCCACATTCCCTATTTTCATCTGAGCAACTTCCCAGATGGATTGACGACACCTAGGCGGACCTGTCATGGTAGAAAGATATGGGCCATACATGTACCACACTAGGGCCACGTCTCAGCCAAAAGTAGGCAACTCTACAGTATCTGTGCCAGAAGTGGACAAGACCTGTTTTGGGACAGGTGGGCCAAATGCATGTTGTAAATATGTGGCTCACAGCAGATTGCCAGTGACGACAGAGGGCCAACAGTGCCATATCTTTGCCAAACCAAATGTGGCCCCCATCCGCTTGCTATCTGGAATTTAGCCTATTTAATTTATACACCTTTGTAAAAGTGACAAAATCAGTGAAATCCCTAATAACATGTGCATCCCTTATAACACGCGTAATACAACTTTACCTGCAACGTTTACTACATTCTGACCTGGTTGGCGTAGTGCTTTGGCAACTTTTTCCGTTGCTCAATCTCCATTCCCTCGTCCTCTGCCTCATCCTGCTGACTCTTCTGAGCCTTCTCCTCCTCTTCATCACTGTCGCCCCCAGTCCAATCTCCATCTGCCAAACGGCGGGCATGATTCACGTAGTTTAGCCTTTTCCTACAAGCACAACATCTTCATTTAGAAACACAGCCCGTAACAAGCTGCTGAAAAAACATCACGCGTTCATGAGTACTGATAGAGAGTTTTTACTCAGACATTCCAAGTTGAGCACTGCTGATAAATTTTCTGCAGCATCTCTAGAAGTATTGCTTGGTGATAGCAGAATTATATCAGTATTGGAAGATGTTTGCTTGACAGGCATTAGACAGATGTTTAGATATTTACTGTTTCTCCAGATGAGCACAATGTTTAGATGCTGCTGGGCTACTGTGCTACAAATTTTACAATTACACAATTACAAATTTTATCCTCTCTTATCCCTGCTGCACTTTATAAACCACATACTTCTCTCTGTACTGCTAACTCATGTAGATTAAACTCAAACACATGAATCTGTTTGTGGCCAGCCTGTAGGGCAATACAGGCTGCATGCAGGTCACACCACTCAAAAAGTGGATGTTTGGGGCATTCCTACTACATGTATACAGCAGTTTTAGAATAAACGTACTCCTTTTGTTGCTCGAGAAATCTCCTCCGCCGTTCACTCTGCTCCAAAGCGCTGTATTTGCTCTTGTACTGAGCCAGACGGGGATGAGGGGCAGATGTGCTGTTGGCCTCTCCAGATACAGAGAAGCTGGAGGAGAGAGCCTGGGTCAAGGCATCCATCGCGGATCTGTAAACACACACACACAGGAGAGGAGATGAGAGAGCTGAACACACCTGTACAGTCAGACTTCAGCAAGACAGGCAGCGTTCTCCTTCCACAGGCACACTCACGTTTTGAGGTGTCAGCTTGTCAAACACGTGTCTCTTGTTAGCGCGTCATTTTTAGCTGTGGTAAATCCAGACTCTACACTGAGCATGAGCTAGCTAGCTACTCATGACCTGGTCGTCAAAAATGAGTTACTAACTAGCTTCGCTTGCCACTGTCTTTATGAGACTTAGCTAACAGCAGGACAGCTAACTAAAGCCACCCAAAGAAGCTGAAAGCTGAGGCCACACAATTGAACTCTACCCGCTTGCTAGCTGCGTTAGCATGCAAGCTAACCAAGACTGTAGCTACAAATTTAAACTCCCTGGCGGCTCACAGCTCGTGTCGGCCGACTCAGTCAGACAGCAGGAAAGTTAAAACATGTTTTCAGCCAACATAACTCGAACCTGCTGTTGTAGAGGCGGATGGGAGCGCGGCAGTAACGCCACAGGCACACACACAGAAGTGCTTCCGTAGCCGGGTCACATCTCCCTCCCTCCCTCTGACGGAGCCGGCTACGTCACCCCCGCGCTGCTTATCCGTATTGCAGTTTTATCAGACAGTAAACTAAACATTTCCCGTTTTCCTTCATATGGATAACGAATACACCCGCTGCAAAAAGTGTTATAGTCGTGTTGGACAATATCAGTAACAATACTGTAAAACAGTAAGAACCCGGATGTTTCTATTACTCTAAATGCCCAGCTTTAAAGGGTCTATATAATGAAAAAAACACTCTTACCTCACTTATAAAACAGAAAAGTTAGATGCAGTATATTTTAAAACGCACTGCTCACTCTGCAGTCTGAACAATTCATTTCTGGAAACTAAGCTGCAAAACTTGCCTGTTTAACATCAGTTGTTTTTGTGATGTCACAAAAACCTCAATTATTTTTGTGATGTCACAAAAACCTCTATGTGACATAAACATCCTTTTAGGGAGTGTTCAGACTGCAGGCAAATCGTATTTGTTTCTGAAATCAAATCTTTCGAGACAACTGTCCACAGTGTTATTTGGAAGTCCACTGATCAGATCAGAATTGTGTGTCCAGACATCACCCACCTATCTGCGTGGGTGCTGGGGTATGGCATCCAGACTGAGAAGCATCTGTAAAAATCCGATTGGAATCACATTTGTATCAGATGCATGTTAAAAACTTTTTTTTGCTTTCTGGACTATCAGAAAACAATCTGGACACAACCTAGATTTGTGCTGGTAGGCTGGACAAGGCCATACAGCCTTGCTCCAGCCTAACATCACCCGTTCACACTGACGCTTGTGTTCCATCCTGGACTGATGATAACTGAAAAAAGCAAATCAGGGCACAAATCCGTCACAAATACCTACAGCAGAATAAAAGCAGTTTAGCAGTTGGATAGATAGATAGATAGATAGATAGATAGATAGATAGATAGATAGATACTTTATTGATCCCGAGGGAAATTTAGCAGCCAGTAGCAGTTACACAATACAGCACAGTTAAACATTAAAACAAATACAAAAAACAGGGTTGTGCAGTATGAAAAAACCTAAATGGGTAGCAGTTGAAGATGATAAGGAGAGGTTTGAAAACCTGGCATGTAAAAATGAAATATGAGTGTTTAGAGTACATAAGTACGTGACACAAATGTCCTTAATCCACTTAATCGGAGAAAAAAATACATGAAAATGCAGGATATGGGCCCTTTAAGGTCCCGTGTGGTCTTTCCCCAGTGTGTCCACTAGACGGCGGCACAGAGCTAGATTTTAATCCGTCCCGTCGTCTAATAATGGGGAGCTGAAATATCCCACAAAAACTTTCCTGCGCTCATTGTCCGTGGCTCACGTCATGGAAAGAGTTGGGTTACTTCGCCGCTGAAGGTAAAGGGATATACTGGTCGAAGAGGAGCGATCAGGGGTCCTGAACTTACACGCTTCAGGAGAGGAGTGAAAGCAGGACGGCTCTGAGAGGGAAAAGGCGCTTTTGTTGAGGAAATGGAGCGGGCTGGTGACGGAATGAGCCTCAGGTCTCGGGATGCTTTCACCATGTCTGTCTGTCTGTCTTTGTGCCGGGGCTGCTGCTGCTGAGATCATGTTTTGAAAGCGCGCGTGTGCGTGTGTTTGGGGGGCGCAGAGCTTTGTGTTTTTCTCCTTCCTCCTCTGAGACCACCAGTAAACAGTTACCGCAGGATTAAGTACTACAGCAGGATCTTCACTCTGGGCTGTGTGTTTGGTGAGTTAGCCGGTGTTTAAATAGCCGAGCTGAGGATTTGTGCTCGCCTGCCGGACCAGAACCAGGAGAGTTGGACTCTGTTGGGAATATCTTTTTTCCTGAGAGATTCATGATAGTGACTGAAAGCTGGATCTGCTCGGTATTGTAACTGGAACTTCATGCATGGAGGGACGTGACGAGTTTGACTTTGGGGTATTAAAATGTAGCGCTGTTTGAGGAGCTTTTAGATCAAATCCCTGTTTGAAGCTCATTTCTGTGTTCCACTGAAACAGTCTACAGACTGATACTGCTGTATAAGCACAGGCTGTTTTCATCATTACCGTCTCATGCTGCAGGCTGCCTGGGCCTCGCCTTTCTAATGTCTGCCTAGAACCCTTCTTGTTATAGGCCACCTTATTGGCACCAAAGACATAACTAGACTGCCTGCTTAGTGGGCTTAGCGTATTGGTAGACAGGTTAGTTTATGAGCAGCAGCATGGAAGGGAACCCGTTTACAGCCAGTAATCCAGTGAAGCTTTGAGTTCTGCTGTGTCTGTTCACGTCTTGTTTACAGCCGTTGTGTAACTGCATGCATCTGAGATGAGGTGAATCACTAGAGAGACGAAAGGAGAGTGATCTTGTGCCTACGTTTTTTTCTTGCTGTCTGGCATCGGAGGAAAGTCAAAATGTCACTGAAAGCCAAAGCACTTTACACGTTCCAAAGTGAGAACAAGGAGGAGATCAGCATTCAGGAGAACGAGGAGCTGGTGATCTTTGATGAGAACTCTGTGGATGGCTGGTTGCGGGGAGAGAACAGCCGTGGGGAAAGAGGCCTCTTCCCAGCCTCCTACGTGGAGATCATTCGGCCGCGTTCCAACTCCAACCTGACTGACTGCTCCCTCAGCCCTGCGGGCTCACCGGGCAAAGACTTGCCCTACTTCCCCCCCTCCACCTGCGGCGGCGACGACGACGATGACGATGATTGGGACGACTGGGACGATAGCTCTACAGTGGTTGAGGACGAAGACCCTCGCAGAGCGGTGGGAGCCAACGGGCATGCCCACCAGAGCTCATACCCTAACCCCAATGTGCATTACCGCGCCAAGCCCCACATGGAGCGCCAGGACAGCATCTCCAGCTCCCGGAAAGGCAGCATGGTGGGTCGGAACCTCAACCGCTTCTCCAGTTTCGTGCGCTCAGGGGTGGAAGCATTTGTCCTCGGCGATGTGCCCATGATGGCGAAGATAGCAGAGTCCTACTGCATAGAAATGGGCCCTCAAGGGCCTCAGTGGAAGGAGAGTCCTCAGCCCTTTTGCTGCTCCATTGAGGACCCCACCAAACAGACCAAGTTCAAAGGCATTAAGACGTACATTTCCTACCGGGTCACTCCCAGTCACACTGGCAGACCTGTGTATCGCCGCTATAAGCACTTCGACTGGCTGTACAACCGGCTGCTGCACAAGTTCACGGTCATCTCCGTGCCCCACTTGCCCGAGAAGCAGGCCACTGGGCGTTTCGAGGAAGACTTCATCGAGAAGAGGAAGAGACGGCTCATCCTGTGGATGGATCACATGACCAGTCACCCAGTGCTGTCTCAGTACGAGGGCTTTGAACATTTCCTCATGTGCAGAGATGACAAGCAGTGGAAGCTGGGCAAGCGGCGGGCAGAAAAGGACGAGATGGTAGGGGCTCACTTCATGCTCACCCTCCACATCCCCAGCGAGCATCAGGACCTGCAGGATGTGGAAGAGCGCATTGACTCCTTCAAGGCCTTCGCCAAGAAGATGGACGACAGTGTGATGCAGCTGACGCATGTGGCCTCCGAACTCGTCCGCAAACATCTCGGAGGCTTTCGGAAGGAGTTCCAGAGGCTAGGGAATGCTTTCCAGTCCATCAGCCAGGCATTCATGTTAGACCCGCCATACAGCTCTGACGCCCTGAACAACGCCATCTCGCACACCGGACGGACGTATGAGAACATTGGGGAGATGTTTGCGGAGCAGCCTAAATATGACCTGTTCCACATGCTGGACAAACTATCGCTGTACCAGGGCTTGCTGTCCAACTTCCCAGATATCATTCATTTACAGAAAGGTAATGTGAATCTCCGCCATAAGATGATGTTTATAAAGAAAAGTGTATAGCTGCACAAAAACAGCTTCAACAAAAGCTTGTGAGTGAAGATAGAGGCAAGGGGTGGGCGATATGACAACAATATCACGATCCTGAACGATATTTGTTAGGGATTTATGACTAAGTATAGATAATGTCTAGGGTTTAACTCTGCACTATACTCATTCAAAGCCCCTAACCTTAGTGTGTGCAGGTACCGTGATAGTCAGTATGTACAAAGATAAAGGCGAGTGTGTGTCTGTAGGGGAGACCAGCTTACCACTACTATTCCAGGCCAGCTCAAGCACTGTCCGTGAAGGACGAAAAGCAGTCCATCACAAGTCCGTCACAAAAGTTTAGATGTTTTTAAAAGTGGGTAACTGGAATAAGTTCCCCACTGAAATCCAGCAGAGCAGGATGGTGGTCCACGTCCAACTTTGAATACGCCGCCCCCTGTGACAATACTTCGGAAGCTTTTATCCCTCCAAACCCCTGGAGACAAACTAGTGCTCCCCAGTGGATGAAGTATGAATTTGACTGTGCGCTTTACTTATCCTAACACGTGGTAGTGATACAGTACGTGTCACAGTATGTTGATACGTAGACACAATACACTAGTAGCACCACATTTAAAAACCGCCATCAAAAATTCTGGGTGCAGTGATATGTTTTCATTATTTCACATTCTGTACTAAAATTGGACAGGACTAAAGCTTTCTTTTTAATCCAACATGAAGTTCGATTCAGCATTCTGCAATATGCTCACAAAAGCGTATATCTTATCATGATAACAACATTTACCAAGATAACGATACACTTTCATTGTATTGCTCACCTCTATCTACATACTAATGCTGGCTGGCTTTCCCATAAGCATCATCATGTTCTGACCACTGTTGAGGACAAAGTAGTAGTAATTGTACATACTTTATTATTTAATACTGATTGAAAAAAGTGCCGTAGATTGCTGGAGGTCAGCTTAACACATCTGCAGCTCAATTGTGGGAAATTTCCGAAAGTAAAAGACCTCAGGAGAGTGAGGTGTCAGTGGTAAGGGCATGTTGTGGTACAGGCTCAGTGCAAGAATGATGTCGAATCTTACATCTTGGAGCTGACATCATAGATAGACTAAAGATCTTTTGTTTATGAAGCTTATATGGATTAGGAGTGTTGATCTAGGAATGCCATCTCTCCATAATCCATATAATGGTGTTAAAATGCAAACGACTGATCTTACTGAGGTGGTCTGGCGTTCTGCTGGTAGACTGCAGCGCACTAATCTTCCTCTTATTCTCTACAGCTGTTCTCCAAACTCTATAATATACAGTAAAAAAAAGAACGTTGCATTTGCCAGTTTGGCGAGTTTGTGCTTGCACAGCACATTTTTTTACAAGTCACTGTTCTGTCCTGTGAGCAGTTCAACCCAGTAATCATGAGGGACTGCAAAGCTACGTTCACAGAGAGAATGTGCTGTTATATTATTTTACCCTTCAGTTGCCCTTGATTGTGAAAGAGCTGCACTCCTTCCCCTCAGCTGTATTTGAATATTTGTAGCATGGCCAGATATCAGCTGTCAGCAAGTGAGGTCTTAAACTGAACGCTGTATTTTTATATGAAGCTCCAACAGCTACTTCAGCTAATTGTTTTAGGAAAGATGGTTGGTTACTTCTGATTGGTCTAATAGGCTGATCTCATTATTTGCGTATTTAGATTAAATTCCTCACTTAAAATCCAAAGATGATGAGGATCACCATGTAGGCTACAATTAAATTTGCAGTCTTTTGCAGTTTGGCACTGAAATTGTACTTTCAATAAAATGCTTGATAGTTCATACTGTTACATTAGAAAGATATATTTCCTATGTTTATAAACTGTTTCAAACCTGATTGTTGAAGAAAAAAAAACAGCTTTAAAAAGCTTTAAAAAAGTTTGAAAAGATTATTTATTCAACGCATACAGGGAAACTGAACTACAAAAACAGATCACTTTATGATGTCACATAAAGCAATGCATTTACATATATCCCCCTATTCACCCAATGTCAAATTAGGCCCAGTTTTTTTAACACAGAGGTTAAAAGGAGGGCTTTGGCTCAGACAGCTTTTTGAAGCACAATGCAGTGCAGTCAATCAGAACAGAGCTTCGTTTACATATGTTGGTCTTAAAAGTAATAGACGTTGGAAAATGATCATGTAGAGATGATTTACACTCATCATCAAAAGAATAGTTGCACCCAGAATGGGATGACTCATGCAGAGCATCACTGCTCTCTGAATGTCTGCAGTCATGCTGGTTGGGTCAGTCAGGTACAAGGATAACGCCCTCCCTTGCTTACGTCACATGCGCGGCCGAGTGTGAAATCTTGCACGTCTCGCATGTTAAACATACCCACTGAGTTTCATTCCTGTCGGTTGATTCTGTAGAACTATGTGTGCAACTACTCTTTTGATGATGAGTGAATGTTTTGGTATATAAAGTCACACAAACATTAGTGTGCAAACTTAAACACAAGGTGGACCGCAGTGGGGGAAAAAACTGTGTATATGGGCCCATAACATATCAGCATTGGCAAATGTATACATATGTACATGCCGGACATCAGCATTCATCCACAGTTCCCATAGTGGTGCGTCCCTACCTTCCATCTAAATCAGACGTGGACATTATTAGTTTTAGCAGGAGATTAGAGCTGAAATATTATCAGACAGTTCTGGACTTGGCTTAATGTCTAGGCTTAAGGTTGCCCTATTGCAGTGGGTTATAATCCTGATTTGTATTAGTGTACGAGTACGAGTAGCACTTCTTAAAGTATACCTCCTGAAACTCATTCACATTGCAACAGTTGAAGACAGGAAAGGTGAACAAGGGAATTCTTATCCAAACTCAGCAAAGCCTGTAAATCTGAACTCTGCCAGCCTGAGAAGAATAACATACCACCAATCAAGCGAAGCATCTACCAGCCTATAATAACACCATTGTAACAGGTTTAATACAAAGGCCCATATTTTAGGGCACAATCACCAAAGGGGTCACGGCATTAATAGCTTCTTGGAAGTCCTGCTCCACATGCCAGTCTGAAAAGAACAGAATGAATGAATCACGTTCCACTTATCGTCATTAAACCTGTGTCTTTTTGCACTTACAGTGGTGTAACTGCATGGTACTTTCTGAAATGGCCTCTCTAGATGGTCTGCTGTTTGTAGGTGAACTAATGGAATCCCAGAGTTGAGCCCTGAGGGTGTGGTGTGAGCCACATATGGGATTGATAAAAGAAGGGCAAGGAAAGAATGGGAGGACCTCAAAATATAAAACAGAAACACCCGTGACGCTGTTTACCAGAGAGACAGCCTTTCTGACGGCGGGTATATCATGGCCTCCATGTCGGAAGTGCTTGCTGGTTGGATGGGGGCTCGATTGTGGCTTATTGGTGGATGTAATGGTTTAGCTGAGTGGAAGGAATATGCCACGCTGCTGAGGCTGTTGGTCATGAGTCCTAATGGGTTTTTATTTATCAGTGATTCATGGCTTTCTTAGTAATTGTGGGTGTTATCAGTCCAGTAAAGGCTTTGATAACAGTGTAGTCTCCATTAAGCAAGCTTTCGGCTCCTGCTTCTTAGACACGATCACTCTACCTGTCAGATGGATCTATGTTTGTGAGTAGCTCAGAGCCTACTGGAAACACACCTGCTGGTGTTTCGTTTCCATGAACGCCAGGCTGGGAGACAATAGAGTGGGACTGCACAGCGTCTCTGGTGTCAGTCTCCCGCTGGTGCAGAAATAGATTGGGCAATAGGAAATCTGAGCAGCTATTTCCCTTTCCCAAATACACAGCAACCATGCAGTGAATGATCAAAGAAAGCTAATCAACTGAGTTAAAATAACAAGTGTAAAAAAGGGGAAACAAAAACACGGCGCTCCGAGCACACATACTGAACGTTCTCCTACTCATGCAAGTTCATAGTTGTGAAATCTGTTCTGGAGCTCAGGGAGCTCTGACCTGAAGCTGTGGGTCACTCTCCGGGCATTGTAACTAGACTGAATGTTTCTAGAGCTGTCAGGGGTACGTGTGGAATGTAACTCCCAGTTGTTGGCTCACCTCTCCTAACACTAGGCCACCTTGTGAAAGTGACTTCTTAAATCTAGTTGGGATGCGTGATGATACTGGAATTCTAATGTTATTGGGAAATATTTACTTTAAAAGTAGGGCCATCAGATGTTTAGATTTGACTGATTTTTTTTCAACCAATATTTGATGCCTTGAATGTTTAGGTGACGGAAGGTTCTGTGGTTTCCCATTAGAACAGACTCAAATTTCTTTATAGTGGTACTAGTGGGAACTACGGGTCGCCATGTCTCCAACACAAGTATATAGGGATGTCCTGATTAAGTTTTTTTGCCCCTAATCCTGATCCGAGTCATTTTAAATCTCCCGATATCAAGTTTTGATCCGACACTTCTGTTTTCCTGGATAATGCTGCTGCAAAGAGCACACTTCAAGTACATTACAGTAGGGCTGAAAGATGAATCGATTTCATATCAAAATCACAATTTTAAACAATATTCAAATCACAAGAGCTGCAGTTTTAATTATAGGCTATTTTATCAAAACCATGTCTTCTGTATGGGGAACAATAACATATCAGAGCTTGTAAACTGCCTGTAGATGAGTTAGACCAATCAGAGGCAGCCAAACAACTATATGCTGTTACATCACAACCACAGCTAACTGAGAAAGGGGATGCTCTGGTCTTACTGACTAAATAACAGGCCTGGACTTCAGTTCACAGGAAGTAATACTGATCAGATAAGTCGCAATTAGCTATTCTTCCCAAATTGTTCAGCCCCACATTACAGTTAACATGAATCCAGTGTGTAAGCTTGACAACCGATTAGCTCTGCAGAGCATTAAAAAAAGAAATTGCCAGCATCTCAGCAGTTACTTAATGTGTTTTTCTTTTTATACAGCTTGTTATGGAGCAACAAGTTAGCTAGACCTGTTATGTTATATGGCCTTGTTGATCTAGTATATATTAAAAGACATAAGGCGGTTGCGAACTTCTTTGTAAGCTGTGGTAGGGATGTGTCTGAAATGTAGTGTTGAGAGGGTAGGACAAACTGTAGCTCCAATATGGCAAAAACCACAGTGATGGGCTGGTCATCCGAAGCAATGAAGTCACCTTTTTTTGTCATCTTTTTGGCCATGTTCCTATCTTGAAAAAAATCCCGCTTCTTTAAGAAGCTTCCTCGAGCAGGTGTTGCTTTACTTGAGTTTCGTTAAATGTTTATTTTTTTAGGTGCCGTAGCAAAGGGGTAGTATTGAACTCAACCCTGTTACTACCACCTCACGACGTGCTTGCAATGCAGACATTAACCATGACTAGAGGACTGGTTTTGTTCTTCAGTTCAAAATATTTCTACACTGCAGACATTTTAGCCATGCCCTCTTTTTTATGGCACCTGTGTGACCACAGAAGTAAAACAAAGGATTGGGCTTAGGTTCGTGTTCAATAAAGCCAATACCCATCAGTTAAAAAATGTCTTGATTTGCCCTGATACTGATCTTTGGGGCCTCCCTACAAATATAACCAATTTATTTACTATCCAAAGCCACCACTAAGCCTATACCTGTCTTCTGAGTTGGTAAATATAATGTTGATGATGAGAAAATAGTGATAAATGTGAAAGGTTATGTGCCGCTCTTTTAAAACTTAATTAAAATAAATGGATTAAAGTACAACTTAAGCCAAAACTTTATCCACAAAAAAAAAAATCCAAAAACAATGTCTCAGATATTAGGCACCATATTTCTAACCATTTAGTGGAATACTTTATTCCCATCACCACCACTCTAAAGAATCATGAATCGGCAAGTTTCTCTAGAACAGAGCATTTCACACCAAACCAGTTTGACTGACTTTCTTAAGCATGTCTTATTTTAATTGTAATTGTGCACATTTCAGAATAATTATTATTTTGAAATAATGCTTGAAACAAGCAGATGCATTTGTCAGGAGAATAAAAAACTTAAACCAAGTAAATAAAATATGCAGAAATAATCTGAGAGAGTATGACAGTGTCAAAATGAGAAATATTAGCTCTATTGGCTAGATTTAAGAAAATTTCTTTTGCAACGATATTATTTTTTGCAGTGTAGCCTCCTAGCTTCAGCCCAAAACTAAGGAAGCAAACTTGTACTGGCTGATCCACTACGGTTGCGTTGCTCATTGGGTTGCTGTACTCCCATTAAGACTGATATATGTACAGCATTATCTGTCTCTACACACCACAGGGTCTTGTGCTTCATAACAAAGTTGCAATTATTCATAAATAGACTCTGATTAGCCTGATATGGCTATAGGTGGCCGAGGTCGACAGTTTTTCCAGTTTTCTCCTGCTCCCACGCGTTCACTGCACTAATGTGATTTACCATGGCTTCCTGGCACAGAGGAGGAGAGAGCCGAGGCTTTGAAGTGGACCAGACACGCACACATGCGCACACACACAAACGCAGACAGGCTAGCCTCACTCCCAGAGTTTAGGACAGGCCCGTGCAGCTTTCATTTAAGGGAAAGGGGAAATGGAGCTATGTGCCAAGGGAGGGGACAGGACTGAGAGACTGCCAAATGACCTTTCCATCTGCACAACTCCGGTGGGAAAGGCAGCAATTCGGCAGTGAAAAGCGAGACAGCGCTTTGTTTTTATTTTATGCACACAGCATAAATAGCTTAGCTGTGTTCTGACAGATGCTGAGAGCCCTGAAAAGTGTATGTCTCTGCGTCCAAGCTCGGGCTAGCATTTGCGTAACCTGCACACGTTATTGAGCTTGTCAGGATGGGATCAGCGTGCACCCAGCCCAGAGGCATCCTGTCACAACATGCAGTCCTAGCCTGCTGTGGAATTACTGGCTTATATACCATGCAGTGCATGTCTAATCTCTACACTACACCTACAATATGTGCCAGTTCCAGAATTTTGACCCTGTGTAATTCCGTAAGTTCATTGCTGCATGGCAGGTGGTCAGGATCGAAGAACATCTCTTCCTTTAGTTTAGCCTCACTGTTATTAAAGGTCCCACTGAAAGGAACACTGTATTTATATTGCCATAGTTGAAGAAGAGTTCAGTACTTAGTACTGACTTACTGTGAACCTCACCCACTGTTGTTCCTCCTTCAAATACAAATCCCGCATTTGGAAAAGAGGTCACCAAGATGAGCCGATTGCAAAATTCCTAAACTGCTACGTAGTGGGCTTGAGTCAAAATTTACATATGACAACAGAGTAACAATGGGTGACTATGTGGAGAAATCTGCTATTACAGGCTGTGAAGGGAATGCCGGCACTTTTCACACCCTTTCCAGGGAACCAAACTGTCCACAGGCATGGCTAAAGTTAATCTTTAAACAACTTCTTATTCAAATGTCCTGTTCCACCTTAAATGCTACAGCTTGTACAGGTGCCAGAAAGTAACTGATGCATCATTTAAGGAGGAATAAAAATTGCACAACAAACTGGCCAACAGGAAGCCAACTTAAGCTCCCACACCTTTAGCAGGATCCTGCACAAC
Source organism: Semaprochilodus insignis (assembly GCA_034552555.1). Classification (NCBI taxonomy): domain Eukaryota; kingdom Metazoa; phylum Chordata; class Actinopteri; order Characiformes; family Prochilodontidae; genus Semaprochilodus; species Semaprochilodus insignis. The sequence continues at coordinate 42,049,651 of CM067474.1, read as the reverse complement.
TTTAACTCAGTGTAGTTAGTTTGCTCTGTACGTTTCACTCCGGGCAATTTCTCAAACCTTCTAACCTATTATTGAGCAGCGTCGGTCAGTATTTGAGAAGACTGAAGAGAGAAGCAGTTCCACCTTTATTAGCATCACAACCTCAACAGCAACCTGTAAGCAGCCATGCTGTGTGATTTTATCACTGCTTGATGGTTTAAGATGATCATCTTAAACTGAGGTTTTCATAGTAAGTAACCACTTTACTTTGTGTTGATGTCCATATCAAAAGCAAGTACCTAGTGTAGGTCAAGCTCCAAGTAACTAATGTTATCAAAGCCAACTAAATCGAATGATGACCCAGCTTACCTGTCTGTTTCGACATGTTGTTTTTCTGTGTGATCATTGTGGTGTCTCATTGTAAACCAGCCTATCAGAGCAGAGCTCACCAAAAAAAGAGCCAAATGGCTCGTTTCATTCTAGGGCAAATTATAGAGTTGTAAAACACATCTGGGTATTTTTCACCCTGACAAAAGTCACATGCCCTCTATTCATTTATAGTGCTGAATAAATGCATTTCATGGCACTTTAAAGGAGGAAAGTCTAGATTGTCCAAGTAAAAGTCAGTACAGTAAAAAAATCAGCCTTCTTTTCAGTTTTGCTTTGCAGCTACATGACTAATGGAAGCCTGTACCACAGCAATTAGCACTATACAAACTGCGAGATCAAATCATCACACACTTGGCTCAAACCACGTCAAGCTGTTAAAGAGACAATCATTTCATTATGGCTATAATGAAAGCGTAAGCATCTACTGTAAACATGCTCAGGCACGTCATACCGTAGTGTCGCAGTAGTCTTGAGATTTTCCACCTTAAAGACTAGAACAACCCTGATGTATGTTGAAGGTGGAAGGTACTTTTAAAAATTGCAATTGTTTCAGGGTTGAGTTTTGGGGGTGGGCTTATTTCATTAGCTTTAAATGCAGAAGGAAGGCACATGGTTAACATTACTACTGGTATGCTGAATATTTTCCTCCACTCGCATATCCATAGTAACATTCCTCAATTCCCCAATACAGTGGACATAATAGACAGCAGTGATAAAATGGCTATAATGTCTTATCAGATTAGCTAAATGCTAAAGTTAAAGTAATTTAGACACCTTGCTTCAGTATTGTATTCTATTTGGCTGAATTTAGTGCTGAATGAGAAGCCATTTACTCCGCTTACCCATCTGGGTGGCAGAGGGTGCTGAAGCCTATCCCAGCACTCATTAGGCAGAAGGCAGGAAACACCCTGGATAAGTTGCAGACACTCCTGACTTGCCCAACTACATGCCTTTGGAGCAAACTGGAGCAAACCCACGCAGACATGGGGAGAACATACAAACACCACACAGAAAAAACCCTGATTGCCTGGCCGGTGGAACAGCACAACCACCGTGTCACCTTAAAGCAAATCTGTCAAACTCAAGATACTATAAAAATATGACAAATGACATCATAAATGCTGGTTTGGGACCAGAGAGCCTCTTTACATAACTTCATATAGACTTGTATGTGTTTTCTGACCATGTATGAAACGCTGTTACATATGAACATGGAAAGACCTGCAGTGCATAGACAAAGTAAGTCCATTTAATTTGTCACTTAATCGTCACTTTAAGCTGGAAACCTGTATGAGGAATCCTGCATGATGCGCACATCTAACTCCCCAGTGCGAACTGGCTGTGGATTATACAGCTGCATGATTAAAGTGAGGCGTAATTCGGCCAGTCATGCATTAAATAACAGATGTAAGTCTGAGTCTCTCCCAAATCAGGGAGAACTCATCTTAATCTTCAATATGTAAGCGGTCAACAGGTAGAGAACAGCTGTGCTCTGCAGGAGTGAGAGGTTACCTGGCTCTCACGCCGGCTGTGATTGTTTGGTTGCAGTGCTGTGGTTTATGCCTGATATCACAGTGTTTGCTGTGCTTTTGTGATATCGGCCTTGTGAAGGGGAATGTGATAATGATAAACACTGTGTTGCGCCCCGTTGGTCTGTTTGTATTCTTGGACCGTGTCCTGCCCTTGCTGAATCTTTCATTTGCACGTCGGTATTTGCTCACAGATAAATCCAAGTGAAGGATTTGACTGTTTTTCCAGCTCACACCAAAGAGCCTGACATTCCTTGCGATGTTTCTACAGCGCACTGCAGGCCTGTTAGACACATTAAAAACACTGCTGACAATTCATCACTCCTGCTTCACTCCTCTGCACCAAAGCTTGGTGTGCAGGAAGAATGTCTGGATCTGCTACATGTGATTGGACATTATGCCTAATAATGAATGAATGAAGAGTTTATCTTACTGTCATTTAGCCTAAGGCTCTTTGTTTAGTCTCTTATGATACCAGGCCAACCTAAAGGAATGCACATTTATCCTTTATTCTGTCTCTCTCTCTCTGTATTTCACTTTCTTTCTTTCTTTCTTTCTTTCTTTCTTTTGCTGTCTCTGTTTTTGTCTTTCTTACTCTCTCCCTTCTTTCTTTCTTTTATTTCTCATTCTCTCTCCCTATTTTTCTTTCTGCTGCTGCATCAGGTTTTATCTTTCTTACTCTCCCCTCTCTTCTTCCTTTCTTTCTTTCTTTCTTTCTTTCTTTCTTTCTTTCTTTTTTTTTTCTTTCTCATTCTCTCTCTGCCTTTTTTCTTCTTTCTTTTATCTCCGAATTCTTTCTCTCTCTTTCCTGTTTGACTGTAAGTTATATTGCTATGTCTATTCTCTCTGTACTCACTGACCCCAGTACTAATCACAAGTGTTGGGTCACGTACTGCGGCAGGCGTGTTAATCAATCAAAGCCTAGTGAAATAGAGCAGGCCCATCAGGCTGCATTTAGGTCAGATTGGTGATCTGTGCTCTTTATGCAGCCTGTCAGGTCTTATTTCACCCAGCAGCGTCACTGTCCTAATATTTCACTGAACCATCATACAGAACCACATAAGAAAAAAAGTCTCACTGTTTTTATCATAATGTCATAAAGCTAGTGTAACTGCGTTCAGAGAGAGGGACTGTCGCTGTAGTGACTCCTGATTTACAGCTTTAACAATGCCTGTGGTTTTAATGGTCTGTTTGGAGCAGTCGTGGAGGCTCTAAAAGTTTAACTGATTGTGGGCACTCCCTCAGTTCGGTTTCTGACAGAGGCTGCATACCGCTCTCAGCCAGTTGGTTTTCCTCTGAGGGGGGAAAAAAGGCACAGAGAGCCGAATGCACTCAGTTAGGGATCTATTAGCCTTTCCGCTGGGATAAATGGGAAACATACATCTGTGTAGGAAACAAACTCAGATACACATTGATCACAGATTCCATTCACTTAACAGAGCTGGCTCTGTCCAGCAGCGTACGTTCCTGCACTTTCATTATGATTCTCTTCCTCTGGTATGATTTACAACCCACATACACTCAGAATGAATTTTATATGCAAGAGCATTGCTTTTATTTCCTTCTTTCAGCCTTTTTTAGGGGTGGCTTTGTTTTAAAAGAGTGTCAGTTTTAAGAAGAGTGTCATTTCACTCTCTTTATGGCCATGTCTTATGTTCAGAATTTCTTCGCAGTTCAAGAGCCAGAATGCTGATGGATAGCTATCAAAGGAGAGGGCTATGTAATAGAATTGCTCCGAGTTCCAGGAAACCGGCCCTTAGACTTTGGAACCTTGGAATTCTCCAGTTCAACTGTTTTAAAATACAATAGGATAAGAATTCCAGAAATGTTGTGGAGCTGATCTCAGATTGCCTTTTCATAGTCAAACTTTCATGCAGCTAAATAACGCAGTTGCAAAGCAGCACAGTTGAGTTTTTCACTAGATATCAGGAGTTGAAGCTAGTCTTTCATTGTCGTAGGTCTTGTTCATACCTGCTAGGAAAAGTGAATTCCTACCACTTTTTGTTTTCTTTTTTTCTGCATAATTAACCCATTATGCTGTAAACAGCGTCATTCCGAGTGGTTTGATTTGAAATGGTCCGTTCAACAGAACCTTACCAAATTGTGCACAGTGGTGGTGATGGGAACCATATGTCTGAAGTATTTAAAGCATCTAAAATCTTCCTCACAGAAGGCTACTACACGAAATGGTTACAGATATGTTGCATAATGCCAGAGACATTGATTTGCAAAGCCACATTTCAGAAACTTCAGGAAGTTTATGTTTACAAAAAACAATCCGGGAACATTAAAAGTCATTTCTTTGTGCTTTTGTCTGAAATAAAGGATCACGGATTCTTATATTTAAACTCATTGTCCAAAAAAATAGTTTCACCCAGAAGGAAGCGTCGTATTGCAGTGTTATTGGGAAGGAAGATAAAGGTTACCAGAAACAATAAGTGATGATAAATGTAGTCTGATATGGGCACTATTTATTGAGTTACACGTACAGAAGTAGTCTCTCTCAGTCTGCATGCATGTAGTCCTGCGTCTTGCAGCTGTCTGCCAGTGGTGCTGGCACTAAGAGCATGACTCATGAAGGACATCACTGTTCACTGAATGTCCACTATCGTGGCTGTTGGGTCAGTCAGGAACAGCGATAAGGCTTGTACTTGCTTACGTCACAGGCACTTGTGATGTTTTTGGAATATTGTAGTATGTACATTTATTCTAGCATACCTCAAAATAAAAGAACATATGAAGTCTAATCTAAATGTCCAAGACAATGTTACCAGCATTAAAAGAAAGTTTGGGATGTTTTGATATCTTAAATCAGATTATCAAGGTGGAAGTAGTGATATTAAGAGTCTGTAATCAATCAACATTAAAAACACATTAAAACGTTCCCTGTTGTTGATCTGTTTAAACCTTTGGGGCCATATTTGATATGTTTTTTCATATGTTTACAAGATTATTGATTATTTTGTTGTGATGTTTATGCAAGCTAAAAGTGCTGCTGATTATATTTGTGGTTTTCAATATAAAGCTTACAATGATTTTTCAGACTTTGTATTAGTACGTTTTGAACATTTACAGCACATTTGAACATTTGAATTCCGCAATAATACTGATAACTGTATTTTATCTCTAAAATGGTGTTTGAAAGAAGGTTTTGGCCTAAAAGCATATTTATTAAATGCGTTCATGCAGGGAGTTCCCCAAGAAACCATTATTTTTTTAATATACCCATCATTTTACCATGATTAATATTCCATATATAAACTCAGTAGATGGGTGATTTTGGATGAAATGGCACAGTAAAAAAATCTGAGTCAAAGTTCTCTAAAATCCACCATTTCACGCTAAACCACTCTGAATGACACATGACCTGCTCACAAGGCGACAGAGAGACGTCAAGCCGTTTACATCTGGCAGCCTCGAAAGTGTTTCCTGTGACCACTTGTGATCCGATTTCCAAGGGTCCCGTGCGTATTTACTGTGCCGGTGCCTTGCTGTGTTTGTTGACGGAGAAAACTGTACCACTGGTTCATGTACACGTTTGGGCTGTTTCAAGTGTTTAGACTGCGCGGATTGCTAACGCTACTTGTAAACAAGCAGGAAAGGAGCCGAAGAAAGAAGCTGTGCAGCTGCTTTTGTTTTTGCTGCGATGACGCAGTTGACAAGGCTGTCATTCCTTACTGTTGGGGACACCTTGAGATGCCTTGAGTGATCAAATGGCTTCTTCAAGTATTGTTGTATCATTTTTATGTCAGCTAGGTGTATAGCTTGCAATACAGCAGCCTTAATAGGCACAAACTGCAGTTGTACCAACTGTCATGGCAAAGTTTGCTGGGTAGCCAACTAGCTGTTTAGGCTGCTTATGTTATGGTTGCGTGTGTTGGTGGAATCAGTTGCTTGGAATAATTGTCTAATGAAATGATGGTACAGTTTCGATTCACAAAAGTAAGAGGTGAGGAGCTCGACGCTATATGTCGTGCAACACAAGTAGCATTTAGTTTCATGTAGGTTTCAAGCATCTAAAGTTACCATGTGAATCCAGCATGGCACTGGTTAAACTTGGGATGGTAGACCAGGTGTTAGTCTGCAGTCACACTGTTCTTCAAAGAAGAAAGTAGATGGCTTAAGCAGCTTGAGATGGCCAAAAGACCTGTGGAATGTTCAGCTCAGCCAGCCATAATGAAACCAGCGTGCTCTAGACTGTACATGTTCTCAGAAGCAGGAGTAACAACTCTAGCTGTGTGTTCTTTGTGGGTATTTGTATGACCTTACAGATATGCAAGAGCTGTATTTGCTGTACTGCTTCGTTGCCTTTCTGCATTCTTAGAGCAGTTTAAATGATCGAAATGTCTTCCTGGTGATAAATTTAGAAACCATGTCCCCATCAACTCATGCAAATTTGTAGATCATGTGAAGGTCCATGTTGGCCATGGTAAAGCTGGATGCCCTGCATGTTTATTCAGAGTGCAGTTTGTATTGTTAAGCATTGGGGTGGATTTGTGGAGATGTGCTGTTTTGAAGTTGTTGTTTTTTTGGTCAGCTGGTGAATGCAGCTATTGAATCTCTTATTGGAGTCATCTAACCCTTTAAATTCTCAAGGAGAATTACATATAAGGCTTATTATTTAGTAACTACATGGACTACAGTGCAAATTGATTTGAGAAAATGATAATTTTATGGGATAACTGTGTAACTGTCTTCTGTAGTAACTACATATACAGCTAGCAAAGTAGCTACCCAACTAATTGAATCTCCTGCTACAGTTTGTGCTGAATATAACAACCGGATAGAACAGATACCGAGCTCAGAGTTACACTAATGCCAGCTTGGCTGTATGTATTAGCCTATAAATCAATGGCTAGGCTAGCGGTCAGGATTGGTTGACACCACAGGGTTTCCTAATGGTTGAATGATGTGTGGGTGTAATCCGTACAGGGTGTTGCAGGGGGAGAACACTGATAACATAAAGCATGTAAATGATGTAAGACTATGGATTGTGTGAAATTGATGAGCCTACAGAACACTGTATAGCATCACAAATAGCACAATAATCTCTCATCTCTTTTTTGCATTGACCTATAGGGGTTAAAACTGGAGTACTGAATCAGGCATCGACCCTGCCCAGCTAGCAGTACAGAACTCGATTATAGACTTCTAAAGTTTGGTTTGAGGGATTGGCTCTCAGCTGTGTGTGTATTGTGGCTTTTGTCAATTAGATTATGGAACAATAGGGTGCAACTGGGAAATAACACTGTGACCTCTGCTTCAGAACGAGAGCCGTGTGAGCGAGAGAGAGACGAGGAGAGACATGCAGAGCAGTACTCTGCTGTGCTTGGCACTGACGCTTGTTTCACTCGTTCTGTCCTTCTTTACCACCGCTGTAGTGTCAGTTGAGAGCTCAGCTCAGAGGCTTAATCTGCACATGGCTGGCTTCACTGTGCTATTCTAGATCAGCTTCAACAATACTGCTGCTGTATTGGTCCAAAACTGGTTTGAAACAAGAACGGCATTATCAGCACCTGCTTACCCACAGAAAGATACATATCTCTCCAGTTTCAGCCGTGTCTTTACACGTCTGTTATCCAGAGAGTTGATCTCTGGTGCTTCTCTGTAGAGGGGTTAAATGTAGACTTCATTAAACGACAGAATTGACTGACTGGTGTGAAAAAAATATCTTGAATCTAGGGCATATGTACGCACACACATATCTTGGAGTGACATGGTTGCTTGGGAACGTGCATGATCTCACACACACACACACACGCACACACACACACACACACACACACACACACACAAATGTAGATTTCATAATCTAACTTCCTGTTTCAGATTACAAAGAGATCAGGCCACTGTGTTACACTACACAGTCCTAGAATTAATCTCTCTCTCTCTCTCTGTCTCCCACTGTGAGTAATATATTGTCAGATCTTGCTCCGTATCATATCCACTGGTTTGAGTTAAGCCAAGTAATTTCTTTGATTACACTGGATTAAAGCTAAATAGTCATTCAGATCAACAATATAAAACCATGTTATTTTTCTACAGTTCAAATTTCAAATCACTTCTAACCAGCTTCTGGCCTGCTCTGCTTTTACAGTGCGCACTCTAACATTTACCCTGAGGGTTGGTCGTAAGATATGTGTACTCATGTTAAGTAGATTTCCAGGCCAGTGGATGTTTCTATGGCCATCTAACCTGAGGTCACTTTCTTTATCTAAGCCCTGCACTGTTTTCCATCAGCTACTAAGAGCTACATATTGTCTAATGCTGTTTGAAGTCCCGCATGTCCGGTTAGTCAAGCCTCTGTGTGACCATTCTGTTTCACTCAGCTCTCCTGATCTCATAAGATTTGCACAGAACAGGACATTGTGTGCCATGCTGCCCCTCCCCTGCATGAATGTTTGCCTTTCATTCTCTGGTGATAAAGAGCAACACATCATGGGGAAAACAGAATGAATTGATTTTGGCCAGAACTACACACTAAGAGAGAACGCACAGCAGTGTTGCCCTATAACACCCTGTTTGCAGTGTCCAGCTGAGCAGCGAGTTCATGATAGCGCCAGTGGTGGACGAAGTACACAAGCCATGTACTTGAGTTAAAGTAGAGACCCCCAAAGTAAAATATTACTCCAGTAAAAGTAGAAGTTCCTCCCTTTAGACTTCCACTTGAGTGAAAGTACGAAAGTATTTACATTCAAATGTACTTAAGTATGGAAAGTAAAAGTAGCAGGATTTATTATGGCTCTAATGTCCTATTATCATTTCTGGAACAAGACTCATTATAGGTGAAAAGACTCACTTTCGGTCCACCAGTCTTTTAACAGAATGTCATTAAGTAGTCTGACACTGACGTCTAATAACTTTATCATAAGCACAAAACACTGACACCAAACAGTTTCCATTACGTAGAAACAAGCTCTGTCCAACAGGTCAAAACAAGCTCAAAACAAAGCGCGTGCTGTATCCTGATAGGTGGGCTCGCTTCAGGTTTCTTTCATTTTGACATGTTACGTTTTTATGAACATATAAGCCAAAAGGAACGACAGATTTTGCATACTGTAGAGGAGTAAAAAGAAAAGATATCTGACTTTGAAACATAGTGGAGATAAAGTGAAAAGTCACACAATGTGGAAATACTTCAGTAAAGATACAAAAACAAAAATCTGTAAATATAGTAACTAATTACATTTACTTTATTACTCTCCACCACTGGGTAATGTTGATATTGACAAACAAGGCTGTGTTTTACCAACTAGCTTCTGATATGATACTCTGTCAGTCAACACAAAATTAGCATGTATAAACTGTGTGTAGAGGTTATAGAATAGACCTTCTGAGATTCACTGGGCTTTTGAAGCCATCATTAAGTCATGTACTGTGCTGAAGTCAGAGACCTCCCTAAATTTTGTTTGTTTCTAATTCAAACAGCCATTAAGCTATTCATTTGTTCAGGAAACATATCTGAGGAGATTAGATGTAATACTATCCACACAAAAGGAAGGAAATAAGTCGATCAAAAAAACTGCAAAACTGCACTTCAAAAATTATTAAAAGCTAAAGAGACTCCAGTTAACAGTGTAAGAGCTGATGGACCACCAAAACTGTCACTATGAGAGAAACAGTGCATAAATCCATCATGGTTGAGAGGGAGGAGAAAACCAAACTCTTTCTGATCTAAAAAATCCACATGTTTCTGTTCATTCTTCCACTGTGAGTCCACACTGTAGGTCTGGAAAGATGTGTAGCTGTAAAGAAGCTGTTACTGAGAAAAGAAAACAGACAAAGTACATTTGTAAATCTATTAAAGAAGCTGCAGGTGCTCCTGCAGAGAACTGACCACCCCAGAGTCCGGACCTCCACATGAATGTGTTTGAGATTATTCAGATTGTGAGAAGCTAAAAAAAATGAAAAATTAAGTACTTCTTCTTACAGGCTGTTTTGGCTGAAAGTTAGTCATGTGTAGTCTTTGACTTTGCCCACTACTGAAGACACCTCATCCGCTTTATTTGAACTACTGCAGTGGATATAATAAATAATAACTGTTGCATGTTCTTAAAGTATTGATGCAAAGTTGTGATAAATATAATAGACTAATTGCAGTATTGACACAGTTCTACTGATGGTGCTGCAGAGCCCATTTCATGTAATGCCATATTTCCAGACCCAGAGCTGAACAGAAGTACAGGCTTAAAAAGGAACTCTGCAGCACACAGGGAGGAACAGCCTTTGTTTTCTGCTCAATATTGGTTCTGCATTAGTGAGGAGGAGGAAGTGGGTGGGTTTCTTGTTGCTACCTGTTGTTCACTCTACCTTCCTTCTTTCCCACTGACTATAGAACAAGTAAGATCATGCGTCAAAAACACTGCATATAATATCTCAACAGGAAACCAAATCATTTTCCCCTTCAGTGAACCTCAGTAGCATAAATGATTTAAAACTCCTCTTCTTGCGGTTTGTTTGCTTATTTTCACTCATACTTCATTGAAACAAACCAGATAAATTCAGTGGAGCGAAGTGTGGATTCTAAACATTAAGTAAATACCACAGTTGTGTTTGTACATAGAGGAGATATTCAATTATGCCTTGAACTTGGTGAAAATTTGTTGTTGTATGTACAGTTGCTTTGTGGAAAGAACGTTTTTTTTTTTTTTTTTTTTGATTTATGTCAGGCAGATGTTTTTCATTTGTCTTTTTTTAACATAATCAGAAAGCTGTCGGGAGTGCAGACCTGGATCTGTTGATACAGAAAGTAAATCAAGTGTATGTAATGAATGTAATTCATTATGTAAATGTGTATTTAAATACACTGAAGGGAATCAAGTGTTCAGGCACCTTTACTTTTGTCAACAGGTGCCACAGAATGCATTTATTCAGCATTTCAATTTGTGCTCTGATCTTTTGCATGCCCATTTCCAAGTCCAATGATTTGGCCTTAAAAAAAAGCAAGCTGTTTTCCCCTTTTTGGTGAGCTCATGAATAAGTTGATGAGCTCTGCTCTGAGTTGCTGCTTTACAGGGCAACATTACAATGGTCACAGTAGCAACATGTCGAAACAGACACAGAAAAATGCACCTCTGTTCATTTACTTAGCAATGATAACATTAGTTAGTTAGAGCTCGCTAGTAGAATGTTGTCTATACCAGCTAATTGATTTTGATCTTGACATCAACACAAAGTAAATTAAAGTTGTTTCTCACAATGACACTTTCAGTTTAGGATGATCTGCTTCAACCATCAAACAGTGGATAAAAAAGTGGATCTTGTTAAAGGCATGAAAGCTGAAGTTGACTTCCTGTTGCCAGCTTGTTTTGCACATTTCACCTTAAGTGGTGCTGTGGTTACATTCTGGCATCTGTTTAAACTGTGGCATTTAAGGTGGAATAGAACATTCTACTAAGAAGCTGGATGGCATCACTTTAAGATCAACTTTAACAATGTCTGCTGACCTTTCCTGGAAAAGGGTATGAGAAAAATGCCAACATCTCCTTCACAGTCTGTAATGGTAGATTTCTCCACACAGTCTTTAATTTTTTTGCTGTTATTGCCATATGTACATTTTGGGGGTGTAAATGTTAATGAGTCAAGACTGTTATGTAGCAGTTAAGGATTTTGGAATTGGCTTACCTCCCTCTTTTGCAAAAGTAGGATTTGTATTCGAGGGAGGAGAGAATAGTGTTTGAAGTTCATGCTATCAGATCGTGCTATCATGTACCAAATACTCATTATGCTGATGTAAATGCGCTGTTCCATTCTATGGCACCTTTAAAGGGGGTTGATTACGCTTTTCTGGTTTTTCCCTATTATTTAGTGTAGCAGCTCTTTGAGCATGTAAGTGCTCTGCAGAGTTATTCCATTCTCCTCTAGTACCTCCTGGTACATAAAAACATTCATGTTTTGTTTAAATGACGTTTAATTCCACAATACTGGTTGAAGAGAAGCCCACCTCCATGCTTCACTGTGAGTACCATGTTCTTAGGATCATTTGTGCAACCCTTCTTTCTCTAAACACGACGAGCTGAATTACTACCAAAGGCTTCTAAGACACAGTACATGTTCCAAAAAGTTCTGAAAGCTTGTGTCCACATTTTAGACCTGACTTTGACTCTGTACTCTCTTCATTGCAGGTGCGTTTGCGAAAGTGAAGGAGTCACAGCGTATGAGTGATGAGGGGAAGATGGATCAGGAAGAGGCGGATGGCATTCGGAAGCGCTGCAGGACAGTGGGCTTCGCCTTGCAGGCAGAGATGAACCACTTCCACCGCCGCAGGGAGGTGGACTTTAAAGAGATGATGCAGGCCTACCTCCGCCAGCAGATCGCCTTCTATCAGCGCGTAGGCCAGCAGCTGGAGAGGACCCTCCACATGTACGACAACCTCTAGAGTATGAGCTGGCCATCACAAGTGCTATTAGCATGCAGGAACTTCATTAACCCACGTGGAGAGCTTATCCTGCCTCTACACAAGAAGCCGCTTAATCTGTCTAGAACTCGAAGGTTTACAAAGATGCCCCACGCCTTAGAGACGACACATGGATTCAGTCATGTCGATGGCTTTTACAGAGATGGTTGGACTTGTAGTCGTGGTCATGGAGATGGTCAGACATTAGAGAAATGAGAATGCACATGAGGACCAAGCACTAGCAAATGTCACTTTCTTGGCTGCCTTTAATAGCCAACACACAGAATTCCAGGGACTTGCACAGTACACGTTGCCTTGATGAAAAATATCCATATAATTGTACCTTTCATCTTATTTTGTTACATGTATTCCATTTAATTTAAGCATATTTGCTGGGTAAAGTAAGTCTTTACATTATGATCTGTACTCTTGACCAATAGTGACCTCCCAGACTCAGGTTGAGTAGCTTTTCTTGAGTAAGGTCTCGTTGCAAGCCATTATCGTCCCTGTTCGTGACATCTTTATTGAGCAAGCTCTGCAGGTGCCAGAGCCCCAGAGATGGAAACCTGTGCTCTGTTTCAGACCCAACAAATGTAGAACTAGCTTAGCTAATGTCTGATGTTTAGGATGTTTGCGAGTGCTTCAAAACGTACAAAACATGCTACATGTTTACTTTTATTATGTGGTTGTTTTTCTCAAACAGCAGACTAAAATTTTGTTGCCTTGCCTGCTTCTGGCTACAGTGTCCACCAGTACGAACCTCAGAACATTCCAATAATACCAGCATTTCAGCTTACCCAATACGGGAAGTATTCAGAGAGCTCAGCACCTCAGAATCAGTATATTAACAGCAACAAATGTACAAATGCTGGCACTCTGAGAGAGATTTTAGGAATGCACCCTGTATTTGTTGGTTTAGATTTGAGTTAGGGAGTGCCTAAAGGGCCCGGCGCTGTTAGTGGTATGTTTTTTGGTAAACAAAAAAAAGTAGAGCTTAGTTATTTTTTATTAAGAGTAACTTTTTTACTTGGACTTGTGTGGATAAGATTAGTGTTTTTTCCAAGAACTAGTTAGTTTAAGACAGAGTTCTTGTACAGGCTTTCAAAGAAATGTGAATTCATGTGATTTCATGTTCTACAGATTTTGCAGTCACAGGCTAATAAAAAAGGTCAGTGGTTAAGGCTAGGGACGAGGGTAGCTTTTGTAGTATTTTTCTATGTACCGTTTTGAACATTCAACACAATTTACAGTCATTTGCACATCTTTTTCCTGTTCTGACGGCGGTTGAGGATCTTTAAACTTGCTTCTTAAAACAGATCTCCTCACTCAAACATGACAGCTAACAAGCTAGCTTGTGCTCCTGCAATAATGAACACTATTGATAAAGCACATCAAGACTGCCAGCACTAACATGTTTAGTTTATGGTGCTTGTTTGGTAAAAACCTATCAACCCTTTTCTTTAGTTCGATTCTTTTTGACAGGTGTGAACACTCCACCTGTACCCGGGTCCACTCCATGCAACAGACCCATGGTCTACCAAAACTAGTGCTTCCAGGTGAAGCTTGGTTCAATTCCACAGCTGGTGGGAACACATTTTTATGATGGTCAACACCCCAAACACCAGCATTCAACATCGGAACGTGCTTTCTTCTTCTTCTAGCAGCATGTCACCGTCTGCATAAACAGTCTGTTTTAACATCTGACTCTTGACAGATGCTCATATCGTTCTTGCAGCGTGATAATAACATAATAACAGCAGACAAGCAATACAGGCAATAGTCAGGTTTTGCATTTGCTTTCGGCTCATGAATTGTGGAACATACTGAATGTTTAACCAAGCGTCAGTGACCCGATTGGTAAATACCAAATTTGAGAAAGCAGTTATAAACCAGTTTAAATGGAGGTTAATGTGAAAGTAACAGAGGAGCTGTTTGCTGTAGCTGTTGTAATGTGACACCAACCGAACCAAATGAAAAAGATGCAGTGTCACAAAAACCCAAGCTCTGGAGAAGAACTAGACGTGAAAACAGCTTTAAAGTAATTTGTATCCCCAGTACCATGGTGGCCATGGTGCTGTGTCTGCAGTTACTGTAAACATATCTGTAAACATATTTAATTTCAGGGGTTGAGTCCCTATACATGCTTTTTGTTGGGGAGACAGCATGCTGGACGACTGTTGATGACCAAACTCTTTAACTATGAATATTAACCAATGATTTTCCATTCCACTGTGTCAGTGATCATAGTCTCATGTGTGAGAGATCAGTGATCATAGTCTCATGGTGTTTAATTATCAAAAACCGTGGTGGGAATATGCATAGTAATTAATATATTCATTCATGCAAGTGAATCATTCATTCTATTAATGTTCAGATTTACAACATCATAAAGTTCGAGATCCAGTAAGAGGTTCCAGCGTTTTGGTCCCAGCTGTTTGCTTGATTTGCAGAGGAATGACACGTACAGTAGTTGGGGGAAAGCAGTGTGATCAGTTGGGGGATTTCTTTACTGGCAATCTAGCCAGATACACAGATCCCTCTGGAAACTGAAGACCGTGGAGTGGAGACGGGTCATGAGTCAGGGCTGAGTCTGTCCACTTGGCCATTGTATGCACATTCTTTATACAGCTGATTTCGGGGTAATGGAAAAGAAGTCCCTCCCTTTGCAAGCGCTGCAATTGCTGACAGACCAAAGTATTAGTAGTTGTGTTCTGACTCGAATAAACAGAGAATTAGTCTTTGTTTTTTTGTACAAATTGAGGCAGGGTGTAGTATGACTCTTATAATGCTGAAGATTTGACATGGCACGGAAAAGACTTATTGAGATGAGTGAACAAAGAGGAAGATAAAAGCCCATAAGACTGACTGCATTGGACTCCACTGATTGCTATTGATGACCCTTGTAGAAAGAAAGACAGGAATGTATTAAAGCCATATCTCTGGGGGACCACAGCCTTCACACGGATGATTTGGACTCTAAAAGGACGTGTGAGTTTGGTTAGTAAAATATATGTGTGATTACTCTCTGTTAGGAGAAAGCTGGAAAAAAGAGAGCATTGTTTTCCACTGCAGTCATGCGCTGAATGTCTTAATAAAGAGATAATCTGAAAGTGCATTCTGTGTTTACATGTTTGTTTTCTCATATGACTGTAAACTGTTATGCAACCAGCTCGGTTTTTTACATCAATAAATCAATGTGCCTAAAACTAACTTCAAAAGCATACAGTAGAAGTCAGAGACCACCCTTCGTTGACTTAATTTCCAGTCAGAACAGCCATAAAGTACATATTTTTCAGCATCGGCCAAAGCAGAAAACATACGTTAAACAGAACTGTTCTGGTTCTCATGATCCAAGTAATTCCAAACACATTCAGTGATGCAGAGGTCTGGACTCTGGGGTGGTCCGTCAATCGTTCTGAGAACACCAGCATCTCTTCTGATTTGCACATTTCTGTTTCTTAGTAACAGCTTCTTGACAGTTGCACATCCTCTTGGACTCATTGTGTTGAGTTATCTTCTCTCACAGTGAAGGATGGAAAGAAACACCTGTGGGTTGTACAGATCTGCAGTAAGAGTGGAGCTTGATTTTCTCTTCTCTCTCTTAAAGACAAAAGCTTTAAATACTGTTTACCTGAGGGTTACAGTTTTGGTGGTCTACCAGGTCAGTTGTATTTATTTAATACATGTTTTGATGTTCCTCTTCCCTTTATTCAAGTGGGTTATTTTATATCTAATCTCTCCAGAAATGTCTCCTGAAAAATGAATAACTTGTGTTTAGACTTGTGCATAGCACAGTACGTTCAGTATGATGTGTGATGAGTGTTTTCTTCATCAACACAAGCCTCTTTTGGAGAAGTGAAGACACTGCCCATAGAGAATGAGTGATCCTCACACATTTCCTCATTTCTTTTCCAGCTGAAGGTGGATTAGATGACTGCTTATTCAGGGTGCTGAAAGACCAGGTGGAGTGCCTGATAGTAGAATGCCTGGTAGATCTTGTGTGCAGAAAACCTGTTGTAACCGAAAGTGCCTTATAAAAGGAGGACCTTGCTGAGGGAGAAGATGGAAATCAGCGAAAGTGAAAAGCACATTCCTGTTGTATGATTGAGCCGTTTGATTTTCTATCCTATTTCCCAGTAACTGGTTGGAATAAAACAAACTGAGGTGACCCTTCCCTTTTGTGCTTTATTTACGAGTTTTGGCAGGATGATGCTCTACAGATTTGATTTTATGAACCAACACAAATGCTCTCCAACTGTGCACTGTGACATCATAGAAACTTTGCTGTGAAAGATGTTTTATCCGTAAAGCATTATAAAAGTATCAGATGTTTGGTCAGTGATGTCTGGTAACTCAATTCTTAAGCTCTGTGCTAAGCAATATATTGCTGAAGCACATGCTGAATCATACGTTGGCCACACGTTCATAAATGAGGCAGAATGGAAAGCAAAGCATGTGTATGGTTCATGAACGAAGGGAACAACTATGCATGCAAACCTAGGCCCTAACAGCCTGCAGAGTACTCAAACTGCTTGGGGTGTGAAGAAAAATAAAGAGACCAGATGGTCAGATCCTCTCCCTGCATGACTTATCTAATCCCGCTGTCCCACAATCCTTTGGTGCTCGCATCACCTTAGCAAATCTGACTGTATCAGAGGCATCATGTTGTCTCATCTAAACTCACTGTGATCTCCAGCATCAGTTACGTAGGACTGATATTGGTTTGCTTAACAGGCTGGTAATAACAAAAGCATTGTGCAGCTCAACATTCATTATTCCTCATTTGTTCCGCACTGAATCAAGCCGAGGCTTCTTGTCACATGTGCAGGCTGTAATGCATTCAATCAATGCTACATCTGTGTTCGATATTTTACTGTAATTTGACTTCTTAATATGGAAACAACTGCAAAATGGAAGTCAGATGTGCAAACTCATAATGTACATTGTACTTTATTATTTAACTGCGTTTGTGAATTAAATTATGTTCAAATAATAAAGCAAAGTGACAGTAATAACTATCTAATGAGATCTAGGCACAATTTGTACAATGTTTTCATTTAAAATAATGCAAAATGATCTAAAACTAACATGTTGTATGATGTATCATGTTGCACTGCCCAGATGAAGTATTCTAACCTCTTAAGGGTGCTGCTCCTAGTTATATCAGTTAAGGGCAGGTAGCCAATGAAAGAACAGCAAACACATTGACGTCTAAGGCTTCTGGCAAGTGACAGTTATCACCACTGCTGCCGCTTGCTCTTGGCAACAAAACACATTTGACAGCAAATAAAAGAAGTTAAATAAATAGAAACAAAATAAGACATTGGTGTTGCTTTCCACTGCAGGAGACAGCTACTGGCGACTAAAATGACCAACATCTCTTCTGGCTCAGTAAAGAATGAAGAGGGAGAAGGGACTGTGCATTCCCTTGTTTCTTACAATAGTGGTGGTTCACCCTTTTTTTTTTGGAGTATGAATTATTGGGTTGCTTTATCTTATAAATTGCTTCTGTAAATAATCAGGAAACTGGACCACGAATCAGTTTGGAAATTTGGTAACACTTCAATATGGCTTTAATATATTAATGCCTTCAACAGTTCTGTATCTTAGTCTACAATGTAAACAGAGTCCTCATTCCAAGTGGTTTGATGTGAAATGCTGCAAATGCTAGAGATGCTTTAGAGGCTAGCAAATAAAATGGCTGTATTTGTCTGCGTTGCAGGTATTGCAACCCCTTGTTCCCATCACCACTAATGTAAAGCAATCAGATAATCCATTTCACATCAAACCACTCTCTTCAACTATATTGAATTGTGCAGAAATTTTGAAAAACAGGTGTTCACAACCAAATCAATACTCTATATGGCTAACTGGCATATAGACCAGTATAAGGCTAGTAAAATGGGTTCAATCAACTTAACAAATTCTGCACAATTCTTCTCTTTGTAATCATCACCAAAAATGCTGTGGATTTACTGTTGTGAACTGTTGAGGATTAGGGGTCAAACTCTACATTTGTGGCTGATAGCGTTGTCTTCACTTCTTGTTTGAATTTTTTTCATTCCACCTTAAATGGTGCAGCAGTTAGGCCAGCGTCTTAGGCCCCAGACTGTAACTGCTGCACCATTTAAGGTGGAACGAGAAAAGGAAATAGAAAAAGCTGAAGAATTTGAAGCCTCATCTGTTTCTTTTTGCCTGGTTTGTTTTTTGCATTACTGATAATAATTACCGAGTAGACGTGTAAAAACTGTGAATACAGGGGATTTGTATTGGATTAAAATTACATAAGGCATCGTTAATCACTTACATTTACAACACGTCCCCAGGTAATACTAATCTAAATGCTAATACTAAATAATGGCTTAATGCAGTACAAAGGTGCTCTAGTGTTTATCAGCAATATACTACACACTGGTAGGTTGCTGCCAGTACTTGTAGATAAAGTAAGGGATAAAAAGAGTTCAAGTATGGATTTACCACAGAGGCTTACACTACACTTTAATCTACATAACAGTCTGTAATAGTAATTTTATTGCAGGAGTAATCCAGATAAACATGCTGAAGTGGGGAAGCCAGGGTTAAATAAAACCTATCAAACACAGACAAGAAAACCAAACACTGCAGTGCTGTTGAGCTTTTTTTGGTCATTGTGTAAAGTGGCCATTATGGTTCCTTTCCATTGCCACTTCACCCAGAAAGACTGGTAAATGAGACAGACGCTTACTGTGGTTTGGAAACAGCAGTTGTTACAGCAATAAAAGTATGTTTATTTATGTCTGCAGGATGTTACTCACCGTCTGAGAGAGACAGAGAGAGACAGTCGTTGACCTAACCAGGCATTGATAACCGCCCAGTAATGAGAAACAAGTTCTCTCAAGAAGAAAGATGACAGAAGTCAGAATTACATTACAACGTGTTCAATCACTTCTCTGATCAAATTTAGCACAAGAGCCCATATGAAATGTCTTCCAAAGGGGGGAAGAAATAATTTGACCTTTCTCAAACTTGCCCTTCATTTCAATTCCAGAATAGAAAGACATTCCCAGATTTCCCCTCTGCACCTTCCCTCTGGGGAGTTTGCTGCCATCTTATAGGGCATTCATAAAAGATGTTTTAACCAGCAGACTTTGAAGTCCGTGAGTGCACAAAACTGTAAACTTGTGTTTACAGTTTACAGGGTTGTGCTATGTCCTAAGATGCATTGTGAAGATCTACCCCATTAACCACACAACATATGCACATATTTGCTCAGAACACAAGTTCGATTTTATTTAATAGAATCATTATGCTTGTTGTATTTCAGCCCTGGTGTAATCATATTTTATTCTTATTCATTTTTTATTATGTTTTGTTTGGAAACAAAAGAGGTAAATTCTTGAAACAACCACCAGAAAAATGTTCCATCAGGATTTGTATGGCTGTAGTCAAGTGAAGTTGGTTAGGCCTTCAGGAGCTGAACTAAACTCTGAATGTGTCAGATTAGGCACTGATATAATCACAACAGTGGAATCAACTAATCACAGTCTGATCTGCAATGTGTGGGCTCAATTTCATGAGATGAAATGTCATTCTTCACTGAAAGAGTACAAGATAAAATAAATAGTAATGTCTCATGAAATGTCTTTCACAAGTTTTGAATGTTCCTGATTAATTTAGAACTGTTCATGTCAATAGCCAATAGCTTGGTGCCAATATACTACTGTAGTCCCTGTACTTTTTGATGACCTGAACAGAAGACTTTCCACTATTAGTCGCTAACAGTCAAGTTCACCACTGGATCTGCCAGTTTATTTGGACCACATGTCTAGTATTCGAGGATAGTTATCCACGTAGGGACTAATGACGTTCGTCTGCGGCAGTCAGAGATAACTAAGGCTAATATTAAAGAGGTGATGTCCGATGCCGTATCATACTCTGGCCCCCTCCCAGTTCGACGTGGGGCCGAAATGTACAGCAGATTATGGGCGCTGAACTGCTGGTTGTCCAAGTGGTGCTTAGAAAACAATGTGGGCTTTGTAGACAATCGGTCTACTTTTGAGGGTAAGCCTGGTCTTTTGAGTCGGGACGGTATCCACCCCTCGCAGGAAGGTGCTGCTCTCATTTCCTGTAATATAGCACAAAGTCTTAGTGAGAGTAGGAGAGTTAATCGCTGACAAACCAGGGCCAAGACCAGGCAGCAGACAAACAGGCTAAACCAAGTGTCTGCTAGCTGTCTAGAGACGCCTCATAGGATCCATAGAATCGAGTCTGTGTCTGTTCCCTGAATCTAACAAAATTTTAGAAATCGGCAAAAAGTTAGTCTTAATCAAATCAAATCAAAAGTTAGCCTAATCAATATCAGACCAGACCAGTTCAACCAGTTCACAATGATAGCACTTTAAGTCTGAAACTAGGTCTGCTCAATATCAGAGCCCTCACATCTAAGGCTGATATTGTTAATGAACTCATTACTGATCATAATTTTTAAGGCTCTATGTCTCACAGAAACGTGGATTAGACCTGAAGAGTATTTAGCTTTAAATGAAGCCACCCCGACAGGCTACTGTTACGTACACCGTCCTCGTCTAAATGGCCGGGGTGGAGGTGTAGCAACCATCTACACCAGTTCTGTTTCTCAATATAAGTGATCAAAGAACAAAAAAACACTCGTTTTCACTAATCACTAAATCTACAGGCCACCAGGGCCCTATTCTGAGTTCTTACAGGAATTTGCTGACTTTTTATCAAGCCTAGTAACAATTTTAGATAAAGTAATAATTGTTGGAAATTTTAATATCCACCTAGACAAACCACAGGACCCACTAAGTAAGGCGTTTTTATCCATCTTAGACTCGTTTAGTATCACTCAGAATATAATCTCTGGATTTAATTTTAACCTTTGGAGTGAACATAGATAATCTAACTATACTTCCTCAGACCACAGCAGTCTCAGATCATTATCTAATCTCATACCAAATCAGCTTTAGTTATAATATAGGTTTATCCACACAATATTGTGTTAAGTGCGTTATGACATCCTCTACACCTCGTAGCTTTATCGAAAACCTCCCGATCTGTCAAATTCTTTTAGCTGTCTGCCTAAACCCATTCATCTAGATATTCTGACCAAATGCTTGGAGGACACTTTTCACTCTACTTTAAATAAGGTGGCTCCATTAAAACGTAAAAGAATTAGGCATGATCACACTTGAGCTCTAAAACAGACTGTCAGACAACTAGAGTGTAAATGGCGCCTGACTAAACTTGAAGTATTCCAGTCTGCCTGGAAGGATAGCCTCATAGACTATAGAAAAGCTCTAACTACAGCACATTCATCTTATCTGTCTTCACTGATTGATAATAACAAAAATAATCCAAGATTATTATTTAGCACAATCTCTAAATTAACCAAGAGTCAATCTGCGACTGAACCCCAGATACCGTTAGCATACAGTAGCAATGTCTTTATGAATTTCTTCAATAATAAAATTGAAATGATTAGGCTAAAAATACAAAATGCACAGTTAACAGCTACAAGTGTACCGCCCCATACAGCTAATGCCGATCTAGAGCACAGTATAACTACTACGGAGAGGCTGGAATCTTTAACTCTACTCCAACAAACAGAGCTATTTCACATGATTTCATCCTCAAAATCATCTACATGCATACTAGATCCAATTCCGACTAGTTTACTCAAGAAAGTTCTGCCAGAAATAACCAAGCCTCTTCTGTCTATAATAAACTCATCTCTTAGCCTTGGTTACGTCCTAAAATCTCTTAAACTAGCAGTAATTAAACCTTTAAGTAAGAGACCTAATCTTGATCCTTATGAGCTAGCAAACTACAGACCTATTTCTAATCTACCATTTCTATAAAAAATTTTGCAGAAAGCTGTAGCACAACAGTTAAGTTCCTATCTGCACAGGAATAACATACATGAAAAAATTCCAGTCTGGATTTAGGCCTCATCATAGCACTGAGGCAGCACTAGTGAAAATTGTAAATGATCTTTTAGTATTCTCTGACAGAGGTAACTTATCTTTACTGGTCCTACTTGATCTTAGTGCAGCATTTGACATAATAGACCACTCCATCCTACTAGACAGGCTGGAAAACCTTGTAGGAGTAACAGGAAAAGCTCTTTCATGGTTCAGATCTTACTTAAGCAACTGCTATCAATTTGTAAAAATAAACGGTCAATCATCCACTCACACAAAAGCAAAGTTTGGTGTTCCACAGGGCTCTGTCTTAGGACCTATATTATTTACCTTATATATGCTACCACTCGGGACCATAATCAGAAAACATAACATCAATTTCCACTGCTATGCCGATGACACACAATTGTATATTTCAGCTAGACCAGATGATCCACTTCACCTTAATAAAATAGAGGACTGTGTTAAAGACATAAAAGACTGGATGTCAAGTAACTCCCTCCTACTTAACTCAGACAAAACAGAAGTTCTTCTTCTTGGTTCCAAAACTGCTAGAAACAAGCTATCTGCATTATCACTCAATCTTAATAGTTTCTTAGTCACACCAGGTACATTCGTAAAAAGTCTTGGTGTCACGATTGATCCTGATCTGGCCTTCGATGAGCATATTACTAATATCACTAGAATAGCTTTTCTACATTTACGCAATATTGCAAAACTAAGAAATGCACTGTCCCTACAGGATGTAGAAAAGCTAGTTCACGTCTTTATTACTTCAAGGCTGGATTATTGTAATGCCCTGCTTTCTGGTTGTTCTAGCAAAAGTCTTAACAAACTTCAGTTAGTCCAAAATGCTGCAGCCAGAGTCCTTACAAGAACTAGAAAGTTTGATCATATCAGCCCAGTCTTATCTAACTTACATTGGTTACCAGTTAAATTTTGTGTTGAGTATAAAATTCTTCTTCTGACGTATAAAGCTCTAAACAGCCTCGCTCCTCTGTACCTCACTGAACTTATCTCGTTTTATGAACCGTCACGTGACCTTAGGTCTCAATGTGCGGGCTCTCTATTAGTGCCTAGAATTAACAAAGTTACATCAGGGGGCAGAGCCTTTTCATACAAGGCCCCCCAGCTTTGGAATAACCTACCAGTCAGTGTTCGGGACTCAGACACAGTCTCAATCTTTAAGTCCAGGCTTAAAACCTACCTGTTTAGTCGAGCTTTTGGTAATTAGTTTTTCTGCTGGATAAAAGGTGCAGGTCTAGGGGTCCATTGACAGAGAGTGTTTGGTAAGCTGGGAATGTTGGTGCTGTCATTCCGTTGCTCTTCATGTTCACTCAGGTTTGTTGACGGTGGAGCAGGGGGGCGCTGACTTCTCAGGGAGCCCTAATGTCTTTGTTACCTTCTGGCTCTCCCTTTTAGTTATGCTGTAATAGCCAGGCCTGCCGGAGTCACTGCTGCACTCTGTTAACACCATTTAGTGCGTTCAGATCTTCTGTCAGAGCTAACAGTCTGTCTGTTCTCTTTGCCTGAGCTGAACTGCTGCCCATCCTGTGTGGTCTGATGCTCTGCTCCGACTGGGTGCCACTGCTTGCCTTTAACCACCATGGAGCTCCTGGCTGTCCTGCACTGTGGAAGCTTGGCCTGTGTCCTGCTGACCCATCCGATGACCCAACTACTTAATTACGGACTTTTATTCCTCTACCTTACAAACACTGAACACCTTTGCTTGTCCTGCTATCTGGTGTTGACCCGAGGAGGATGGGTTTCCCTTTTGAGTCTTGGTTCCTTTCGAGGTTTTTTCCTTTTGAACTGAGGGAGTTTTTCCTTGCCTCTGTCGCCCTTGATTTGCTCACTGGGGGGCTCGGACACCAGATTCTTTGCAAAGCTGCTTTGTGACAACATCTGTTGTAAAAAGCGCTATATAAATGAATGTTGACTTGACTTGACTAGTAACAAGTTGCACTTATTTTTACCTCCAGAAGAGCATGAATTTGAATGTGCAAATGATTGTGCTGGACAGTTGCTGCAAATCCAAGAGCCAAAGCAGTTTTGCTGTTCAGCTTTTGTGGTGGACTGTTTAATCCGCTGCAGCAAGCTCTGTTCCTGAAACCACCCAGGGATTATATGTTCCTTGCAACATAGAACATCATTATACTGGAAGTGTCAGTCCAAGTGTGGATGAACTATAAATATAAAGGGATGAACTTCGTTGGCAAAGTTGTTGTGCTGTTCATATGTACTACTGAGGACCCTAACATGTGCCAAGGTAACATTTTTCCAGACCATTCAGTTTGCTACCACCAGCCTGCCCTGATAACACCATAGCAGACCAGACCGTGGGCTCATATTGCAACTTGGCTACTCATCAACAGTACAGTTTTGTTGTATCTGGCTTACTGCAGACATACCTTCTTTGCCTTTACCGATAACATCAGCACGCAGAATGGTTTTAGACTGCAAGACAAAGTCAATTCTGAGGTGAATGTTGCATTTAGAGGTGATTTAGGTATAACTCTGTTTATTTGCACAGTTCTAGCTATTCTGGTAGTTGCACCATTCTCAGTGCAGTCTTGAAAAAGTTCTGTGTGAAAAGCCCATAATGGTAGCTAACTGGCAGATGCTTGACCCATGTCATGCTAAGGTCATCAAGTTGAACATTAACTGATGCCCGCAACACTGGTCTTCCTTTATATCACACACTGCAGTCATATGACATGGACTTAACAATTCCTGTCAAGGTGGGGGTGCATGGAACTGACAACTCCATACAGCCAATAGAGCAAGCTTGCACTTGTATTATGTATAATCAGGGATTCTGTAAGGGGATAGGGGGATGAGGGAGACTCTGAAGAGACAGGGGCTCACTAAATATTAAACAGTAATTCAAGACAGGTTTTAGATACAGTGCCAACAGAAATGAGTTTCTTTTCTGTCATTCTTCCAGTGGGCCACTTTAAGTATGGGATTTTAGTGGGGTTTGAATAATACACTCATGATCAAAAGAATAGAATTGCAATCCAATACTACAATAGGAAGTATAGGATTGCAATGCTCTTGGGAAGGAAGATAAAGGTTACCAGGAACAACAAATGATGGTAAATTTAGACTGATATGACCAATATTTATTGAGCTTCACACACAGAAGTAGGCGACAGGCTGCCATGTTTGCTAACACAACATGCATATGTCCATCAGAGGTTCCTGATGGTGTCCTCTCATAATCCATCCCATGCAGCTGTAATATTCTCATGCAGCTCCTGCAGATTTTGCAGTAGCAGTGGAAGTGGAGTGACACCAGGCCTTCTGAACGTGTGACACATGATCACAAAATGTTCATCTTGGTGCTGAACATGGTACCTCCATACATGGATTCTTTGGTCGTCTCCAGCAAAACAATGACCCACTGCCATTCTGAGTCACTCAATGACAGTCTGACAAGACACCACTGCAGTCTTCGGTGACGTTCACATGGTGTTAAGGTCAGTTTTAGTAACGGTCTGTGTGCATGCAGCCATCTGCCAATGGTGCTGGCACTAACAGTATGACTCATGGAAGCATCACTGCTCGCTGAATGTCTGCAATCATGGTTGTGGGGTCAGTCAGGTACAGCGATAAGGCCCATCCTTACATCCTTGCAACTATTTGTGCAACTATTCTATATCTGTCCTATACTGGTCAAAAATGACTCATTATAGAGCTTTGTTTCAGCAGCCAAAATACAATGTTTTTGAGATGCATCTAACATTACCATTTTGACGTGCTGTATATTCAATAGACTTCAATAGACCATCGTATTGTAAATGTGTAACTGCAAAAAAGACTCCTTTGTGGTAGACATGTGTGCATGTGTAGTAGCCAGAAATACACTCTGCTTTCATGATGTCACACATATTCTGACATTAAACAGCAATACCACTGAATCGCTACACCCAGATGGATCTGATGGGCGGGCTGCTGCAGTGGAATGTGTTCAGGAAGCGAGCTGCAGTCAGTGCCCAGCGTCCGGACCACGCCTTTGCTCTATGCCGACACCCACTATGCCAAACCTGCTTCCTGTTTGCCTGAGTGAGACTAAAGGCTGCTCTAAAGGTTCTAGAGCCTGTAGCTCCCATGCAGGCAGCCAAATCAAATGTGAATGCAGGTTATGGTTGGTTTATGATTTTTAGCAAAGTAAACAATTGACAAGTTAATCATTCCCTACTTGCTCACCACCAGTGAGCTCACAACTGTCACCTGCCATTGTTGGAAGGGGTGTTGGGAACAATAAAGAACTGCTGGAATATGACCAAGATGTGTCCTTCCTAAGGCTGAAGTCACTATCCGTTACTGTTTCTATGTAGTTTAATGAACTTCTTTGGCTGTTCCATGTTTTGACAGTTACATCCCACACAAGACTGATAAAATGACATTAGACAGGCTGCTTTTGTAAACAGAATGCAGAAGTAAAACTTGTACTTTCAAATGCAAAATAAACAAAGCTATTGCATGCCGGAAGCCATGGCTCATTTATCAGCCTAACCTTTATGCTGATAAAGCCTAGTACTCATTACAATGTCCAGTAACCGTTGTAGGAACCATTCTTTGTAAATGAGATGTATGAAGAACTGGTAACACTTTACTGTAGGGTACTGTTTATAGGTCTGTCATGACAACAGACATAACACTACATAAATGCTTATAGCTGCTTATGGGCATCATTCCCAATTTTGAGGAAAGTTAGCTGATGTAGCCTGTATTACAGATGGTGTATACTGGAATAAGCATTAATGTGCAGTAATATAGCATGTAGCAGTAATGTGGGGTTATGTAAGTGACAAGCTTATGTAGGTGTCATGTAGCCTTATGAGCAGAACCCTACAGTAAAGTCTTACCAAAGAACCTTTTTAAAGTTTAAAGAACCTTATGTAATGTGAAGTTTCTATGCCCATTCAAAGGTTCTTCCTAGAGTCTTATGGAGTCTTATGGAAGAACCGTTGTTGGCAGGTTTATTTTATAGATTGAATGCAAAATGCATCTGTTTCATTGCTAATATAGTGGTTATATAGTTTGGTGTCTGCTACCAGCTCCATGCTGCCTGAGGAGCATAAAGGATGTGGTCATGCACCGTGGCTCTTGCGAGGCTCCAGACCCGTTGTTGTTGTTGTGTAGCTTAGTGGTAGTTGAGTTCATTAAGAAACTGTGTCTGAGGAAGGTGGGCTTTGCAGGTAACTAGTGACTAGAATAGTTCGCAGTTAAGTAGCGGTTACAATAGTAAATCTACAAAGTTGAGCCCTTTAGTCTTTTTGTTTTCTCCATTTTTCTTTGGGCCTCATGACATTCTGTTACAAACTATTACATTCTGTTCCCTCAACTTATAACAACCTTACATTGTTACTGGTGCTCTTAAGACCAAGGTTAGTAGAAGAACAAAGGAATATCTTATTAATGACATCACATGATAATAAAATCCCCATCATTGTGAAGGCTCAAATTTCCAGTGTTTATTCTTGCACTCTCCTTTTGCAAATACATTCTCACATGCCAACAGCAGGCCTGTCATGCATCAGCACGCCAAACCAAACAGTCTTCTGCATTTGAAATACGAAGCCTTTATTCCTCCTCAGGTGCCTTGGTGATTTTATCTTCTCAACACTGAGACTAGTATTTCAGGTCAGATGACTCAGTATTAAAGCGGCAGGCAGCTCCAGGACACACCTATGCCCATAGCTGTGCCTCTCTTGGTCAAAGGTGCACGTGTGCTGAGGTGACATCATACACACTGTAAGGATCTGTTGTTCTGTGAAGAAGCAGAAGAGGGATTGTGAAACTACAGGGCAGGAACTGTTTGATAAAGGCCAGATCCTGAAGAGAGAGAGAGAGAGAGAGAGAGAGAGAGAGAGAGAGAGAGACACGGGGGGTGGGGAGCGGTGGTGCAAAAAAATGGATACTGAGTCTGTAAGTGGGTCACAGAATGACAAGTCATGCATAGCAAAGAGGTGCTGCATGACATTAGCCATGTGGTTATCACCATCTTTCGTTAGGCAGGTAACAATCTTCAGGCAATATCTAATGAATGTCATACAGGAAATAACCCTGAAAGTAAGGAAGAACGCTGTTAGGCTGAGATCTAATTTGCTAAATCAAACAGTCTGCTGGAATGATTGTAACATGGAGATGAGATCATGTCACATTTGTAGTATATATTGGAATGCAAGAAAGTATGGCCTCAGCAAATGCCAAAGATCACAATTACAGCACCACACCTGCCATTACATCAGTTTCTGCTGTGCACATGAAAACACTGCAGTTTAAGTGAAATATGCATGAATTCCCATCATCGTTGTAATAAAGACAGCCAGTTTCATCTTTTCAAGCTTGCATGAAAAGCCAAGCCTCTCATAAATGTCCACATAGCCCACATTGTTCTGCTGTCAGTTACATAAGTGTGGAAGTAACAGAGGGTGGACGAGCATGATGGAAAACTTTTGTACATTTTGTTTAGATGTTAGGAACCTCCCCTCCAGCACTGCAGCCTTTCAAAGGAGACAGTGGCCTAAAACTCCTCCCACCACCACGCCCCTTTGTCCCGCCCCTCGATCTCAAAGCCAGAGCAAGATCCCAAAGGAGACAACAGCCACTTCCTAAGAACACTGAGTCCACATTCCTCACATTCTGTCTGACCTCCATAAACAACATTCCAGCATGGGAAAGGCACTCTATCTCCAGTCCTCCATGATACCTCTCATCAGTCTGTTACTCTTTCATATCTCTTTCTCTTTCATTCCTGTCTCTCTCCCATCTCTCTCCTTATTTTCTCTCTCTTTCCCTCTCGTCTCGTTTTTCGCTCTCCCATCTATCCCAATTCAGTCTCTCCTCTCTCTCCCATCTCTCTCACTCGCTTTCATTTCTTTCTCTCTGTCTGGTTTCTTTCTTTCTCTTTTGTCTTTTTCTCACCCATTTCTCTCACTCTCTCTTTTGTTTCTTTCTCTTTCTCTCACTCTCTCCAATCTCTCTCTCTCTCTCTCTCTCTCTGTCTGTGTTCTCCCTCTCTTTCATTTGATCATTTGATTCTATACCTCACTCTTTATCACTGTCTCATTTCTTTCTCTCTCCCATCACTCTATCTCTCCCATCAACTGGCTTTTGTTACCTGTGTTTTATCTGGTGGACTGTCTTGCGTGCCATTTCCAAAGTTGTGCATAAATCCAACTTCTCCTGTGGACTGGGATGGGATGGGACAGGGTGACACTCGCCGATGGGGGTTTGCAGAGCGTGTTTTTTCTCAAAGGCGGAAGCAGGGCTTTGTACGAGAGCTGTGTAAAATATGGTTTCTTCAGTGAGTTAAACGGAAGAGTCGACTCTAAATAGAGAGCCCATCTCTCTGTCCCTGAGGACATGTGGCCTTTACAGAGGCTTCTACAGAAGAGCCCTCTGCCCAAGCGCTCTGGGGACCTCCAGGAGAGGGTCCTGCCCACTAATGCTTTTGTGTCTGATACAGTTTTTCATGTGTTCTCTGACTGTCCCAGACTGGTTTTTGAACTCTTTGAACTCCTGGGAACTCCTGAGTGTTGGGGTGTTTGTTTACCCGTACTCTGTTTATTTTGGGGTGTAGATACACACAGGCTCTGAGCTCCAAATGCATTATGGTAATGTTTTAGTAGGACAAGCTAAATTAGCAGTCTGGAAGTGGTTTACTCTGGAATCCGATGGACAGGACACTAATGGTATAATACGGATTTAGGTGTTGGTGGAATCACGCATAAGAGTGGAATGTGTTCTGTCCGATTGTTTCTGAACTTGAGAAGATCCAGTGTGTTGATGGAGGTGTTGATGGGTTATTCTGGAATGTTGTTTCCTTAGTGAGTTTTTCCTCATTACATTCTGTTTTCTCCTTTCTTTCAATCTCTTTCACATGTAGGACTTTCATTTTAATATGAGGCCCTAATAAAGACAAAGTCATCCACTCTTTCTCTCATCATCTCTCTTTTTTCTCTCTCTTTCCCTTCGATCCCAATTAAATCTCCTCTTTCACTCTTTCTTTTCTTTCTATCCCTCTCTTTATCGCTCTCAATTTTTCTTTCTTTCTCTCTCCTCTCTCATCAACTCTCACATCTCTCTTTCTCATCTCTCTCCCATCTCTCCCCACTATCTCTAGCCTCCCCCATACCAGTCAGAATGTTCTCTGCCCATCTCTCTCTTTCTTTCATTTCTTTCTGTCTCTCCATTGCTTTTTCATTTTTTCTGTCCCTCACTTTTTATTGCTCTCTATTTTTAATTTCTTTCTTTCTTCCATCAACTCTCTCCAACTTATGTCTCTCTCCCATATCTCACTCACTTTCATTTCTTTCTCTGTCTCTCTTCTCTCTTCCTCTGTCATGTTTTTTTTCTCTCCATCATTGCTTTCACTCTGCCTCTCAATCTGTTATACATTTCTTTATCTCTCTTTCTCCTGCTCTCTTATATCTTTATTTGTCTTTGTTTTTCTCTTTCTTTTATTTCTCTCTATCTCTTTCCTTCTTTCTGTCTCCTATTGTGCTCTCTCTGTGCCATCAACTCTGTATCTCTCTTTCATCTCTTTCTCTCTCTCCCCCACCTTTATTCAGAGCCATCTCCTCTCTTTTATTTGTCTTTCTCTTTCATCTTTTTCTCTCTTATCTATATTTCTCTCTCTTTCCTCAGAGCTGATGTAACATTTACAGTTCAGTGCTGACTCAGCTGAGAACTGTCTGTATTTTGGACTGCTGACTGCTATACGAACACACACAGAGTGTACAGGGCAGGACACGCTAGCTCCTCCGTTATGCAGAGAGCACTCAGGCAGGCCAGCAAACCGGACAGGGTGCAATGATTCACAGTCCAGTCAACTGTAAGGAATGAAAGAAAACAAAAGACCACAAGCTTGTACTTTAATCATATTTTAGGTCAGTTGTGTGAGAGTAACATGCACAAACAAGAATTCCAGATTAAGGCAATGTTCTGAACACTCCTGCCTGAGTGTGTTAGTGGGTGCTGTATCTTGCCTGCTTACAATCAGCTCAGTTATTTCAGCTATTTTGTACCCATATGAACCCTGCATTTTCACAACAGGCTGTGCAAGTGGGTTGCGCATGCATTAATGCATTGTCACCAGCATCAAGCTGGTTTCAGTTTGACAAACCCAACTAGCTGCTACAAAGATTTCAGGACGTTACAGCCATAAAAGCTGCTGTAGAGCCACGTCCTAACATTAACTAAGAGAACATACACATCTACTTATAGATCAGTACTTTGGGATGATGTCTAATTATCATAAGGATACATTTTAGGCAAGATCATCAGCACTGCATTTAGAGGGTCAGTAGTGTTACTTCTGATGGGCTTTGGCTGTTGTAATATACCCATAATATGATATAAAGGGTGTGTTAGTGTTTGTGAAGGAACTGGGCAAGAGAGAGCAAGTGAAAAAGAGAGAGAGAGAGAGAGAGAGAGAGAGAGAGAACTGCTTGATCCGGTTGTTACTTTGAGTGTACATGCCAACTCCTCCCCCTAGTGTGTTATTTGGTGAATTCTTTCTGCCTGTCTGTGGTTCTAAGTGTTCCAGGATATGAGAGAGAGAGAAACAGAAAGAGAGAGAGACTCAAAGTTAGAGTTACCTACAATTAGACTGCTGACCCGCAGCTTCGCACGCACATGCACACACACAGAAAATACATCTAGCTGGTTGTGATAGAGCTACGAGCACAGATTCTAGGAATAGATGGCTCATTACTACTTTTACCGTACTGTCTGTTTCCAGTCCATTCCGGGTGCAGTCCAGTATTGTTGTACAGCAATGGTGAAGCATGACTGTTTCTGCTAGGCTTTCAGTTCTGACCATAAATATCAAGACTCTGTCAAATAATAGAGAGCAACCCCGCTATGATAATGCTAGTTTTTGCTAGCGCCCCTATGTGATTCTACTAGTAGGTTAGCACTAAGCTAACAATGATCTACATGATTTGGCCATTCCTATGCTGTGTTCACATGTTGGCATTGAAGAATTAAAAAAAAGTTCCACACCTCTTAGCAGTACATGATTGATGGCGGCATGAAGCAATGCGAACACTGGTATGGTGACAGTATTACTGCTGAAATGTGGAATGTCGCCATTGGTGGTGGATTTTCCATTACGGTTCTGCTGAAAACAATATGAATATCCGGTTTGCCATTGTCTATCTAGCATAAAGGTGTGGACATTTGAAATTTGTAAACATGTTTGAATTGTATGTAGCAGTTTTACAGTGACTCCTTGAGATCCCTGAAAGCTGTCATTCCATTCCACTTTTAACATCTGACTGAAACTAACTGGCCGGGCTACCGCTTACATTCCCAGTCAGTGACCTATCTAGGACCTCCAGAATTATTTTTGTTCCCACCCATTCTAAATTAAAACATGATGGGATGATTTCACTGTAAGCTCTTTTTTTGTTAGTTGTTGATTCTCTTGATTTGACAGTTTTCCATTAAATGTTTCATGAATTTATCTTAAATTTAACAATAAAACAAGTATTGCCAGAACACAAACCAGGATGGTTATATTAAACAAAAATGAACATTAGGCTTTCTCTGAAGGCCTAGAAGGCCCTGAAGGTTCACTACTGTCATACAGTTTTTATATAACCTCTGTGGTTTCAGACAGCTCTGGTAGCGGCTCTTTCCTACTACTCCTAATGTTCAATAAATGAGCTCTCAACTAAAGGCACAGGGTCCACACAGTAAAATATTAAAATGATGCTAAACTGTCATCAATCAGTGAAAACTGTGTGGGCGTGGCTAACGAGCAACTTGACTGACAATTCTTTCCCAACACTCCCAGCCTGCTCTGCCACTCATACAGCAATAAAATCATTATCCAGCTTTTATGTGATTCTGACTGGACAGAAAAAGTCATGGAAGAACACGTGCAGATGGACAGATGGATAAAGAAATGGACGGATGAAACAATGTGCAAATGACTGGACAAACAGACAAGCAGAGACAGATGAAGCAATGCATGAATGATGGAACAGACAATGAACAGTGTTGGTGTTTGGATAAACAAACGGGAGACAGGTACTGCTTAGATGCTTTTGTTATACTGGTTAGCTTTAGCTCTCTAAGTGTCTCTGACTCTGAAACTGTTTTGAAATGTCAGCCTTGAGATTGGTTAAAACATTCTTATGGAGGTGTTCTCCAAGATTGGGACCACCTGGTTTACATGGAGAGGAGACAAATATGGTTAAATACAGCAGACAGTTATTAGACAGTTGGGAAAATATTCATAAGGCATACTTAATACATGTACATTGTTTCCCAGAAGAACAAGATTAACTTTATTAGAAAGAAAGATTTCAGTTCCCTGTAGCTTTAAAGCACCATGTTGACTTCTTATGCTACACTGATGTCACAATCCATTATTGTATCTATTAAGTTAATTAGCAAGTTATGTAGTTTGAAGGGGCCCTGGGTTTAAGACAGACATAGGCAATATTAAAAATGATAATCATGATTAATTAAGTCACTATATTTCACAATATGCATTTCTGAGCACATGTGGTACTATAACAGGATGCCACTGGGATGAACTAGAATAGAGATTGTGAGTCAGGCCCTCTCGTCCAACATAAATGCCTGACCTCACAAATACTCTTCAGGATGAATGAGCAAACATTCCCACAGACACACTCCAAAATCCTGTAGAAAGCCTTCCCAGAAGAGTGGCAGTTGTTACAGCTGCAAAAGGGTGACCCACTCAATAATAATAGGATGTAACTGCTCTGGTAGGTGCATGTGTAGGTGGGTGTCCCAGTATTGTGAAAATGTCTTTGTGTATCACAGTGCTGTATTTTTGGCATATCGGGACTGTGCCCTGCACTCTCTTGTATTGCGTGAGCAAAATGGCCCCATGTGGTTTTGTGCTGAGACTGGCTATGATTCTGCAGGCAGTGTAAAGGCATTTCCAGACCTGTTCTCCTAAAATAACAGCCTGAGCCTCCATGCACTTATCCCAGAATTCATCGGGCCTCTGTGTGAGTTCAGCTAGGTGGAAAAGAGTCAGCATCGTCCAGTGAAGGTGATGACAGGCCCCAGATCAAAAGCTCGCTCTCAGCCTCTCCTCAGGTGTCCACCCCGAGTATTTCCTGCCAGCCTGGTGTTTCACCGCAGTGCTCGCCATGCGAGAATAGCCTGTGTTTGGTTTGGAATGCTCATCCTCCATCACCCCGCTGATGATCCAGCCCATTATAAACACGTATTGCCATGACAATAGCACTGTGTCCAATCGGAACAGTGATTTTCAGATGATGTCAGAAAGGTAACAGGGGTGAATTGTACATATGGAAGCATCAGTGTTGTGAGAGCCTAATTTTCATGTCTAACTTCTGGCTGTCTGCAGGGGGAGCAGGATAGGATGTGTAAAATGGTGCTGCAGGGCACAAATAAATCTCCAGTTTGACAGACATGAGAGGCTCCATGCTCAGTTCTGGCATAGTTATATTTTGTCACAAATTGAAATTTAGGAGGTGTTCAAATTAGGGAGCAAGCAGCAACTCTGAAACATTCACAGCTGTATGGATGTAGGTGACATCAATGTTTAGCCATTCTTGCATTAAAGA
The DNA here is from genome assembly GCA_034552555.1 of Semaprochilodus insignis. Classification (NCBI taxonomy): domain Eukaryota; kingdom Metazoa; phylum Chordata; class Actinopteri; order Characiformes; family Prochilodontidae; genus Semaprochilodus; species Semaprochilodus insignis. Next base: position 42,014,844 of record CM067474.1, on the reverse strand, counting down.
ATTGTGCAGTTGGGCCAGATTACAGGAGAATTTCCTGTAGACTGGGATTTTAGCCACTGCTGGTAGACCTGTATAACTGTACGCTTCCATACACTTGCAAATTCAGCTACTTCCTTCACACTATGGTTTTTGGCACGGCCAAATCCAATCACTCCTTTTTGCCAATCGTTAGCACCTGCTTTGAACCCATTTTGCACGCATCGAACGAGACATGGACTGTACCACCTCTTCTAAATCTATGAATCCTGTCACTCACCCCACAGGTATTTATACCCTTATCATCCTTGTGGCGCCAGCAGCGTTTCACTGACTTTCAGCAGAACTAACATGCAAGCACTTCCCGAAAACGCTACACTACCACCGCTTTACAAAAGTCCTCACCCCCGAGGAACCACAAAGTCTTTGAACCAAACTCCTCCTGGGAGATGCGTTAGGTAGGCCTGTCCACTGTCCCGGCCAGCACAAGTGTCACAGAGTGCCTGCACCTAGGCAACAGGCGCCCCCAGTCCTCTCTTGGGTCCCTCTGGTGCTGCAGCAGTCTTTCTCTGTCATGCACTGATCACAGCACATACAGCTCCATGTCCTCTTTGATGGCACTTCTTACAGTTCACAGTGTCAAGTTCAGCAGCATTTACGGCAATAACAGCAGTAGCAGCAGCAGCAACAGCAACACTCTCCTTGGCCACCTCCCGCTTTCTTGAATGTGCTCCAATGAATCGTTGATGTTGCTCTTGTGCAACACCAACAAAAAGCTGTGCTCTGACAGTGGAGATCTTTCCAATGACTTTGATGCTGCGTGTTTTATTGTGCACAGAGCATCTGGTGGTGTCATCGTCACCATTTGGCTGCCTTTGAAACTCTGTGTGGCACTTTCTGGGTTCATTTGGCACCCACTGATTCCCAAAATGTCTAGGCCTAGAACACGTTTGGTACCTCAGCTAACTCCAATGTGGCAGAAATGTGATTATGGATGTGTATGTGGGGGACACGTACATTTCCATACCAGCTTCAGCCAGATCTCCTGGCCAATCGGACGTTCAGCACTGGCCGCCCAGTGCCACTAGCTGTATAGCTGTGGGTAAGACCTAGGCTGTCCTGGCTGGCTGCACCCTGTGATTTTCTGATGGGTTGGTATCACATTGTAAAGGATTTTAGTGGTTTAACAGGTGTTCTGGGACTGATTCCAGATGCATTTGATGGTTCCCTAATCGGATCTAAAGATGTCTTACAAAAATGTAATGTTCTGTAATGGTAACAATTAAGCCAATTCCCCTTAAAAAACCAAACCATTAGGTTTTATTCCTACTGGTTCCTACAGTTCAAGTGTGGCCAGGGCAGAACACACTGACTCACAGCAGTTTGTCCACACAGCTGGTCATAGAGCAACTGAAGCTGTCATAGTAAGCACAACACTGCTGGCTGTATCAGAGTGATCTCTGAGCATGATGAATGCCTGCGGTGCCTGTGGGATATCTGCTGTTTGCTGTTGTCAGTGACAGAATGGGCCTTTATTTCACTCTGAATGAACACTGACCCAGTGTTTGACCCTGACACACCCACCGGACCTCAGTATGTACTCTGCAAAATGTGCTGTACAATTAGACTCAACAAACCATAGGCTCATGTCTAGGCTCTACAGTGCTCACCAGCTGTACTGAAGTGCAGGGTCATCTGCTCTACAGGCCAAATTTCACAGCTGCTGTTGCTGGCAGCTGTGTGTAGAACTGTTCAATACAGTCACCATGTGTATCTATGCTACACATGTATCTACTACAGTAGATGTTTTGTTGTATGTTAGTGTATGAACTTGTAAATGATCAAATAAGATGTGTGTAGTTAAACTGTAAACCTCTGACTCTGTCATATGTTCTACAAAGTACAGTAACCTAAAATATGTGTCACACACTGAGGATACAAAATAAAGTCACCATGTTGTGTATCTGGTCTCCTCCTGTCTACATGAAATTTCTTGTCTGGGTCTTGTCAGCAAACTTCAAAGCTCCATTGAACGAGCTCATCACAGATGCTAAAGCTGTCCAAAGCAGTAAATCCTTCCACAAACACACTGGGGCTTCTGCTGTGATGAGGAGGTAAGACTCACATGATCCTGAGCTCTACAGAGGGCATCTCTGTTTCTAATCTTCCAGCTAGACCAGGATACAGGTATGGAACAAAATCTTGTATCTCCATTATTGAAGTATGCCAGCTGGCCTTTACACTTTTTAAGGGGATCTATCATGCTCATTTTCACTGTTCATAATTCTATTTTTTGGGTCTACTAGATCAGATTTACATGCTTCAGTTTTTTTTAAACATACTAAATATTTTTCACATAATGTACATCTATATTCACCATCTGTTTGAAATGCTCTGTTACAGCTCCCGTGTCTTTAAGTCCTGCCTCCCGATGAGCCCAGCGTGCTCTGATTGGTCAGGTTGCCAATGGCACTCTGAGTGCTCAACAGCCAGAGCAGCATCCTACTACAAGTTCCACCACTACACCGCTGTAAATATTTCTACAATGGCGCCAGTGTGTTTTGTGAGGGCATGCTAAGTTTGACAATAGGCGGGAAATAAGGATTGTGTTTCATGATGATGTCACCTTGTAAAGGGCTGGAATTCCAATGAGGCCTTTCAGCCAGCTGAGAAAAGTGGTTTCTGTTGGAGAGAGTTACTCCCGCTGGCGTGTACTTTTGGCTTCATAACTTTGCAGACCATTTACACACACAACAAGCTACAAGAGTAAAGGAAAGAGAAAAACTAGAGAAAAAAACATTACATGTCCCCTTTAAAATTCTACTCAAAATTGCTCAAAATCCTGAAAACAGAATGATGCATCAAAAAGTCTTCCTCCTGTAAAAATAGGATTTAGAAGATTTTTGTTGCAGCTGTGCAAATATATTCCTATGCATGGCCCAAACTCAACAAACACAAATAGGTATATTGGGTACTGACCATGGTAATTTTAGGGAATGCAGGTACTGGCAGTGGCTGGATGCTGATAATGTTCATGAAATACATGCAGTGAAAAACATCTTCCAAAACATCCTTACTAACAATTTCAAACACAGAGGGTGAGGATAATTGTATACAAAAGTCGATCCTTCCTCAAGACTTCTACAAAATCGTCCCCAGTAAGTAGGAAATCTGCCGTTTCACTTGTGGAACGTGTGCAAATCATTTGTGTGGATCTTCTTTCACATATGTCATGCTTAGCTCATACTTTCCCTTTCTTCTCAGGGGCGTGTCCATGCAGTTGACACTGAATCTGAAGAGCAGGATCTGATTTAGTCATTGGTCAGCTGTTTAGCTCTGCATGTGAGCTTCACAGCAATGATACCTCCCAGACAAACGTGTCTCTTGACCCAGTCGAAATAATCTTCAAAGCAGAGTTACTAAAAAAACTAAAAACAGAGGATGGAATGTGTGGCACATGGTGCTGTTTTCAGTTCATGAGAAGTTAACCCTTAAGCTCCTACAGCCACACACAGTAGGAGTTTTGACATGTTCTAAAACAGGAAACACAAGAAGTCATTTTCTTTAAATCTGCTCTGACTGTTTAGGTGGACTACATACCAACACAAGTCATGAAGAAACCTAACAAATTTCTGGTAGACCAACAGCAGAACCTGCAAGGAGACTCTTAAGCTGAACAGAGAAAGCGAGCAGAAGGCTGAAAAGTGCAGTGAGAGAAAATGCCGTCTGTAGGAAAGAATGACTGCAGATCCGGGGCTTGTTAAATGCTGACGAATGACTACTTGTTTCATGGTTGAAAAATTTCACGTGCACCCTTGCACCATCTACAGTTTACCAAGTGTGTAGCAGACAAGCGTCTTCATATCTTCAGATCCTGGAGACACACATTTCACCTTCTTGATTAATTTTATTACGCCTAATTCTCCCAATAAAGATAATGAAGGTAAACAGACTCGTGCCAGGCAGTTCTATGGACTGTATATGACCACATCATTCTGGAGTATGATAAAACTTGTTAAATGACATGTTCTGTTGATTTCCTATGTGAAAATAAGTTTACAATTGAAAAACTTTAATTGAAATTACGTTGAAAAAAACATTAAAACATTGAAAAAACTGGCACATTTAACTTTACTCCCTATACAGGATGTGTCAACTTAATTTTACTAGCAACAACAAAACATGTCATTGGGTTGACACTTGAATCTTGAATCTTGAGTTTACATGTAATAAAGATCATGAAAATCTCTGTTTTTCTTATTTGTTTATTTCATTTGTTGGCCTTCATTGACATTTGTTTCTTTTGCACAGAACAGGTTACATTTACAGAAATATTTTTAGAAAGCATATCAGCTGTAAAGGTATATAAAGCCTGGATGGCAAAAATAAATAGGTAGAAAATGTTTTTTTTCTGGGAAGGAAGTACCTGGCGAAAGTCTAAACAATAACCAATAACACCGTGCACAACTGAGAACGTGTCCAAGTTTAACCATTCTGAAAAAAATAAGTTCTAAAAGACTTTTCAATAGTTCTTAGACAGGTAATGTAATAGCGCTACATATTTACAAACAAGACAAAGAGAAAAGATGACAAGTAAGGCCTGAATGCTGAAATATGGGAATAGAAATTCATCACGGATTGGTATATTCTCACTACTTAAATATTGCAATAAAAAAGTATACAGACCTAAAACCTGAGTTATATTCTCTATTTAAATTACCTCTAACATTCTGTTTAAAAGATCATCACCAGGTAATAGTTATCCCATTTAGGTTTACTGCTCTGGCCCTGCGATAAATACAATATTCACTCACAATGAGGCATAGGCACATGTACCAGAGATGCAAACAACTATCGTTCTTAGAAAATGTTGCAAATTTTTAGTTTTTACTTAGTAATAACTACTAACTGACCTGCACATTCAGACACAACAACCTTAAGGCCAAATACTGTTTAAAAAGCCAAATGAAATACATAATATTTTAATGAAACTCTAACAAAGGCAGTATCTTTAGTGATAGTCGGGAATCTGCACTTATCCTACACTAGGATAGCTCATGCCTAATGAGCACCATACATAACAAAGTACAAATACATCCCAACTTTAACTTAACAAAGGAAGTCTAAAATGTGATCAGCAAATATTGTTTTTCATGTGGAAGACGTCCACTTAATGTCCCCATAATATCTCACATTCTTCCGCACTGTTCTGTTACTAATAAGTTTAAACCATGACACAGAAAAGCATTTGCGAACTAATGGAACTGAAAATGGAATGTACATAATGGACAGTTTGAATTACTGACAGTATTCCGACTGGACAATCTGTAACATAGTTACTGAGGTGGTTCAGGCTAAAGCAAGTCTACGGGCAGTTGGAGACTTCAACATTTACATTTACAGCTGACAAACTATATAGAAATGGTATATACTAAATAATGAAACAGAAAAGAAATTAGAGTAAAAACAGGCAAGGTCACTTTGCAGAATCATCTTAGTTGGATGAGAATACTCAGACTCAACCTCAGGGGCCAGGAACGTACTGTAATTGGTAATTTTATAATAATAATAAAAAAACACATTTCAAAATTTTTCCACCTTCTAGAAACACTCTACAACAGGTTTCTTAGCAATTCCAATGCCATATAGTTTTCAGTGATTAATGATATAATTGCAGTTTGTCTGGAAGTGAAAAGGGAACACTTAGTTTTCCTGAAGTGCTCCATTTCACTTCAGGAAAATAGAGCCGACAGTTCAGAATAATGACCTCAACCTCAACTTCCTATCAGCCAATAGGGATGTAGTTAACACAGCCACTGCTGAGTCACATCCTGTCTGTGGCTTCAGTAAAGTATACTTTACATAATAGTTCTTCAGTGCCTTAAATCAGTCCAGTGGATGTATGTACAAAATCTCAGTTGTGTCAGCCACACTACAAAAGCACTGAGGGAATTATGTTACAACATGCCGCAGACGGACAAAACAGAAAAAAAAAAAGAAAATAGAAAACAATATAACATTTGTACAAAAATAACTAACCCTAATAATCATTCATACATTGCCATTTGAAAATTCTTTTACCCGCTACAACATTTTTAGACATATTTATTTGAGTACAGGACACAATATGAAAGGAACTCAAAGTGAGAATCAAGTTACTGTGTGGAACTATTCAATTACTTTGTTGAACTAATCAATTCACTACACAAAATACGGGCATTGTGACAAAGAAGTACACCATTCAAGCCATGTATCCCAAAATGCATTATTAGTCTCCAATTTAATATAAACAAAACCACAAATCACTTACTGTAAAACATTTAAAAAAAAACTTTTTTTGTTCAAACATATTATGTTATGTTCATGTCCAAGAGTTCTACTTAAAGACAGTCTAGCTTGGATCGATTGCCTATTTTCTCCTTCAGTAAATTTCTGTCCAAAAATCAAGCTTATCCAAATCTTATTGAGAAGCTTAAAAACCATAATCAAATATGTGCATTGTGCTTCAGGACACAGTCAGCACTTTGGCAAATAACTGAATATATGACTCCATTAGTTCATATGCAGCAAATATGTTTGGAGGCCTGTGAAGTATTGAATTGAGGGCGGGCAGGGTGTGGGGGGGCAATCACACTGAGGCCCATGGTGACAAGGTTCCCTACAATCTTTATTGGGTCTGTCATATGGATACAAAAACAACTGTACACCAAGGACTCATTGAAAAAAGCAACATCATATATTCCGTTTAACACATTAAATAAATAGTAAACATTTAGATACTGGGGAGAGTGGCATGTTCTGACTGCATCAACCTGTGAGGAAAATGACATTGTGTTTTTTTTTTTTTATTAACCAGAAATAATTTTTGCATTGGGGCCCATTATTTTTCTGCTTAATTTTCTACCTACGTCACTGCTGACAGGACAACTGTTGCCCATTTATTAAGAAAAAAGGTGCAGTCCTCACATATATGATGGTGAGTATGAATATAAAGGGTAAAAGCATGTGTGATATTTCACTGACGTGTTCGGAAGTACAGCAGTCTGCTGGGCAGCTAGTTTAACTCCACTGACGTCCTATATGCTGCTTTAATATTTTGCCTTTTTTGGTCCAACATCAGTATAAAAGGTACTTGTGGTTTGTAAATGAACAGTGCAGAGGTAAGACAGTTTAAACCCTGGGCCTCCTCTCCAATAATAACAAACTGGTGTGATTTGCTACTGAATTTTTAACTTATTTGCTTTTTTGAAAACCATTTAGAGTATAGACCTGAGAGCTTACCTAACAGATTATTTCTTTACAAAGGTGAACTACTCATAAACAGAAAACCCAAATAACCTGAAAAATGTCTGCACTGATTGTGAAGTGAAATGCAATCATTTGCCAAACTGTTGATGTTTTCCCAAAGCGCTAGTATGGTGGAAGGTCTTTTAACACTGTTAGGAATGATTCAAGGAAGCTCCCATACATATTCTCAAAGTACCGGTGTGAGTCTGCCAATATCGGCACAACTGATGAGAGTCCTCAAATGAGAGTCCTCATTTCTATCTTTCTCATACCCAGTACTGGTTCTTTTTTAGAGCTGGGTTTGTTGTCCGACAATGTTGCAGTAATTCGGGATCCGCTTCTTTGGACTCTATGGTGGTCATGGAGATGTTGTTTGCTGGATCGGTTTTCCTGAAGGTTTCCTGGCTCATCTCTCCGTTCTTTGGCTTTGCTGCAGCTGTCTGGACGTTGTGCTTCCCTGTCTTGTTCCGTCTCACCAGGTAGTAAGCTAGCAGAGCAGCCAGAAGCAGAAGAATCAGGATGACTAAGATGGGGATTAGGATGGCCCATAATGTGTTCCGTCTAGAAACAGGGGCTCTGTGGGAGCCAGCAGAGGGAGTGGTGGGGCCTACTCCATATGGCCGATCATTGTCTCCCCTCCCTTTGATGTCAGGATAGCCTGCTTTACTCTTGTCAGAAGTGGGTACAGAGGGGGGAACTTTGAGGACTGTGGCACCGTAGATTCCTGCAGGGTCATAGGGAGCCGTCTTGAAAGAGAGAACACATTCTGCAGGGGGAACTCCATGTGCTTTAAGGAGGAACCGAGCCTCGTCCTGATCCTGACTTTGACCTTTGCCTTTTGGAAGCCCTGTGTTGTTCAGAATCTCTAGAGCCACACGGCCTTCATCCAGGTCTCTCTGGGTGAAGGACTGCACAGGCTGGCCATCTGTAGACCCTCCTCTCCTCACAAATCTTGCTCCCTTCGGCTGCTGGGACATGATGAAGGTTGGAGATGTTCTGGTTTTGTTGGCAAGTGGGGTTGCGTCTAACAGCTTACGATCCACTAAGACTGTCGCCCCTCGTGGAAGCATGGGATCCTTGGCCACGTTGGCTAAAGGTTTCACTGTAATGTTGAGAGCAGAGGAAATGTTAGCCGCTCTGCTGCGGGCCACAAAGGCGAAACTGTCACTTGGGGAAGTGGACTTGATGAAGCGCACGCTCACTCTCCCTTCCTTGATTTGTTTCTGGGTGAAGGCAGATGTAGGCTGCCTGTCCACCATTACTGCTGCATACTTGGGGACATTTGTAATCTTGTAAAGCACGTCCTCCTCTCTGGCTCCACCTGTGGACACTTTCAACATAGCCTCTGTGATCGGAGTCTCGTCATCTCCCTGTTTCACTTGGATCTCCTCCACTTTGTTCAGCGTGAGTTTCTTAGCCAGGATGCCAATATGCAGCGTGTGCGGTTCTGTTTGATGCTTCCCATCAGAGACAGTGAACTCCATGAAACCATCTGACAAGCTGCCATCGCTCATGAACGCCACACGGCCCATGTTTATTTCCTCCTGGGTAAACTGTCTGATCCTTTCCCCGGTGTCCTTATAGACGATATGCCCATTAGTAGGGCTCTTTGAGATGGTGAACCTGACCTCATCTGGTGTGCTGTCTTGGTCAATGGTGTTGAGGTACTGTTTGGACAGCACGGTGGTGGAGCCTTGCAGGGCTTCCAGCAGAAGGTCAAGACGTTCTAGCTTTGGTGGGTTTGAGTCTCTTCGTTTGATAGAGATGAAGAATATCTCCTCCAGGACCACAGTTCCTGGAGCAGCCTGAGGGGAGCGGCCATGGGGGTTCAGCCTCACACGGAAGGAGAAGCTATCTGAGGACGCACCTGAGTCACTGTGAGAGTATTCCAACTCTCCTTTGTTGATGTCATCTTGCAGGAAGTAGGGTGTATCCCGGGCAAGATCGGCACCTCCAAGAGTGAGCCGGCCTTGCACAGGGAATTGCCGTACCTCATAAACAACGTCCTGTCCTGCTTGCTTCTCTTTTGGCAGACTGGCTAGCAGGTTAGATGCGTCCAGAATAGAACGGTCAATCACCTTGGACTGCCCCTGCACTACTGACATACCTAAAACATAAGAAGAAAGCAGCAAATTAGAAGCATCTTATCACTGGTTATTCTTTTTATATTCCAACTGTCTGTCAAATCTAGTACAATATGACTAGGTCAAAGGACAAAATACATTTCTATAAAATCCCTCACTTTTCATCCATATACAGAACAGCAGGTAGGGTGCTTATAAACACATTTGACAGATGACTGTTAAACAGATTCAGCATGATACCTTTGTTCTTCCACAGCTGTGAAGACACATTGCGGTTAGCGGCATAATACGATACGGTGACAGGGAGCGTGTGGTTGAGCCGTGCTGCTGGCGGTGATGAGAGTTCAAGCTCCACAGAGTCTTTAACCACCCAGAAGGGCTCTGACGGCATCTGGTGCTCATAATACACAGCACCGGCATCCAGCTGATAATAAACATATAAAGAACTACATAAATATATAAACATATCCATAAATAGACAAAATGCTTTCATTATCACACACAGGTGGGTTACCTGTGCAAAAGAAAGCCTCACCTTCACTTATTCTGAAGCCATTCAGAACCTAATTAACCTATAAAAAATACTCACTCATGTGGTAACAACCAATTAGTAACAACTGTTTTTTTCTCAAGTAAACACTGAATTAAACCATGCAAAGTAAAAAATTTGTTTATATGAATAAAGTAAAAAATAAAAATAAAAATAACACTTTACATTAGGTGTTGACTAACTAACATGAATAGTTCATTAGTTAACATAAGTAGCCCAGGAGAGTGGTTACAAAATGTTAAGTAAACATGTGAAAATTACATTAGTTATTCATATAAAGTTACATGTTTACTTAACTTTAGTTTAGCATTGTAACCATTGTTAATGCATTTACTTCATGTTAACTAATGTATTAATTCATGTTACGCATTATGTAAAGTGTTACCAAATAAAATATTTCACACTACTTCAAACCTCAGAAACTTCATATCACCTTATGCCTTGTACATTTTACAGTGCACCTGCTGTATTTCAGTGAACCAACTTTCTGGACACAAATTAGTCATAATTATATAAAAAAATTGTTTAATAGAGAATCCACTCTCTGCTCTCTATGACTGTCAATTTAATCTAAGATTCTGATATTTAAAGCCAAGCTGTGAATTTTGAGCTTTTGTAATTCATCACAAGCCAATATATAAATATATATTCTGAAATAGTGAAAATAGTGAACAAAACAATAACTGTTTTTAGTTCAGTAGTCAGTTGGTTGAACAGGAATGTATGCATTTCTATCTGTACCTACTTATTTCTATCTACTGCCTAAAGCATCAGCATGACCAGTGCATAGTGTACATAGTAACCATTTGGAAAAGTAGGATCTTGTAACAAAGTAGATTGTTATCTTCCACAGTTGAAATAGCTATAAAGTTGTCATTTGTAAAGGTATAATTTCAGCAGTGTTTCATTAGTTTGCAATTCATTTAATAACTCCACTTAATAAACTGTGTATATAGTGTGAGAAGGTAACAGTAGCATGCTTTAGTGAACATTTTGTTCCCTCTGTTGAGCAGAGGTTTAAAGTGGAACTTCTACGAGTGGTTTGCAAAGGACAGGGAAGAGTCACAGTAAGAGTTTCTGTTATGTTGGACTAAAGGACTGTTCCCTGGAATGAGTCTTCACTCTGAGGTCATTCTGTCCTTAACTGAACTCCTGCTGCTAAGCTGCTAAGAAGTTTTAGCCCAGAGTGGAATCCCAGACATTACACACTGAATCACACTCAAGATGTTTGACTGGCATCAACTTGAGAGCGGCGTTTTTAATTCCTTCAAAAAAAAGTAAATTCACTTCACCACTGTGGCAATCTGAAGACCACTCAGATACTATTAGTTGGGACACTGTGGATCAAAAAGAAAGTGCCATCCAAAAAAGACTTGATTCAGACAGATTTAGTGCTTAGTTCTGCCCTCTAATGGACATTGCAGGGCCTTAAATGTGCAGTGCTGCTCTCTGGTGGTGGGAGGAGGTTTAACACCTTAAAGCTATCTAGATGCATCTCTCTACAGTACTGTTCCTTTAAAACACACTGAAACAGTGATAGACATTTGAGATGAAGTCACCTCAGTTTGTGTGAATTTGGTGATTTCCTCAAACTGTCCCCTCTGGTTAGGTTTGATGAGCCGTCCAAGTCGTGGAGGCCTCATCAGAGAGTAGCTGATCTCATCTCCATCCTCACTAGTCACTGCTCGGAGGATGTCACGATTGACCACTTGCCTGGAGCCTGAGAAAGAAGCAAATTCATTAATTTCATAGTGTACTCTATTTAACAGATTAATGCATATTTCATACGTCTTTTTTGAATTCATATCTGCTGCCTGCAGTATCTATCAAGGTCACCCTCCAACATCAACCCCTCTTGTGGTCCATATTCTATCATGAGGCATGTGTACATAAAACATCTTTGCAGATCGAAGAGGAATGGGAATGCTGATATGGTTTCAAGTTATGTATCTCATGCTAGAGAATAGCCCATTGGCAGAGAGAGAGAGGGAGAGAGAAAGAGAGAGAGAGAGAGAGAGAGAGAGAGAGAGAGAGAGAGAGAGGGAGACATATGTTTGGACTCTGCCTGGGGACTGTCATTCTTTATTGAGTTTAAGTGTGGAGAGTGACTTAGCCATCAGAAGCCCACCTGGGAAGACCAACAGCTCGCCCTGTGCCTCCACAGATATTGTCAGCTGTCTGGCAGTGACGGTAAAGTAGTAGAGAGGAGAAGTGTGGTCTCCATCTGTCACTGTGAAGGTGAAACCACCAGATCTGGAACCTGATGGGAAAAACAGCTTTCATTAGATATATAAGCTGAAAAAAAAAAAACAACAACTATGTAGTTAGTTTGCCCATGAAATAACTCTATATAATTCTACATCGTGCTAAAGTTCTGACTAATGCTAACATAAAAGGGGAAGATTATAAGTAGTATTACACCAGCTTTGAAAATATGCATTACTGCCTGAGAATTACTCGGGAGGAAAACAACAACAACAACAACAACAACAACAACAACAACAAAAATATAGTTTCTTCTGGTTACATACATAGAGTTTACATATAGAGTTTATAGCTTCACCATGTCACATGGAGTATAAGTATAACCAACAGCGACAATCACATCTGTTCAGGAAGTTTGGGAAAGGCAAACTGTATTAGTGGATGTATGGTAGTGCATGTATAAGCAATTACTCCTACATTATAACTCCATAACATGCAATTGTAATCTATGATCTAGAATCAGAAGCTAATAGCATGAAAATCCTTGAGTCACACTCAGGTAAAGAGCAGGTAAACACTCCAGAAACATTAGTACTTCATTTTTCCTTATTATAATCGACACTGAGTAACATTTTTCCTATTTTGTTTCCCAGTTTTGTTTTACCCAATTCCCACCTGCTAGATTGGTTTCCCCATCTGATAGTACTAACAAGCAGGGCAGGTAACGGCTAGCTTGTATTTCCTCTGAGACGTGTGAAGCCAGCCACTGCATCTTTTCCAGCTGCTGCTATTGTAATGTTACTGGACAGCTGGGCAGAAGAAGAATGCTAACTGCTAATCAAACGTTTCTGAAGTCACTATTAATGTGCCACTCAGCCAAACGCAATTGTCTCTAAATGCTCTTTCTTCGAGCGAAGGACAGATGGACAGAACAGTTATCCTGCAGCTAGAACAGTGGTGGCAGTAAATGAATTGTTAGGCTAAAGATGTGAAAGGTGTTACTGAGGAACAAAGACACATGCTATGCTGTTTATGCTGGTGGGTGATGCTGTGTTTATTTTGGATTCATCCATGTGGAGGACCACACTCAGCTCAATAGCAAATTTATGGTTTAAAGATCATCCAGACTCTATCTGAGTAACTATATGACGTCTAACAATAAATAACATTAATATTACAGAAATAGTCTATGATAAAGTCACTTAGCTAACTAGTTATCTTTTCTTAAAGACAACCTGAAACTGACACCTTTTTCACCTTATTAGTTTTAGTCTTTGTTCACATTAATCCATTATGAATCCATTATGTCGCATCCTTCAAAAGACAAAATTGCCTCTCTCTAATCTTTGATCCTAGTGTAGTGATTTTTCCCCATTTCTAAAAGATGTCTGACATCTGCCCCTGTTCTACTCCATAATCTCTGTCCCCCTCTACCAGCCTGACCAATCATCAACGAGAACACCTGTTATCACCTTCGCTCTAAGCTGTACATACTGTACTTTTTATTCCTTTAGTGAATCTGTAAAACAGACAGGATCTGCTGTCCCTGTGTCTGACTGTTTGTTTGTTCTGGAATTTCAGATTTTCACCATCCAAACAAATCTTGAAGAATAAAATCATGTCCCACAATTGTTTCCTGCTTGAGCCTATTTCAGGCAGACAGCTTGATTATTTCTGATTACAACATGATGTATTATGATAATTATGAATATACATCCACATATACCATTGTATTGTTTTGTTAAGATTTGCTGAAAGACCTTTTGTAAAAGATGACGAGTTCTCCTCAGCATGTAACATTAACGTTCGGCATTAGCATTAGCTTATCTGGAGTGGCAGCTGGAGCCCCCTGCTTATTAAACATTAAGAAATCAGACACTTTAACATCGAGTTACTAAACTATTTCCCTGCTTTGATCCATGTAAACATGGTTTCATGTATGAAAACTCGGATGTCTACACCAAACATCCAGTAAATGTTTTCTTTGAATGAAAACTGTGTCAGACGTTCCCCTCTGTGTGCTTCTAAATGCTCCATTTTGAACTTTTTCAAAAAAAAGTGCTGCAACCAGGTGGCCTGAACATACAGTTTAAAAGAGCAACAGCATCTAACATCAACATCTGCGGTGGAAATTCAGTTTTGTACGTCCACCAACATGTAACAAATTTCAACATACATACACAGTACACAAGACTTCTGTCAGCAACTACTGACCTGTCACATATGGGCAAGACTTAATAAGGATAAATTCATTTTTACCCTTTTAAGTAAGTTAAGGGAAGCCTGACTGCTAAGACATACAGGCCCCATTATGGTGTACATATCCAGTATTATTCAAGTACACGGTCTAAAGCAAGCAAAATACTTGATGTATTATTTAAAACAGGTAAAATCCTTTTACTAATAGTCCGCCATCTTTGCTGCCACATCAAGTACTTGCTTTTTTTTCTTGTCCACTGAGCAATGAACAGCAAGCACAATATATTTGATTTATGTCTAATATATTATTCAGCCTTTTCTCCTTTAGCTAGAGCGTGACATCACTCAAGAGAACAACTTGCCTTATTACCTGTAGGACTGACTTCACTGTAACTATATGACATCATCACAGTGTGACAATGATGGCCTACTGGTATAGGAATTTTACATATCTGTCATGTTAAAAAAATAAAACATTCCCATTTGGCTTATATGCCGTATTTTGAGGTACACTGTTTAAGAGAGTCTGAGTAACGCTATGTCTGTTTATCCTATTAAGCATAATGCCCTTGAATGTATTGCAGTACCTTCATGGATGAAGATGACCTCGCCGTTGTTGATCTGTGCTTGGGTGAAACTATCAATACTGTCATCAGGAGACTCTTTCAGGGCAACAATTCCATTGGTCGGTGGTTCTATTGTATATACCAGCTCTTCAGGAGGGGTGTCCATATCTTCTACGCTCAATGCTTTGCTCATGATTTCCGATTCTTCGCCAACAAGAACCTACCGAGAAAGATTGGAAAAGAAAACAAACTAGTGGAAAAAAAGAAATCCCTAAAAGGGGCTGATTGTTTTTCTGTGGAGTGTAGCAGCTTGGTGTGTTATCTGAAGATAAAGAGCATTGCAAAGGGAGATTGGTCTCTCAGGCCTTGGTGGGCTCTAATGGACCCATAATGGCTGCAGAGCTGAATGGAACATTAATTGAAAGAGCCAGAGCAGATCTCCTGAAAGACTTTCTTAAATAGCAGGAGTCAGTAGGGAGAACAGAGAGGCGTGCAGTAAAAGAGTCATATCGATTTATTCAGCCCTGCTCCCCTCTGCTGCCTCCATCTACCACTCTCCAGACAGAACCAGAGAGGGCTAGAAAAAAAAGGAGGCTGGCAGAGAAATTCGGTTCACGAAGCAGTGGCCCAGATAAGCAAGGTCTACAATTCCATTAACTTTTAGGGGCGCTATTTCCACACGAGGCATGTTTGAGAGCAGAGAAGGCACTTATTTAAACACCATAGCCAAAGTGCAATATCACATTAAACTACAAAGCATTTACCTTGCCCGCCTCATGTCTAGTCAGTGGTAATTTGAGTTATAGGTAATTCATAAGTGCAATGTGCCATGAATTCCAGGGTCTGTACATGTACATTTACATCAGTTATGCCCTCTAGTGCTTATCAGGGGACTTGCATTCTGTGACATAACACAACTCCTATGTGGAGTGCATATGCTCCACCACTTGGTGGCAGCATTAGTACATTTGTGCATGCCGCTCCAGTCAGTACAATTTCATACCACCATTATCCTCCAAATTGTGTAGGAAATTGATATTTCTTCATAATCAATGTGTAACGCATATAACATTGATCGGATGCTGTGCGGCAAATTTAATTTCAGCTCGCTGAGGGAACAGAGCTGTGCTTGAGAGAGACTTAACAAGCTGTTATTACAGCGAGTCATAATGGCTCTCTGATTGGGCTGCTGTGTGTCCCCTACAGTTTCTCTATTCCTCAGTGCAAATGCTCACTGTACATGCTGCTGACTGTGCAGCTGAACGTGAGTTTGTGTGTGTGTGTGTGTGTGCGGTAGTCTGTGTGAGTGTGTGGTGGAGACTTGGTGTCCGGCGAATGTATAAGTGATCGGGAGAGTGTGTGAGGTTGCTGAGTGTGTATTTGGAGGGAAGCTCTTTAATGAATGCCAGGTGGAGTTCCACTGGACAAGATCTGTGTCACCACCAGGTTATTCATCATGTCTGATCATCTGCTGCAAGTCATACAACACTGCAGCTTCCTGCCTTAAATCAACACAGCAGAGAGAGAGAGAGAGGGAGAGAGAGAGGAAGAGCAAAAGAGACAGAATTTAAGAGTAGAGCAAGAGAAAGACTGAGAGAGAGAGAGAGAGAGAGAGAGAGAGAGAGAGAGAGAGAGAGAAAGAGAGGATAAAAGAATGAAAGGAAGTGAGAGAAAGAAAGAGAGCAAGACTGAAATAAATACAGGGAAAGAAGATGAGAGAGAAGGAAAGACAGGAAGCACAACAGAAAAAGAGACAAAAATGATATAGAATAATTAACATAGATTAATTAATTAATGTACAGTAGAGAGAGAGAAAGAAAGAGCAAAAAAGAATGAAAAAGTAAAGGCAGAGGGAGCACAAGCAAAAGGGACAAAGAGAGATAGAAGGATTAACAGGCAAACAAGAGAAAAGAGATGAAGAGCATGACAGAAAGAAAAACAGAGCAAGAGAGAAATAATTGAGAGTGTAAAAGAATGAAAGGATGAGGAAGGGGAGAGAGAGCAAGAGTGAAATAATTAAAGAGAGAGAGCACAAGTTAAAGACAGAGACCAAAAGTGGGAGAGAGAAGGATCAAGAAAGAAAGTAAGAGGCAAAGAGGATAGCAAAAGAAAGAAAGAAAGAAAGAAAGAAAGAAAGAAAGAAAGAAAGAAATGTGAGAGAGACCAAGAGTAAAAGAAGTACACAGAGAGAGAGGTAGAAAGATGCAGGAGGGACAAGCAAAACACAAAGAAAGAGAGAAAAGGATAAAGAAAGAATGAGAGGCAGCAAGAATGAGAGAGAGACAGAGAGAGATTGGGGAATAGAGGGAGAAGGAGATAAAGGTAGTAAGAAAAGGAAAGCAAGAGGAAAAAACAGAGAGAAAGAGAAGGGGGGAGAGAGAGTATACAGTCTGTACGTGTGGAAAAAGACGTATCATTATTTCACATTTTGCGGGATAGTAATGGTGACTCGGATTGGCCAGTTCGCTCTCAGATCCCAGAAGCCGAATTCCTGCTACAGTCATGGTTTTCCAAAAATATGAGTTACCAAGGCGATGTGAGACCACAGACAACGTCAAAAAAACATGACACACTGGTTTCCAGTTGTGGGAGAAGAGCCGTTCGGTATTTTCCGACCATATATGTGTTCCAGGACCTCTGAGGTCTCTGGGAGAGACTCTGTAATTCTGCAGAGACCCTCTGGTCGTGAGCTTCCATTAAAATGAGCCTGAGTGAGAAGCGGTAGAGCGTTAGGGCTGTACCTCCAGGCCGGTGTTGTGCTGTAGCTGGGGGGGCTCATCATTAACAGGGATGACGGTGATGCTGATGGTGACAGGTTGGCTGCGACGGTTGATCTCATAGGCTGAAGCAGACAGAGTAAGGCTGTCCTCTGTGGTCTCAGAGCTGTCATGAAGGTAGTAGATGAGACCCCGCTGCACCTGAGCACGAGATACAGCAAATACACTTGATATGAGCATGGGGATGTGGCAAAAACATAATGACATAATACAACAATTCTAATAGCATCTTCATGATTCATGCAACCTATAATGACATGTTTTTCTGAAGTGTGAGAAGTTGGATAAGATGCTCACAAAACAGTAGCAAGTTTAAAAATGCTATTAGGAACTATGTATGCAATTCTTTCAGATTCTTTCACAATACTAGTTTCTTTCACAATAGGAATCTTTGACTCCTGGCTTTGCTGGAATTTGAACCTCAAGAATAGAGGTAAACTTCAAAAGAGAATTCCACTGATGTTCTTGTTTAATTCAGGTATTGAGATGTAAACTAAGTCCTTCAGTGTGGTTTGATGTGAAGAGTTCATTGTAGAGAAAATTACAGCTTCAGATTTCTTTACAGTGGTGTTGATAGGAACCAGATGTCAAACCTACATTTGTCTTCTGAGTTTTATATGCAATGTAGATAACAGTAAAGTCATGGTAGACCTGAAAGAAACATTTTTGTTGGTGGACAACTTCGCCTTACAGCACCATACATGTACACCATACATACATGAATATAATATAACCAGCTAATTATGCAGAAATGCTGAAAAATCTTGGAATTGTCCTTTAGACACACTGTGGTCACATGCATACAATGCATCCTACAGTGAAGTTGTGCTGCTCTTTAGAGAGAACTATGTATTCTAGGTGGATATTTGGGAGCTTGTTAGCTGATGAATGCAAAATGAGGGCTTATAGTTAACATTACTGTTATGCAGCTGAATATCTAAAGCTGTAGAACTGTAGTAACTGTAGCAAATTATCATTATTATAAACAGAATGGATTCCTCAAAGGACAGAAATGACTTGTCAGAAGAGGAGGACAACAAACTAAAAGCTAAAGTTAGCAAAGCAGCTTCCTGGCTATCTAGGTACCATCTGTTGGTGTAGCTTCTATTCTCTGGTGACCATCTTGCACTAGATAGTATAGATGCTTTCGTAATGAAGAATTCAGACAGCTACAGACCTGTAGTTAGGTTAGCAGTCAGGATCGGCTGACACCTCAGGGTTTTACAATGGTTGTATGATGTATATGTATAATGGACACTGGGTGTTGTAGTGAGAGAACTCTGATGAATGATTAAACATCAAACATGAAAATGACACATAAATCATGAATTGTGTCAAGCCAATGAGGCTGAGGGATACAATCAAGGTAAGATATACAGGGTTTGCTGAGGAGTCTGGACCCCCAGGAGTCTGGATCTGTTATTCTAATATGTCTGTTAGGGTAAAAAAGAGAACTACAAAAAGGAAATTAAATTTAGCCTGCTTCTCCCACAAAACATTGAGCCTCTTTCTTCAATGTTCTTGACTAAGTAGTGATATGCCACTGTTTTGACTCAGGGTGGTGCTATTGCAAACTAGTTCACCCAGTTAGTCCTTCATAGCCTACCAGCTGTAACTATACCCGGGATACCTCTGAAAAACTTATGCTGGAACATAAACGTCAATCTGAAAACTTTCCCAAGAGATTTCTCAAAGTGAAGGAGGAGATAATGTAGGATCTTATTTACTGTGTGGAAGAACCCATTACCACTTAAACTAGAAAAGAGCACTCCCTAAAGAAGAACTGTTTAATCAATCACTGCTGCTACGGTGAGTGAGCAAGCCAACGTGGGACCCCCCCCAAATCCCAGGGGGTATTTCGCACACTGGCTACAATGCTGTGCTACAGAGTACTGCATAACATCACACATATTGACTAGTTTTAGGCTGGAATGCATAAATAACCAATACCCATGATGTATGTGGGTGCAGAATGCCCAAGCATCATGCATGTGTATACGCAAGACACTGCTCCACACACCTATATCCAATTCTAAGCAATTCACAGTCACATAATTAGAGTATTTCTGCTGTGTATACCACATAGCAACAATTACTCACAAACTTCCCACATATAAGCACTCACTCATCTCCACTTAATCCTAAAAAGTGTGTGGTCCTACAATAGTACGTGTGCATGATTGCATGTTTCTGTTGTTTTGTGTTGCATTCTCATGCAGATGTAAACCCTGGGACCAAAAGCTTGTATACATATGTTCATTGCAGTCATTAACTGCTGGTTTGTTGGTATGCTTTTGCTCCAGGCTGCTGCAGAGCGTGAGCAGGCTCAACTGTGCTCCTATGTGCAGCTTTTAATGGTCTCCAGATGATCGTCACCTTATGAATGGAGCGGCTCAGTGTTTTCACTGATTGCGGGTGTTTATCTGGCAGCCTAGTGTTTTCTAGACGAAGCAGCCTTTCATATGTTGACGCATGTGATTGTTGTGTATTTTGACTTCATTCTACTGTTTCTGGTAGGTGCTTCTGAAGTGCTGGTGTCTGTTGAAGCCCAGCGTAATGCTGGGAGCCTGTATTCCTATCCATTGGGTAAGGCACTTAAACTACTGCAAGTCTTGTGTGCCTTTTCCATCCTTCTTGCACGCCAAACAACAGCATGAAAAGAACCACCGGTCCCACATGAGTGAGTGGAGAAATTCCCAATGATGTCTGATAATGAGCATGATGCATGCCTCTTTCATTTAGGGGCCATTATTCTCTGGTTTCAGTCCTTTCCAAAAGTTTTCTTCCTCAAGATGGTACTCATTTAGAGCCCTGCTGAATTTAGTACTCACTGCACTGCATAATAAAAAAAGAGGCTTCATAAAGACATAACAGGAAGGATGCTACGGAGAATGAAACATTGCAAAATGACTATTACATGGGTTTTCCTGTCGCCAGTTCGTGTGGAGTGGTTCTGGCAGCTACATGGAAACCCAAGTGGAACTGTGGAAGCTTAAAACTATCGTAATCCTGAAGCTAACCTAAACAATTACTTGTACCTTGGATTTCAATGCCACCAGAAAATTGTGTTTGTTCAGACCAAACCCAGCCTGACGACAGCATTCACTTCATGACAATTCAGCTGTTTTTCTATACCAGTCCAACAGAGCCACCCAACCAATTTAGCAAACCCATAACCTTCAATAAGCTCCAGTAAGAGCTTTGCCTGATCTGGGTTCAGTTCTTCAGGCTATACTGATCTTTCTTCACAGTGGGGTCTTTGACAGTCTGGCAGTGCTCAGTAAGAACTGTGTGGATGCTTTATTATAGGAATATATGGGCCAGTTTATTTTGGCTTGGGGCAGCAAGGCAGCTCCGTCAGAGTTTCCACCCGTGCTTGAACAGAGAATGAGCCGAGGCCAAGCCCCACACTGCAGCCATAAGAACAGTGTCTAACCGCCTCCATGAGGCTCAGCACTGCTGCGCTCACATGACACATAGCGCTTTTCCACCAGAACCCAGTCATTTTACTCTCACTCTTTCCACTAGCAGACCTTTGGACCGCTGCAGTAAGCGACATGCAGCTAGCGGCTCCAGCAAAACCTATTCTGAGAGGACTCAAAGAGAGCTAAGATCACGCCAAACAGAAATAAAAGAAAGAAAGAAGAAGGGAACAAGAGAGAGAGAGAGAGGAGACATTGATTCCTTCTGTCACTTACACACAGAGAACATCACTGTTCTTCGGTACAAACAACTGGTTTGATCAAAGTCTGGCTCAATGGCTATTATTCCATGAATGGCTTGTAATTAAGATGCAGAAAATGCTATTTTATGCCTGGCTGTGCTTAAATGATACGGCTAATGCTGGGGAGAGAATTATTTGTCTCAGAGTTACCAAAGTGCCAGACTGTTTCCACTCCTCGTCCTTTTAATTAAAGCAACAAAAACCTCCCTGGTCGCTCCCGGTCTTTTCTTCTTGTGTGATCAGAATTAGGCTTCTTATTTCTTTAGCAGAACAAAATTCACACAAAAGCGACAAAAAAGCAAAGGTGTGACCCACGATCCCTCCATGTCCTTCACAATACCTATAGAAAAGTCATCTGAAAAGGTGTGCATGTGGGCATTTTGGAGCCTGCACTCACTGTGCTCTCATCAAGAAAAAATACTTACATAAAAATTATTACATATAAAAATAATTCTTAACTGAAATTATTGTATTTTAGATCCTTATTAAAATCATACATGTGTTTGTATGTATTTTCATATGTATTTCACATGAACACAAATAATGGAACCCCACATTTTTGCCATAATAAAGTACAGAGTAACGCACCCCTACACTTACAGTGTTCTTGCAAGTCTAATGGCTGAAACTTCAGCATTGTAACTAGAAATCAATTGCTCCTTAAATGATAATTGGAGGTGCTAAATGAGCAATTGAAAGAGTTGGAGAGGGGTCGCATCGCAGGGCTCCGGGAAGCGGGGTGGTCTTATTGAAGTAGTGCACGCCATACCGGTCAAGCAGATACTACCATAGCACGCTCAGAAAGCACACACCAGCAACATGAAGGATCTAGGAGACCTACACGAAGCATGGAGAGAAATAACCGATGAATTGCCCCACAAGTGCAGAGTGACTGCCACGATTCAGTGAGCAGTGATGCCCTCCATGAGTCATACTGTTAGTGCCAACACCATTGGCAGATGGCTGCACAACGCAGGACAACATGCACGTAGGCCATTACTATGACTGCCCTTAACACCACGTCAGCATTGCCAAAGACTGCAATGGAGTCTTGCCAGACCGTCATGGAGTTTCTCAGAATGGCAGCGGGTCATACTGCAAATCTGCAGGAGCTGTGTGAGAATATTCAAGCTGCATGGGATGGATTATCGTAGGACACCATTAGGTACCTCTACAACTCCGAGACGTCTGGCATGTTGCGTTAGCAAATACGGTGGCCCAACGCCGTACTGAGAGACACTTCTGTACTTCTGTATGTGTAGCTCAATAAATATTGCCCATATTAGTCTAAATTTATCAGTATTTATTGTTCCTGGTAAACTTTATCTTCCTTCCCAATAGCACTGCAATCCAACACTTCCTTCTGTGCGCTTCTGGTTATGCTCCCACTTTTAGGCAATGACCTAAATATGACTTCCAGAGGATGTTTATTTCATAAAATTCTTCGCACCCTTTAGAAATTGAAACCCCACTGATTGATTTCACTGTTTGATCATTATTATGTTTGAAGGTTTAACAGATTGGAAAGCTGGTTTGGCAGAATCTACCAGTTACTGCAGGGGAAAAGTCTTGATTGGACACATTTTGTTGGCCGGTTGAAGATCTAAAGTCTTTTAATACCAATGAAACCATAATAATATTACAATACTTGGATAGTTTAAATAAAATGAGCATAATGATGATATTGAAAAAAAAAGAATAGTGGGACATATATAATAGAGAATTGCCTGAGCAGAGATGAGCCTATACTCACATCATTCCAGGTGAAGGAGACAAGACCATCATCATCCCTGTCCAGGTATCTGATGTCTCCATGCTGAGGTGCCTCCTCCACGATGAAGTCGATGTTGACAGACCTGTAGAAAGGGTGGGTGACGTTGAGCACTTCCTCTGAGAGTGCCACAGCTCCACCTTCCCTCAGTGTGAAGTTGACCACCTGAATGTGAATAAGCCTGGGTACGATGTCCACCTGCACCTTAAGGTCTTCCACTGTGGTAAAGCCATTGCTAACGTCCAGGGTGAACCAGTCTGAACCCTGCAGGGAGGCTGACACGTACAGGATTTTGCCCTTGTTCATATCGTCTTGCGTGAAAGAGTGAATGTAGTCCAGCATAGGGGAAGCTGTGCTCTCAGAGTCATTGGTCATTTTGACAACATGACCAAGACGTGGAGGTTCTTTGATGCTAAAGACCATCTCAGTAGGCAAGATATCTGCCTGCTCCACCTGAGTAGGAGATAGGAAAGGTTTTTGTATGTTAGTTAATTCAGTTTACGACTGTGTTTTTGAGTCTATACTTGAGAGCACTAATGTAAAATCTGAACTAATGTAAAACTGGTGGTTGCTGTGTCTTTTCCAAACAGATGCACAGTATATGCCTGTATTGTTAAAGGCACTAATTTAGTATGAATACATCTTTATACAATTCAGCATATCCCATTTGGAATGAGTCGTAGGCTTGGCTTGTAATAGTAGATTTCAGGGAAAGCTGGCATTGATATTGCAAGTGGGATCTCTTTTATATTCTATATTAAGCATTTAACAAAGCTGAAAAATATTAAGAAAAAAGTAACTTAGATGTCATTCAGAGCAATGCAGCCAAGGAGGACCCCATCTTTATTGAATTAGCATGAAAGCTGGCATTCCTGAAGGCAGCATTGTGTGCTGCATGTAATTATTGAGTATGCACACAGCGGAAGGTCAACCATATACCAGATCTAAATCAAAACAGATACTGGACTCCCTTCTTTCAAATAAGATTTTACAACAAAAAGCACGGTAGTATTTGGAAAGAGTCATAAGTTCGTCACTTGCTAAGAGTTACACTGTGCTTTTGGAACCTTCCATGACAACAATATCAGGCAGTCACACATTGTTTTGATGATATGTTGGCAGAATCGTACCCCATTAAAACTGAAAGATACATTATTGTGTATTTTCGCTGTGTTGCTTTAGGTTGAAGTGTTTTTAAACATTAGCTAAATGTTGTTTATGGAAACAAATCACATTTTACAATTTTGAAATGCAGTAGCTTCTCATCTGTACAATTCAGTAACCCTGGTGTACTAGTTGGCATGTGGCTGGTCTTCTTTACTCGATTAACCGCAATTTATCACCTTAGGAGATTAAAAGCAGACACTCATGCTCTCACTTTCATGTGAGAAAACTAATTAACACTAAAAAAGGAGTCTGCATAACATAGCAGCCACACATTTATGTCAAAATATGCACTGGCATAGCATAAGCTTCTTTCAACTGATACCAAAATCCAAGATCCTGTGAATTTTACATTTCAGTAACATCAAAGGGTAGGTGCTTCTGCCTATCCCCGTCCGCATTTCCAGTAATGAGCATTTCATACCCTATCGTGACAAGGAGGATTCTACTGATTTTTATGCATAATTAAATCATTTAGGTGTTAACAAAGTTATTCAAAGTGATTTGATGAGAAATTAGAGTAGAAAAAAATAGCTCTGATTTCTTTATGGTGGTGGTGATAGGAACCAATTGTGGTGATAGTAACCAATGGTGGTGGCAGGAACCTATGTCAACAAAAGCCAATTAATTTACATTCCAAAATGACCCATGTACATACAGTTATATATGTGATGCTGATGCAAATTGTAAAAAAGTACCCAGTGGGTATGTCTCGCCATGAATCAATCAAAAATAAGAGTTTTTAGATTTTCATCAAGATGATTCTAAAACAATGCATCAGATATTAGGCATATTTAATACTTTTCATGTAGCAACTTTTTAGAAGCATGGAATGCTTTGGACATCTGGTTCCCATCACCAGCACTCCGCATGTTGCTCTAGAATGGCATATGTTACATCAAAACACTCTGAATGACTTTGTTTACATCTTAAGCTTTTCATTATGCAGAAACGCTGAAAAATGTCGCTCTGAAATAGTCTAGTTAGAACACTTGCAGTCAAGTAGGGTCTCATTCATTATGGTTTTAAATTAATTGTTAAAGAATTGTACTATTACGGTTATTCTTATTTTTAATTTGAATTTGTGGATTGTTGTGTGCCTTCTTAGCCAGGACTCACTTACCAAATGAGTTTTTTAACTTTTAAGTGGCCCCCATTCACCAATATAAAAGTTAATAAAAGTAATATAAAATATTTTTTTTCTTAAATTTGTTCTTTTGGAAGGTCCTAAGAAAACAGCTATGTCAGATTCATGACGTGTTCTTAAACTGCAGAATTAAAGACCTTTGTGTTCTTGAGTGTGTGTAGATTCTGTTCTTACCTAAAAACAAATCATACTAAAACACTAGTGAAGTTAATAAGAACAGGTGGTAATTGAGGGCATTTGTGACAACCCTGGTTAAACAAAAAAAAGAATAAATGAAATAAAATAAAATAAAAGTTCTTACCCTCAAATGATCCGAGTCGATTACAGAATGCTCTCCTTCATATGCTATGAGCCTCTGGTTGGATTTAATCTGAGGTTCAGACAGATACCCTTTCTTGAAGATCTTGATTCTGAAAATCCCTTCCACAGACAAGCCTTTTGCATTAACAGTGAAGGCAAATGAGTCTTTGGACCTCAGGCTCTGATCGCTGTGCTGATAGGACACCACTCCTTTCCTAAGGTCCTCCTGTGTGAATTGGCTGGCTTCGATACCGCTGACTATAATCCTGCCATCACTGGGAGGAGAGGTTATATCGTACACAATTTCTGCAGCATTTCTGATATCGGCGTTGGATTCTGTGCCCAGAAGACTGGTGTTTAGAGTCTTGGTGCTGCCGTGGTCCATGACAACCATGGTGTTATTGACCACTTGGAGGTATGGCTCACTTGCCTGAACCTGGAGAAGGGCTGTTGTCTTGTGCAGTCCATCAGACACTTGAAGCTGGAACCGTTCACGATCAGCACCATTATGGACAAACAAAACATTCCCATCTCTCAGGTCTGCCTGTGTAAACCTGTAGAGAGGTTGTGACGGGTCTGCAGATGAGACGATGCTACCTGAGAGTATTCCCACCCGGACATAGACCAGTTGGGTGTCATTAAAGTCTGAGTCATCATCCCTGAACATAATATCATCAGTGGTCAGCAAACGCTGGCCATTCCTCACCACGTTAAAGGGTTTGTTGATGACCCTCTGAGGTACATGATCATTTTTGGATTGAATTGCTATGTTAAATATTCCTCTGAGGATCTCCTGGCCACCCGTGCTGCCTTCCGCTTCTTCAAACACAAGGAAGCTAAACTGGTCATGGCTAGTCTCTGAACCGTCGTGTTGGTAGATAAGCCTGTTCAGTAGTAGGTCCTCATTACTGAAAACCCGAACCGCACCATCAAACCTTGGTACACCAGGAGGAGAGTCTCTAATGAGATTTCCATGCCTAGGGTCTTGAACAATCCTGTACACATAATCTGTGGATGTTGGGGTCTGCACCCAGAGATATTCTTTATTCAGGATGTTTTCATTTCCTTCCAGTACCACCAGTTTCTCGTTGGTCAGACTAGGAACACTGGAGTCAGCTTTCACTCTGATTGGGAAGGTGTACAATCTAGAATACTGATCCTCCGCAAATACCTTGAACTGAAAATGGTCCTCAGCATCAACAACCCTGTGGATTGTAGGTCTGTAACTGACATGTCCATTCTCAACATCCTGTTGGGTGAAGCTGCTTCCTTCTGACAAATCCCTGCCTAGCAACATCAATGCGCCCAGTGCTGGACCCTTCCAAATGATGTATTTTATTGATGCCGAGTTAATATTCTTCCCCTTCACCATGGCTTCCAACTCTGTTTGCCTGATAACTTTTGGCTGCCCTTCGGTAATTTCAAGAGGAACGATTTTGGGTATTCCTACCTGAGCAGGCAAGATCTTGATTATAAATGTATTGTCTGGAAGAGTAGACTGTCCGAGGTGAACATTAAAGTAAATATACTCAGTTTGTGTGTCATCCAGATCAGCTGAGATTGTAGTGATGTACCTCAGTTTATTCTGCTCCAGGTCAGACTGATGAAACTGTGACACTCTCTGTGGTATACCGTTATCTGCAATAATTTGCAGTTCTCCAAATCTGAGAGGCTGTGTAACTTCGAATATGATATCTCCATTCTTAGGAGTGGCAGACACTGCCAGGTTCTGTATCCCTATAGATGAGTTGCCGCCCTGGGTCAGGAGAAGTCCAGTGTTGGTGACTAGGCTCATCTGTGGCTCTGTAACTGCTAGCTTGAAAGTAGTTGACTGACTAATCTGATCTCCATCTGAAACCCGCAAGGTCAGTTCAGCCACTGAGCCTCCTTTGTGGACATAATAAATGAGTCCGTCCTTAAGCTGTCTGCAGGTGAACTCTGTCAGGCTCCTGCCAGATTGCTGTGCATTCTCCAAATACCCATTAGGAGTTGGGTCCGAGGTGATGGTAACAATCAGCTCGTCACAGCGATTATCTGAATCGACTATTTTGATCAGGTTAGGGTTTAAGCGAGTGCGTCCATTTTCCGTCACTGAAATGTCTCCTCCACTAAGCTGGGGGATGTCATTGACAGGTAGGATTTCCACTGGAAGCACATACTTGCGGGGAGTTTTCAAACACTCTGGGAGATTGGAACCAAGCGCAACCACCTCTAGCTGGATTTGATCATTATACCTTTCATTGCCATCATGAAGATACTTAATCTTCTTATTCACCACATCTAGGAGAGTAAACTTCTTAGTCCTCCTAGTGTTAATATTCATATCTACGAGTCCATACCAAGGATCATTTTCTAAGGTGAAGATGATCTGAGACTGTCGGATCCCGGCAGCATTTAGATTGAGAGTTGGGTTGAGGTTGGTTATGTCAATAAAAGCTTCCCCACCCTCAGGGACCAGCAGAGGGGTGACATCCAAAAGTTTCGAGACATTCCGAAAGATCTCTGGCGTGTCAGCAGTTGGGAAACAGTGCCTTTCATCAGTGCCGCCCACATATCTGATCCGCAGCGGGGCTGTAGTAGTGGTTGTCTCAAAATCATAATAGCTGGAATAATCATAATCTTCTCCCTCACACTTGACATGAACATCTTTAGTTACCACAGCGTCCTGCAGGCTTCTCTCTTTGTGGTTCACCTTGATTTCTCCTAGGCAGCCAATGAAGGACTCCGATGAGATCTCCTCCTCCATACGAGACAGGTAGTCATCACGGAACACTTCCTTCATTTTCCCTTGGATGCCTCCTAAGTATAGATTTCCTAAAAGGTCTAGTTTTTCCGATCCATTCAGGGGGAGTGAGACAGATTCGCTGTCTACTGTAATCTCAAAGGTATCGGGCTCGATCTGCATCTTTATCCTGTGCCATTGATCATCATCCAACTGCACTTTCAGGTTGTTAAGGACCACCATGCCACTGCCCAGGTCTACCACACCTTTGAGGTGACCTCCTGTCATGCCCAGGGCAATAAAATCAGACTGGTGACCTGGATGGAAGAGCAGCAAAGCATCCTCAATAGTAGTTTTCATCAGCACCTCCATGTTGCGAGAGCCGGCGCTAGCCCTGGTCCAAGGTGGGAAGGACACAAAGGAGTCCGGACTGATAAAACTAGTGGCCTCCCCATCTCCTGCTTCAAACTCATTACTGCAGCCCTCCTTAGTGTCATGGCAGACACGGGCTGCTGAGGACAAAATATCAAACTGCTGGGACTCAAACTTTATGTTGCTCATGCACCCACGGAGAAAGGGGACAGCAGCGCTGAAGTATTCAACATCCAGATCTCTCACACCTCCAAGGAACACGCCCACATCGATATTGAGATCCTCCCCTTCTTGTACTTCAGTGGAGGTCGTGAAAAGGTCGTCTACAGTCATGCTGAGTTGGTTTCCTTTCAGTGTAAGAGAAACTTGGTGTTCCAGTAGATTATTCAGCTGCACACCCTGAGAGGAGGACAACACGACTTCACCTGATCCCATGTCCATCCTTGCCTGTGAAAATAAACACAAACTGTATTCTTTTAAACAGCAACAATAAGCATAAACAGCTTTAATGTTAAGCCATATTTCACATTTCCATTAGATATGTACTGTATTATGGAAGGTTAAAACTCTTTGCTACCCATTTTCTTTCCTCCAACGCTGTTAAGCAATTAATTATGGGATTAAAATGTCAAGATTCTCATTTGAGGATGACTGCATGAGCAGATAAAGAAATGATGCCGTTTGCAATGTTCTTTCAATTCAATCTAAGGAAAAGCGTAGCTAAAAATGCTTTTTTAATGAAGGACCTCACAGTACGATGAATGATGAAATTGTTTTGAGGAAGGGCATATAGCAACATAATTCCTGCATTTTCATTGCGGCAGTATATCTATACAGTCTATATACGCTGTGAGACCACACATATTCCTTGGGGGCTGAAAGATAGGAACTCAGGTCAGTAACTCACTCCAGGAAAGATGTTTTCCATATGTGATGAGCACCGAAGTGAAGCATAGCCTGATTAAATGTAAAGCAGCTGAAAATACATCTGACTCATCAGAACACCATGCAGGTCTACCGCAAGCCAAATTACTGCACATCTGAAAGACTAGACGAATATTTGGTTCTAATGAAGAATTGGAGGCGCAATATTTTAATGCCACAAGAGACGTTTAACAAGGGCTTGAATTTGTTAAAAAAGCAGGCTGTAAAAACTGGTTTGTACAGAAATGATTTTATGTGGTAAAATGCTATTTAACTGACTGAACTAAAATGAAAACTTTGAAAGAAACAATGCAAAGCCAACATGTCAGTGCAGATATTTTACATCAGTATTTTACAACAACTTGAACTTCAGAAACATTTTTTACAATGTAAGCTTGTCAAAATAAAGACAACTTTAATAATTCTATGGTTGGACAAAAATTGAACTTGCACTTAATGGAACTGGGGGAGTGGGTACAACCTAATGCATTTTAGTTTTTGCTAACTAATATGAAAGGTATTTCAGAAAGACTAATCTTATTATATTCAGGCAACCTACACATCTCTGCTACAAATGGAAATATAAACCTTGTTTCCAGCACCTACTGTTTTAAAGAGCACAATCATCATCGCATTGCCTTGTAGCAGGGTGACAGCAGTTTACACTGTCATATAAACTGAATGAAATAAAATATTTAGCATCACTTATGATGCTTGGCACCAGTTTACCACCTCTCCCAAACAGGCTGTTGTTGAGCTGAAAGATATGAACTGGAAACGGCTAGACTAGTAACCTTTAACCACAAGTGATCTACTGGGGCTTTCTGTGGTCTTACTATGGCTTTAATACAATGTAGTAATGGCAAAATCCTGCATGGAATTGGACTGTGCTCAAAGTTGTGCAGTGTCGGTGTGCATACCTTTATTAAAAACAATGGTTTTGAATTTTTGAGTGGTATGTCTGGTGTGTGGTGGTCTTTATTTGTAGCACTACTTTTGCAGGTTTGCAACCTATGGTGTAAGTATGAGGAAAGACTAATTGAAGGAGGGGAGAAAACCTGGGCTGGAGTTCTGGGCGGCTTCTGCCTGTAGCAGGACTTTGTGACTATGATAGGACTCATATAGGAGCAGGGAGAAGATGGGCCAGTGGTGGGGATTGTGACCACAGTAAAAGAACAGGTGAGGATGTGAATTTATAGGGTTATTAGATTGGAAGAAGGAAGAGGGGTTTCATACAAGGTCCTTCCCCCAAAACTTAGGTTATTAAAACTAGTCATGCCGTGTACAGGCTGTACTTTAGCCCGGCTAACTACGACAGTGCATGCAATATTATACACACAATTCAGTAATAAAAACATCTATGAAGAGAAGAAACTGTTATGTACAGTAACGTTACAGCATTGAAACTTTTTTGTAGATTCAAATACAATTGTCATGGTGAATCTTTACTAATATCAATCTGATTGCTGTCAAAATTTGCAGATGACGTTTCTGAGAATATGAGACCATGACTAAAAGCAAATTTTGTTTAAATACAAAAATGTTCAATTTTATCCCTCATTCATTTGTACCGCACTTTCTTATGCAGTGAATTTTACATTTTTTATCTTTTACAAGTTGTCAGTTAAACAGGCCTTCAAGCTTCTTACCCGTAACATGCCATTGAAAAGATCCAGGGAAAGGTAGTCTTCATTTCCGGCAGCTAGGAGGAGGAGCCCACTGCGCTTGCTCGTCTTAAAATTGAGCGACAGATGAAAACTCATCAGATCCTGCACCACATCGATCCTACAGTAACTGTCCCCGAAGTATGAAACTGCAAAAAGAAAAAAGAGAGACAAAGCATGAAGCATGTAGCACTTTTGCCTTTCATGTAAGTCTGTTAAGGAGTCTGTCAAGCGATGAGCCGTTAATAAGATAAGATAAGATAAGATAAGATAGTCCTTTATTAATCCCGCAGTGGGGAAATTCATTAGGAAATTCAACATGTACACAACGGATGTTAGGTCTGGGATAGACTTGCGTGCTGATTCAGTCTTACACAGCTGCTGCAAACGAAGGGAAAATTGGAAGGGTTGTACAAACTGCTTCGAGGATTCTCTCTCTGAGCTATCAGTCAGAGCCCCATGAGGGCATTTGGCCGCCAGCACTGCTGCAGGATTTCCCAGGCTTTGCTTGTGAGATTTCTGACTCTATGCTAATTCAGCCACCTGCCTAGCACAGAAACCCTCTCTTTTCCCTCCACCAATACAGCACACTCAGGAAGTGGATTATTTCTCATCGCCTCCACTCCTAGACTAAACTGGACAACAGAGCTGGGTCTTACAGACAAGCATTTTCCAAGACCTGAGCCAAGCCATATAGACGGGACAGACATTTCACAACTGCATGCAAACTGTACAGAGCTGAAGGCACTGCAGCATGACTCTGGAAAGCCCCTGTGTGTTTTTCCAACATGGAGCAAAGGGTTAGGCCCCAGATGCTGATTTTTATCAGGCTTTTACATCAAAGGTTTTTCCCTTTTCTCAAACCTTTAGGGACATAATTGCACCGACTAATATGTGAGAATGGAGAAAACATTCAGAAAATAACATATGTAAAAACATTCAATATGTTATGTGTTATACATATTCAATTCAGTGTTCCACAAGGTGCGGAAGGTGCATATTACGAGCCTCTTAGCATCTACTATACTGATTCTCACAGACCTGGATCAGATGCAGTGTGAACTGGGCTCTATTTTCAGCTAATCTGCAGGTGCAGCTATTTGCTCATCTAGTTATCTGCACTGTGTTTCACCTTCAGCAACAGCTATAAATACAAACACTAAAAACAAGCATCTATTTTTTCTTTCTTTCTTTTCTTATTTGTGTCATCTGCTGAACCCCACAATCTGGGAGCAATATACTGTGCAGTGGGAAAAATAAAAATGACTCAAGAGCACAGCCCCTAAATAGTGCACATAAATAATGTTAAAGGCGGCATAATACGAAGGGAAGCTGGCTTTTATCAGCTCTCTCAGACTATTGTGATCAAAGTGACCTCATGCACTTTTCTCCTTCTCTCTTTCTCTCTCTCCCATGAACAAAAGTCATAAGATAAAATGTTTAAAGCATTACCCAGTCATGGCATAGCATTTAGCTTGGTTCCTACAGTCACACAGTTACTGCCCATGGCTTAGCAAAGAACATTGGATTCCTCAGAAGAATATTCATGTAGATCACGCGCACTGTTCACTTTGAAGATCATGCCAGTGTGCCAATGCTTTTCCATGGTCCCTTTTATGCTTTGAAACGCTTATACAGGGTTTCGTACATGCCTAGCCTTGTACTTAAGGCCCCTTTTGCAACACATATGGTACATCTCTATATGTCTCTGTTCATTTCTCAGTCCATATGCTAGTCTTTCTTGGAACCACTCTTAATTTTCCTTGGGAATTACAGGAATGTCAGTGAGGCAGGATTTTCCAAAAAATGGTGTGACTGACCAATATGCAGTTCCAGTTTGAGATTTGTTTTTCTTTTTTTTGTAGTTTTCTGAACAATAGTGAATACATTATCCTACACTTTGATGTAGCACATTTGCAATTATACAATAACTAATCGCTGAGAAGATCATCAGGGTGTTTTTACCCACTATCGGCACCTCCTACCACAAACGCTGCATCCACAAGGCTGCCAGCATTATGGACGACCCCTCCCACTCTTCTCATGGACTCTTCGCCCTCCTGCCATCTGGCAGAAGGAATAGGAGCATCCGTTCCACCACCTCCAGTCTCTGCAACAGCTTCTTCCCTGAGGCTTTCAGATAACTGAACACACT
Organism: Semaprochilodus insignis; assembly: GCA_034552555.1. Lineage (NCBI taxonomy): Eukaryota > Metazoa > Chordata > Actinopteri > Characiformes > Prochilodontidae > Semaprochilodus > Semaprochilodus insignis. The sequence continues at coordinate 41,981,257 of CM067474.1, read as the reverse complement.
AAATCCCCTTAACATTCACCTGGACTATTCTAAAACCTTTCTGGCATCCATCAAAGACTGACCACACACCCCTTTACCATCACTGCACTCACTTTAAATTATTTGAATGCTGACCTCATACTTTCTGTACAGTTTACAGATGACAGTGTTTGTCTTTACATGCTGGTTTGATGACAATTCATGCATATAAATGTATGCATATACATATCCCATATGTATGTATTGTTTTATTGACCTATCTAGTATTTATTGTCTTGTACACTGTGTATATTGTGTATTTACAGTATATTCTGCACTTGTATATTGTCTTATATCTGCACTAGTAGTTCAGTAGTAGTATTGTGTAATGTGCTGCAGCTGTGTGTTACACTATGGGACCTGAGAAACAAGGTATATTATAGACCATGAATGATATTAAAGGCCACTAGACATGACAATTTGAAAGTGGTACATCATGTTAAGTTGTGTTAAAATGTTAAAAGGTCTGTAAGATGTTATGTAAGATCATTTGATCAAATGTGTCAAGACAATACATACTAGGAACGCACTAGGATTTGCATATAGTCAATGAAAAATGCACAATGATGCATTTTTGCATCTGGCTGGTACTATCACCAAGGTATGAAAGGTATTGAAATCCAAGTCTAAACAGACATGGGGAAAAAATTCCCCTTGTTCTCGTAAAGCTGTCAAAATCTTACACTGTTCTACAGATATGACCCTGGCCAAACCCCTTTCCCAAATACAGACAGAGCCATCATTGTATAACAACTGTAACTAGGTCCTGGTACCTCTGACAAACTTTCAGAAATGTACATTGTACTACAACACTACACATGGCTACTGCTAAATAAGCTGTCCAATATGAAAGAGTTTAGGTTTAAGTTTAAACTAATTAATTGTTACCCAAATTACCCATTTTTACTCAAGTAAAGACAATGTGGAAGACGGATCAAGCCTATCAACAATCACACAGAACATGCACTTACATCTACTCCAAGATACGTGACTAAGTTAGGTAACTATCAAGTCTGGCTAGCTAATCATGTCTTTTTTATTACTGTTAACTTGCTGGTCAGCATATGATATACAAAAGCCTAAGAGTGCTAGAAGTCAAATGGAGAAAGTGATGGTTTAAAGAAGTGATAGGTATACTGCAAAATGTGTTTCGTTGGTCCAGCCTAAAAGAAATTACTTCAGTTTGTTACAAGCAAATGAATTAGGTTTATTCAACCTTGATTAATCTTATTCAATTGCTTGTAAAAACAGAAGTGTTGTGCTTTTTACAGTGCAGGTGCCTTAGCTAGATGTTTTAGTTAAGTTGCTTATCTGGACTAGACTTGTAAACATCTTCTCACAGTATACCCACTGCTTTAGACTAGACTATACCACTGAAAGACTGGTACTATAGTACATGCTTTAATAGAGCTGAATCGATCTGAGATACATTGAGTGCACAAGAAGTGAAATGACTGTGATTTTGATTATCAAGCCAATAAGAAAGCAGAAAAAGCCCACTGAAGCACTTGACACAAACTGGCCAGTGAAATCTGATACCTTTCAGGTAGCAATGTGTATTTAACACTTTGCAGTTTTACAGAGTCACTTGCAACACTTCTTTCATCTGACCATGCCAATGCACACTGCAGTAACAGGAACCAGCAGTGACTATATAAACAGGTAAGACAGAGCACAAGTGTGTAAACAAGTCTGCCGACATGATTCTGGACTAGAAACAGCTCAGTGAAAAAGTCAAGTGAGTAGGCATCAAATGCCACTCCATACATCAGGTCTTAACTACTTTATGCCAGATAATTTATTGCTCATGATAGGAAGAGTACATTTACATCTGATCAGTTTTGTAATGGTAGTCATGCAATGTGAACACATCTATCTGGTGTGTTGTGTTGATTTTAATGGCAGTGGCCAGAAGGAGGTCTGCCAAGTGTTAGAGAGCTGCCAGCTAAAGAGCAGTGTGTGTGAGTGATTGTGTAAGAGAGAGAAAAGAGCGATCGATGATTAGGTTAACTAAGAGGATCACAGTCAGCTTTATTATCCTCATGGCTTTGCTTTTGGTGGGCCCACAGCTGAAGGAGCAGAGAATAAAATATGAGACTGACTGAGGCCAAAACATTCTGCCTTCTGTTTCTAAGCTCCCTACAGTGGGAGCAGCAGCAGACGCCAGAGTGAACTGAGCATGCCCCGAGTGTGAGGGACACAATGGTTGCTCTCAACACAGCCAGCTTGTGTCAAGCTGGAGCACATTAAACCTCTGCGATGATTGTAAATAGGACACAGGTGTTCAAGGACCTTAGACCTTTCCTAGAGTCCACCATGTACCATACGTTCCACCATGTACCACACATTCCACCTTTACCACACATTCCACCATGTACCACACATTCCACTGCATTTTTGTATACTATTGATGATGTAAAATAATATGGAGAGAATAAACATGATACATGATGACTCTTTCACAGTACACACATTTTATTATGATAATCGTTTGTTGTTTTTAATTGGTTTGTGAATAAAGTGAATGATTGACACAGTCACATTTAAAGAACTCTATGAACACTTACATAGTGCGGCTTTGAGAAGTAACAGGTGGAGAAATCAAACAGATAGCAGAAATACATGATGCATAATAGGCTGGCATGCATTCAGTGTGCAAAATACCACCTGGTATTTGGGGGGCCCCATGTTTGCTGGATACTCCAGAATTGGCTGGCTGACTCAATTAGGTGAGCCAATTTGCTACAGTGCCACCCTGAGGCAGAGTTGTCCATCTATAGATAGTTAAGAGTCTCAAAGACAGAAACTCACTTCACTCCATATAATGCAACCTCACACTCTACACAATTAAACTTCACACTCTACATAGTGCAACCTCACAATCTGCATAATCTAACCTCACACTCTACATTATCTAACCCCACACTCTACATAATCTAACCTCACACTCTACATAATCTAACCTCACACTCTACATAATCTAACCTCACACTCTACATAATCTAACCCCACACTCTACATAATCTAACTTCACACTCTACATAATGCAGCCTCACACTCTACATAATCTAACCTCACACTCTACATAATCTAACTTCACACTCTACTTAATGCAACCCCACACTCTACATAATCTAACCTCACACTCTACATAATCTAACCCCACACTCTACATAATCTAACCTCACACTCTACATAGTGCAGCCTCACACTCTACATAATCTAACCTCACACTCTACATAGTGCAGCATCACACTCTACATAAAGCAACTTCACACTTTTTACATAATGCAGCTTCACACCCTTTATATAATGCAACCTCAAACTTTTTACACACTCTACATAAAACATCACACTGTACATAAATCAACCTCACACTCTATATAATGCAACCTCATATTCTACATAACGCAACCTCACACTCAACATAATACAACCTCACACTCTACACAATGCAACCTCACAATCTACATACTACAACCTCAGACTCTACACAATGCAACCTCACACTCTACGTAATGGAACCTCACATTTACACAGTGCAAGCTCACAATTTGTTGTTATTTCTGGCGGTTTATTTATCTTGTTTCAGTTAACTACAATAACATATTCAGGACTGGTAGCTCAGTACTCAAACTGGAAACTGGAAACACACTGATATGTAATCTCTGTCTAAATTCATTAGGTTAAATTGAATTTTTGCCAGCATTTTGTAAAGCTTATCCAACCTCACAGCAGTTGCTATAAAGGAACATATTTGTGGGCGGAACAGACGGGTGAATTGGTCTCCTTACGATGGAGTTAATTTATCATGATAATAATAACGTATTGTTGTAAGATAACATATCGTCCTTGCAGTAAGGCACCGTAAACAACATTCACAGCAGTTGTGAAGATCTCGATTGTTGCATACTGTGTTAGAAAGAATGAAACAGATGTAGAGAGAGTGAGGTTGGACAATGCATTTTGACAAATCATGACAGTCATAAACATGGGCTCTTTATTATTTGACTGGTGCCCTGGTTTAGTAAAAGCATGAAGAAGGTTTTGAAGGCAGGCTATTTAGAGAGCTTGTGTCTACTGCATGAAAAGGGTTATGTAAAACCAATATGTTGGCTAAAACAAATAAGAAGACAGACATGTCTGAAAAGAAGCCTGATTTGTTTCTTTTTAAAAAAAATAAATAAATACACAGAGATTCACCCTCCCACTCGCCTTTGTTGTCTTATGTTTATCCCTGTCTTCTTCCAGACACAATATTGAGATCTGCAGTGGGAAATTCTGACTCGAGAGCATGACAATATGCGTCTTTCTCACAGATCAGATGGCAGTCCAACGAACGCTAAGAACACTATTATCTTGCTCACCATGTCCAGGGCAACACTGACTAATTGTGTGCATGCCTTGTTGCTCCAGCCAGGCCAGATGGCTATGATCTGAAGACTGGCCCTGCTTGTATTTATAGCATTCAAAGGAAACTGTGTTTGCATATGTCTCCTCTATGAATGAATCTTCCCAATTCTACAGCCCAACCCAAAGCCGTCCTACTGCTATCAGTGACTGAACACGTGTACAGAAGAGGGAACAACCACAACTTCAGGAAACAGCCAGTCATTTGAAGCTCTTTCTGTTCTCGTGATTTGGTAGAGAATGAGTCAGAGCCCATGAAGAGTCAAGATTCTTTCTGAAGCTCAGGCTCTTGAGCCAGGCTGAAACAATCAGCTAACAGCCTGAGAGGAGTGCAGACATTCCAAACTTAAGAGCTAAGAGTTCTTGAATGGCTCGAAAAGCATTTGAGCTGAATATGGATTTAAGAGTGTTTTGAGAGTGTAGAAGTCCTCTCCCACTCTCCTTGCGTGAACTCTGCTTAACCAACCCATATACAAAGTGGAATATATGTTCCAGTGTTTTCTATTCACATGTTGGAATATACTATATTGACAGCATTGCAATCTACTTCCAGGGGTTACATTATAACACAAGCCAAACAGATAAAGCCGCAATGAATAAAGTAGCCAGAAGACTGTTGAAATTGCTGTATCTTAATTTTGGTTTCTTGTTAGATTATTTGTAATTGTCATGTATACAGCCTCAAATTGTTATGATGAATGGCTGAATAGAAATGTTCAGAGCGACTTTCATTTAGAAAATGAATGTTGTTACATTAACCTACACTGAAAGATAAGAATGGTGCATGGTTTGCTTGGTGAAATGGTTCTTTAGATTAATGGAGAATGTATGTTTATGTGTTGGATGCTTTAAACATTTCTTCCATTGCTATGATGTCAGGCTTATAACATTAGAAGACATTCACCATCAGACGTAAGAACCATGTAAAGAATTATTTAACCATTAAATGGTTCCACATAGAACGCATGGTTTTACATTGAACCATTCCCTTCACTAAGGATATTTTCACTGTTTTTTCCAGACCCAGGATACTTTGGTCAAGGGTGAATGCTGTTTTTGAGCCCAGGAGCAATTCAGAGAACCAATCTCTGGTCCTCCTGAATTCAGTGGTCTAGGGTCCGCTTCCAGTGAACTCTGATGTGGTCTGTTGTGCTTGAGGAAGTTATTTGCTCCTGGCGCCGCGTGTGACTGCTTCAAATCATTGTGTTACTTCCCCTTTCAAGTTTCGTGATGGCAGGGAAGGGATTGTTTGGGGCAAAAAGCTGTTTGAGTGTTTGCATCCAAGGTAAATAATAAAAAGCTGCAAATGGATGAAGCTACCATTTCGCCGAACCTGCATGCAGAAAAGTGACATGTGGAATGGAATTCTTGTGTGTGAAAGTCCCTCCCCAAGACAAGCCCAGAACTAGACTAAAGTGTGAAAGTGCATTAAGAAACATACACATACATTACAAACATAAACTGGTATAACACCACGGTACACTGTAACAAGTGCAACCTAAAATAATTACTCTAATTTGTTACAAGCAATTGAACTGAAGTTTTACTCAACTGCAGCAGGAAATTCTGACTCGAGAGCATGACAATATGCGTCTTTCTCGCAGATCAGATGGCAGACCAACGAATGCTAGGAACACTATTATCTGGCTCACAATGTCCAGGGCAACACTGACTAATTGTGTTGCTCCAGCCAGGCCAGATGGCAATGATCTAAAGACTGGCCCTGATTAAACAAAAGTGTTGCTCAACTCAAAAAAATACTTTGAATGAAAGAATATTTCGTTCTGAGTCCTTTTTTTTAGGTTGAATAAACCTAATTCATTTGCCTGTAGCAAATTAGTGTAATTTCTTTAGGTTGGACCAACAAAACACTTTCTACAGTGTATAAGGCTTCATAGCACAAAGTGACTTAATATGTTAAAATGTATATTTTCATCACATTAGTTTTGAAAGCTTAATACATTCATTCACATTAATGCTTTAAATCACAAAGCTAATCAAGAACATCACTTTATATAAAGTCTGTAAAGAGAGCTTATAGGTGTTACATGTTATATGCACTTACAAAATCATTTCATTTTTAAGATAATGAGGGGCATTAAAGAGCTGGAGTGGAGGCCTCACTGTGGATCTTTATAAAGCATTATTGTGAATGAACACAACGTTAGTTATTACGCTTTATAATACCGGTTTGACGGATAATGTTAATAACAGGAAACATATATACTTTATAACGTGTTATGTCACTTTGTGCCATGAAGCTTTGTATTGTCATGTTATAACAGTTTATGTGTGTGATTATGAACATTTATTTATAGTTACAAAAGCTTATGTATTGTATTATGAAGCCTGGTGGTAATAGCATCATGTGCTGATGTACAATATATTGCTTGGACATCATGAACTATCCCTGCATCGAAGATGTACTAAGTTGTATTGGATTATGATTTTTTTGGTTGCGGAAACTGGGAAAAAAACATGTTTCTGCATGTCCTCCATAGCAACAGCTGACCACTGACCACCAAGTTTTCTGAGCAAACCACTCTCTAGTGAAACTGCAGAAGCGAAATTATGGACCCATGTCTATAAATAGTGGTTATGTTGGTGATTTGTTCCCTTGGTTGTGTAGTGATGCCATGGCAGAAAGAGAGACAGAGGGAAGTATAGAGAGAGCTGCTTATAATTATATGAAACATAAGACACCACCACTTAACTGGAGCCACTCTATGTACGGGCATGACAACATTTACTGAATGTTCCTATGACACGATTATAAGTGTACCTACATGGTCAGGTATGAGAAGTATTTGTGGAAAGTCCCTTTGCAATGTACAGTCATATAATACTATTTCTATTAATTACTAATAGTCCTATAATAATAAATGATTATTAAGTACTAATATACGTATAAATACAGTAATATGTATTACTAATTTGAGACTGAGAATTTGAAGTGTGGGACCACATATTGGTCCTTGAGAGATTTAGGGGTAAACCTTCAGAGATAGAAAGTTATTGCTTTATTATTGTTATTTTTAGTTATGCTGTTGAACTGTATTTGTGTAATTACATTGTAATTACATAGTGACGTACAGAATTAATTATACCTGCCTATTTTTAAGTCTGCGTATTCCTTTTTCTGTTTTTTCAATGTCACAAAAATATGGGGAAAACAGGACATTTCTTCTTTCAGCAAAACAAGATACTGTGTCATTTCAGACACAAATATGGAATCAACTGAATGTTTAGAATTCTCACTTTCAACAAAATGTACCTGTTTAAAAGTTAATGTGAAATTAAATAGACACGATCACGTCAGACGGTTCTATCAGAAACAAATTAGTGACATATTGCTTCAATGAACTCTGACATGAGGCAGATTTAGACAGCAGAATTGTATGGAGATTGATCTGCGGCTGTTCTCACCCGTAAACCATTAACAGGCTGGAGTAATGAGGGCCCTTTTATTAAGAGCAATTAAGACATTTTAAGAGTGCATAGAGACTGAGCCAGGTTGTGCTTGTACGTTGAAGTTATTTAAGGCAGCTGGTTGCTTTAGTGTGCACTTTCTGCATGGCCAGGACACAGTAAAGCTCAGCGTAGCTCTGCTCTGGTGTTTTATAGAGCCCTGAGCTCTCTTTTGCTCCCCTCAATGGGGCTCACTTTACTGCCGACCTGAAGCCCCAGCCAGCCAGCATCAAATCAAACTGAAAACCAGCTCAGCATCCCTTAACACTGCTATTCACCAAGATCCTCAGAGGGGCCCAAGCACCAGGAGACACAGAGCAGAAGAATAAAACATAAATATGAGGCAAACTGTAAACCACATACTATGTGAACACTCTGCAGCTGAGGACAAGTACACACACACACACACACACACACACACACACACACACACACTCAAATCTAGGACAAATATTACCTGAAGTTATTCCATGATCCCCAAAGATGGGAAATACCTTTTTACCCTTCATAAACTATATTCATTTGCTGCTTTTCTTTAAATAGAAGCTAACTGAGTTATTGTTCATGTGTTGTTACATAAACTAATTAATCAAACATGTAGGCTATTAAAATAGTAATGCAAATTACTTACTTCCACTGTTGGGGTAATTATTTAGAACAGGTATCCAATTACAAATTACTCATTACAACTCCTAAAATGTATTACTTTACTTTCCTGGAAAAAGTAATCAGCCTACTATTTATTTCACTTATAACACTCACTAAAACCCACTCAAATCTGTATCAAAAGGAAAAAAATAACTTTTAAAGAAAATAACTTTTGCCATACAACAGTACTATTACATAATAGAGTCAGTTACGTGATCAACTAATGCTATGAATTCATGCTATGAGGCTATGAATGCATGACTGGGGGAATGCTAACTGATGCTACGATGCTATGAATGCATGACTGGGGGAAGGCTAACTGATGCTACGATGCTATGAATGCATGACTGGGGGAATGCTAACTGTTGCTATGAATGCTATGAACTGATGGTATGAACTGATGACTATGAACTGATGATTCATTTTGAGTCAGTAAAGACATAATAAAATACAAATCATCAAGAATGAAATGTGAAACTTTTTGTGACTCACCTGTCTGACCTGTTTAGATGAGGTTGAGTTTCTTTAGCATCAGGATCTTTATCCATCACTTTCTTATTTGCATTATCAGGTTGTTTGAGACACTGCATGTAAAGTTCTTGTCACTGGAAAGTTTTTGGTCTAGCTTGATCTGTACCAGTCAACGTTGCTCAGTCGGTTGACGCAGGTAGTTAGCAATTAGCAAGTAATGCGTAGAAACGCAATATGCAATTGTATGCAAAAGTATGAACACCCCGGGTCAAATAACATGCTTTGCTGAGCAAAACTAAGTTAACTTAACTTTTTTTTTTCTTAAATATGGCACTTTGGACTAATTTCAATTTATTTGCAAAATTTAACTAAATTCTTAAGAAGTCAGCAACTGTAACATGATTATTAGAATTTAAACAGGGCAAAGTGATGTTACATTGTACTGTGCTACCCCCATCTCTACACTTCAGTGTTTGCTCAGATGGGAAAAACTTTGGACCTCAGTATTGCTGTATATTAGGTCCAAATTTGCATTTGTGTTATGGGATTTCAGATATGTGGAGCACTCCAACCATCTGAGTTACTCGTTATGAGGTTTACGGTGTGTGCATGTACACACACACACACACACACACACACACACACACACATACGCACACAGATGAACGCACATAGCAAAGCAAGGCAATTTGCCTAAATGTTGTACTGATGAGAGAAACATGGGTATGCGTTTCAACAGGAGCATAATGATCTCTCCACTCCAGAAAGAACTCTCTGTTGTCGGGGGTTTGGCTCTGATGTAAAAGCTGGGAAATGATCCCAAAATGAAAAAGAAAACACCTTTATTCTGTAAATGCACCAAATACTTGGGCTTCATCTTCCGCTTACAGCAGGAATGTATTTGCATGAGACCGAGTGGTCAGTATGACAAGGAGTCTTCTCTGCATGGCTGTTTCATCATAAGATTTAGCTGCAAGACTCCGGTGTAGAGCAGGAAGTGGAGGGGGGGTAAAGGGTGAGAGGTGATGGTTGCAGGAGGCCTCCATCTGGAGAGAAAATCACCCAAAACCTCTCCTGCTCAGCTTCTTTAACCCAATTTCCCTTCCCCCTGCTCTCCACGTGAAACAGCCCAAACCTCACAGGCCTTAATCGAATGCTCAGATGCCATATAGTTGTGCGTACTCGCCAGTTTCACATTCAGCTCTTGGCAAGCTGCTGAGTTCTGTGTTTGCTTTGCAGTAGCTCATGTGCAGAGAATGGGGGAACATGGGGATAGAGAGAAACTTCTGCAGAAGCAAAAGTTACAGCACTACACTTTCAGAGAAGGGGGAGACCAGGGAGTATTGCAGGACTTTCAGTCTCAGCCTCTTTAACTCAGTGGCTGTTTGCAGCACACCTTTCACATTTTGATATGACAATCATGTTTTCACTTTTAAATACAAGCTGTTTAGAAATAAGCAGCCGTCAAACATGAAATGTTACACTATGCCCACAAGGGTGGTCACATTGGTAAGCCTTTGTCAATCATGACAAGGTTTTATAACACATCTCTTGGGAGCCAGTATTTATACACTCGTATGAAAATGTTTAACAATGTTTGTACAGTAGTGATATTACACCTTTAGCCTCTGATTGGCAAAACTGGACCTGTTACAACTTACCCTGCGCTACAATCCTCCCCTACTGCACTCCCATTTTTCATGCCGCACTTTCCTCTGTTTACGTTCAGCTCTTTCCATTCTATAAACTTCATGGCCAGTGAGCCTGAAGAATCAGTTCTTGTTCATTACACCACTACAAGGCTCATGGTATTAGTTATAAGGCCTGTGTATATGACCTCGCCCACATATCAGCATTGTAGGAAAAACAGCGAGCTGAAGGGCGGCATTGTGGAGAGAGAGCAGGCAGCCCTCCTTTTTATGTGCGTGCGGCACAAAGAGCCACTCTGTGGGCCACTCAGACCTGCGGAAACTTTCAGCTTCCCACATCCGCAAGGTGCGGCTGCTGACTTCACCGTCGTCATTAACAAGCAGACCAGAGCAACAAGTGGTTATTTATGCTGAACTGGTCCGAGAAAGTCTCAGTGAAAAGTATCTGAGGGTGGATGTCTGAGCTGTAAGACTGAACTCTCTGAGTGTGAGCCCTTAGTGTTCTGACCTTTCACCTGTAATGTCAGTACCAACAAAATAATCCCGCCAAGGAAAAGTGTTTTACATGTGATAAACATATTTAAAAGAATGGTATGGCATGAAAACCAGTTGTATGCAGTTTTTTACTTACCCCAGATATAGCTGATCAGGCTACTTTAGTAGCTGGAATGCTGAAAATAAAAAAATACATCCCCCAAACTTTACACAAATCTGTTCTAGCTCTTCACTAAGGTCATGCAGGCTTGTGGATGTGAGTGTGGGCATAGTATGTCACAGTGTCACAACAGAGGTTGTGTCAACTTTTTTTTTTTTTTTGGAAGCAGTTGGAATTCAGAACAACACCTGCAGCCAGCTGCACCAGCTGAATGTAAGTTTCGATCATATGTTAGGGGGTGTAAAGTCCCCCCAACCCGAGAGCAGTTAAAAACTAGCGACACACATATTTTGGCTGCACCACAGACACTTAGGATACGTCCTAACTAGTAGTTCATAAATGTCACACTGAATGATGTTTTCACTCTTCACAGCTAATCAGCAATACCTCTTGACATAAACAGAGTTTTGCAACCATGATCTTGACAGGCCGTAAAGTTGCTCATGTTTCTTTTTCTATGCTACATTTACTTTGCTCAAGGTACATTATGTCGGCTGTATTAGTTATTTCAAAAAGAAATATTAATGTTTTACAATAAACCATCAGTCTCTTATGTGTGTGTTTATTTTGTTCTGCTGCTACTTCTGTGTTTAGACCGGGGTTTGTGCACAATAATTTAATAGCACTTTATCAGTGAACGGTGTGTTAGCAAATATGATAATGTTAGTAAAGCTGCGCCTAGGGCATCTGTGATCCTTCACATCACTGATCGACAAAAATGAAAGGGCAGTCAGAGTCAAAGTTATTAAATTCAGGGGTGTAACCTGTCCTGGGGAATTGTTTGCTGACACAAACCTAGACGTACTTCGTTTTCTTGCAAGTTTTCCCATGAATCAAGTCTTTCGGCCATTTGAACCTTTTTTCAACAGCAGGACTTACACCCACAATAGTGTATATGCAAATTTGCTATGTTACTTGATGCAACCGGTTAAGTTCCACTAACTCATAAACTTGAACACAGGTACAGTTTACGTTCATCCTAGGCAACATTCGAACTTCCATTTAGCCGGTGGAACTCTGCTGTTGTCTAAAATTGCTGCCTGCTGTATCCAGTTACATGGTTTTTGCTCATTTTCAAAATTTAGAGTAACAGTGTGTTCACATCAACATGCCTGTGTGACTTTGTAAAGACTTAGATGCAATTTGAGCAGACTGAAAGAAGTTTAGCAGATGTATTTATGAAAAAGGTTTGGGTGACCATTGACTATAGACCTGTAGATTCAGCACTGAACTAAATAAGCAAAATTTGGAAACCAAGAAAAAAAATCATGTTGATTATATTATTTACCAAACCATTGCTTTAAGGTCAATGCTACTGAGATTAAGATTATGATTAGGTTTAGGATATCCCTAGAAAACTGATACTTTTAGGAGGAAAATTAAAAACACTGAAACAATAATGTAAGGATATTTAAAGTAACCATCATTTCTGACCATTTCCGTTTCTCCATTTGTCATGAAATGTGCACACAATGGGAAGGACAGCTGGTCTTATTTATACGTATAACATATATAAAACATGGAACATATGTATGACTTGACTTCCTGACAAGGCATTCAAACAAATGTGTCTGTGTCTGTGAGTTGAGCAGGGAGCCAAACCATGTTTATTCTACCCTGCCCTCCTGCTTAGATTCTGACCCCAGTAACCTCTGACCCCTGTGACATACTCCTGCAAATTCATTCTTTTTTCCAGCAGGACCCTGACAGGACCCTGGAGCCGAGAGGACGGCCAAGACAGGAAATGCCGAATCCTGGATTATTCAGTCTAGGTGAGGAATTCTAGAATAGATTCAAACTCAAGAGCTCTGGAGATTCTTTATAGCTTGCAGATGTCCCCTCTTCTTTAGCGTGCTGTGTTTCTTCTGCCAGCTGTGTTGAATACAGTAAATGCAGCTTGTCGGTGTACAGCTGCATTACATAACCATCCTGTAAACATTCATGGCTGAGCTTAATGCCGGACAACAGCACGCTTGTGCTGAGCCATTAGTTTCGCTGATTATCGGCCATTGTGTTTTCAGCAGAATGTGAGAGACTTCAGAAAGTACCAGATCGCGCTCATAAATCAGCAAGCGAAAGTCAGAGGAGATTTTGCCTCTGGTCTGCTGCTGTGTGCTGAAACTACCTTCTTTGTGAGCAGGCAGTGGTCTGGTGGCCCCTTTTCAGAATGTGTACAATCACGTGTTCTTTGTAATTCTACCTTTAGCAGGAGGCACAGTAGCTTTTGAGCACCGTGAGCTTATGTGTGCTTGATCAGAAAGGGAACATTAGTCTCTAATTCTTTGCAGCTGAAAGTACAGAGCGCCAGACTGACCCTGTCTAGCTCCCATGGCCCCTTTTTTTGCTTCAACTTTCCGTTTTCGGGGTCTCATAAATGCTTTTGCAGTAGCACCCCCGGCTTTCCCAGAAGCACTCAATCAGTGTCCTGATCCCTCAGAGGCAACTCCACCCTCAGCAGCAGCTGCTTGCACCACTGTTTCCACCAAGCTACTGTTTTCGGCCACACCCTGTTCTCTCTCTCTTTCACTCTGGCTGCCTCTCATTAGGGAAACATTAGGCCTCCACCACTCCCTGGCTCTCTCTCTCATTCTCTTTTTTAGGAACATACTGCTAAAAAAAACAGCCCACTCAGGAAGACTGCAGAATTGCTCAAACCCCAGCCTGATTGAGCCATTCATTTAAAGTTGCAGCATGTACTCTGTATGGGTAAGACAGAATGGGTGGAGGCAGTATCACTTACATTAGAATATGTATATCTGGAGTTATAAGCACCAACTCATCCCATGGGGGATTAATCAGGTAGAAATGCTATTCTTCTTCTTCATTCCCATTCATAATATTAAGCACTAGCTGATTGGGCTATGCTAAGCTTTGAGCAGAAGAGAGAAGCAAGCGTGGAAATAAGGGATACATGAAAACTCCGATTTGCTCCGCATTGCTGATTTGCCCCTAAAATGCACACACCGGCATGCCTTATCAGGCTGTGACATGAGGCGAAATGGAACACTCTGCTAGAGCGAGGCTACATTTTCAGTCTCTGTAGTTTCGGTACCGCTTCGGATCAAACCCACACTCTGCTGGCACATTCAGGTTAATGGTTAAAACATGCACTCGGCTGGGGATCCCCCAGAGATATCCTCCTCCATCCTCCCCTAACAGCCACTCATTTCCAGCTCTCTTCATTTCTATTTTACTTCTCCTTCTCTTTCTTCCCCAGCATTCTTATTGCATTCACACCAGATTAGAGATGGGAGCACAGAGACAAAACCCCAGAACTGGCTCCCCCCCGTAACGTCATTAAGGCATTCTAAATCCAGTATTATTCAATCAGCTTTTCCCACCGCTAGGCAGAAGTAAATGTTGGGCAGGAGTCAGGCTTTATCACAACTCTCAGCTAGCTTTCTTATCTTTCAGTCTTTCATGGTTTCTGGACATCCTTGACTGTCATACATTGAACACATGATGAGGGTCATTTCAACATTGAACACATGATGAGGGTAGGCTTGCATATGGACAGTAGGGACATGTCCCTACCAATATTCTGGGAGGACAGAATTGTCTTAGTAATTTTTGTATGTAAACATTGTTGGATGTATGGAGGTAATGGGTAGAGGTAACCTAGACGCCTGGAACACACTTTTAATAGAGGAACCAATGTTTTTCCCACCAGTCTCTTGCTTAACTAACATTTGTCTGGTTACCTAAATAGGTCACATTCAACAATATTGGTTTTCTCTTTTCTTTTTTGCTGTGATTAGCATGGTTAGCCAGAAACTTGCAGGCCAAGCAGTGACTATCAGTGGTTTAGCTACAGTAGACTCACTTGGTCTTGGTTTATATCATGTATAATACTTACCCTAGTCTCAGTCTCAGTTTCCCTCAATAGCTAAAATACAGTTATTCTATATGTATGTACTTGTAACTTCACTGGCATTTCCTTCTCTAACAACACAGAATTCCAAATTCCAGAAAGAATTCCCCCCTAAACAAGGATTCATACAGATTCCAAAACTGATACTGAAGCAGGGGCTAATTGTATTAAAAAGATAAGGAATAGAATTCACATTTTTGATGGTAGATTCTCAGAAACTACAGGTAAACAAAATACCTGTTACTTGTTACATTACCTTCTCTTTTGTTTTCATAGGCTGCGGGAGTCAGTTTGTTGTGCACTAGGATATATTGATATATTATATTTCTGCCCGGGTGTAAACAGCCTTTTCTTTTGTCACGATATACTCACTAAGCTGATTTACGCAAAAGATTATATTTGCTTCAGGGGATTTTTCTAGACAAAATGTGCTGTTCTGCAGAATGATAAAGTGGTTTAAGGCTTGAGTCAGCTGTTTGGAAGTTATTAACTTTCCACACATTGTGTTTAAGCAGCTGTAACAAGCTCAAACCACAGATACTCCTAAACTAACAGTGTGACTCACTCTCGTCACTTTTGTGCCCAATGGGCAGATTGAGTGAAAGACCCAAATCAGGTGTTCTGCTGATCTTGTAGGCTTTGGCTTGTCTTTGACAGTCAGACTAGTCATTTTGTGCCTTATCACATGTTCACAGCACATACACATCACACAGCTGCACATCTTAGCAGCCTGTGACAGAATATTATAGGCGGCAGTGCGAGTAAATCTTACATGAAAACGCCTGGAGCGAATCTTAAAAATGTCTTATGTGTCCTCCAAATATTTCCTAGGCCTATTATTCCTCCATACGTTAAGCACGCTAGGCATCCATCATGGCACTAACATGGCTGTGCTGTGTTGAATGATTAGAGGAGTGAAGTACGCACAGCCTGCAGATGGCTGCCACACATATCCATACAAAACATGCATCACTAAACGCAGTTTTACATACAATGGAGACAAGCCTACAGCCTTATTTAGATTAATATCCTCGCTCCCAGGGGAATCAGTCTCAGGGAAGATGGGCTTTTTGCACTCTTCATACTCATAGTATTGACATTCTTGTCAGTCTGTATTGGATTTGAGTCTGGCAGCATACAACACTGGGATAAATAAGAGTGGGCAGCATATAAATATGGTTAGGATATGGTTATGGGTAAGGCTGAATGATGCTGAGGAAAAAGTCACATCGATATTTTGTGTTTGTGTTAAAAATTGTGCTATTTGTAAAAGAATGAAGGAGTGAATCATGGGGAGCGGGTATTTAACCCACCACTTTTTAAAGTACTGAGTCGATACTCAGG
This sequence comes from Semaprochilodus insignis, assembly GCA_034552555.1. Classification (NCBI taxonomy): domain Eukaryota; kingdom Metazoa; phylum Chordata; class Actinopteri; order Characiformes; family Prochilodontidae; genus Semaprochilodus; species Semaprochilodus insignis. The sequence goes on along the minus strand of CM067474.1, from coordinate 41,964,723 downwards.
ATGCTTGAATCTAAAAATATCTCAACTGTCCATAAACTGTACAGAGCGCTGACCTACAGGCACGAACGGACAATTAAACTCAGCAGCAGAACCAATTAAAATCTCAATTTCAGCTGAGGAGGTGGGAGTTTTCCAAACAAAATGCTTTGTGATTTTGTGCTCAGTGTGGGAACAGCAAGCCAGTAAAATGTTTTACTGCAAAACACAAACTAATGCACTTGGCTTGTTACCACAGTTGTGAAACGTGCTAAATATCAGTTGTAATATTTCTCAATGCTACTTTACTAAACTAATACTAGATTTTTGAGTCACATGTGAGTCCTTACACACTCAGAATCCAGGACATTATCAGGATGCTTTTACCAGTAGTGTTTGGGCTTCACATCATGCAGCCCTTAAATGCAATTTCACAAGGATGCAAGCATTCATACATGCCAGCACTTTTATTTCGGAATTATGCAATAAATACACTCCTGTGTATTTACTTTATCCTCTTGTAAAACACCAAAAACCTTGACCATCCGAACAACTTTTCCTTAGCCAAAAATGCTGCATCACTTTTGCACAGAAGCGGCACATGCAGGGAGTAACTTTGTAACTCTTCTGTAAACTTCAGGACTAAAAACTGTACAGTCGTAGTTTGGATGTATTTGTATTTCCCGGTAACATACCAACGTCTGCCATATTTAAATAGAAAACAAATAGATCTGCACTAAGTTTTGCAGACAAACATTAGAATTCATTCATTTGTTCATCATCTAAACCACGAAACACCCTGGCCAGGCCAAGTTTATATGTATTTATTTGTTTGTTTGTTTATTTATACTGTTTGAGGTGTGACATCATCCCTGGTGTTAATAGAGAAAATGGTCACTTTAAGGACAAAATTATTCATATAGACACTCAACTTCAGCGAATGCTTCGGTTACAAACACCTCATTTTAAAGCTAAGTAGTTTTTTACACAGGTTTCGGAAGTGGCACTGGTATCAGAAAAGAAGAAAGTGGTATTATGCCATCTCTAATATTGTTACATTTTGCTACATATTGCGATTTCTATGAAAGCCTTAATGTCCTGGAATAGTGTGAATAAGCGTGCTTTATTTTTTTTACCAAAATTGTTTGAATTTGTTAATTATGTGAATGCCTTGATTCATTCAAACACCAAAATCATATCTGTGATTGCTCAGTAAGCTTACAACACACTATAAAGCGTTCAGTGATTGGTTAGAGGCCCATTTGAGTATTACCCACTTCTGCAATACCAGTATCCCGAAAGTCGATACTGTGAAAATGATTGGACATATATATGTATGTATATATATGTATATATATATATATAGGACAATATATGCTGGGAGGGGATGAAGGTTAGAAATGAGACTGATATAGAAATGCCATTAGGGAAATTTTGCAAAGAAAAAAAAAAAGCTAAATGTAATCTGCCCATTTTACTAGATGTTTATACATATATCAGTGGAGCCCGCTCGCCTCTCCCACATTTATAAGTGCTAATAAATGTAGTATTCCTGAGCTGATGGGTGATATTGCCCTGACAAAGGATGGTTTGTATCAGGGCAATAGAGGCACGGCAATAAGTCATGGTAAAACTACAGAGATGGTTACATTTCCCACAGGAGCCATTACCCTCCTACTTCTCTCTGCTCTGTTCCCAGCCCTTCAATGATATATCTCACACATTCACATGCTCACACGTTCCTCTCTGATGTTCCCCGAGCAGAAAATCCTGCACAAGTCATGAGACATGAAAACCTCACTGATAACCTGCCTATCATACAGGTTTTGCATTATGGTGATAAATCTCAATTGCATCCGTTGCTGAAATCAGATGTGGAAAAAGCTGCGATAGCATACGTGACCTTTACGTTTTGGGCTGATACAGTTATGTGTGTTTAGCTTGTGGTTTTAAACTTCCAAGCAAGAAACTTCTATTCTGAAACTTTATGACCATGTTTGTAAAAGATCCTGAAATATTTGGTTTCCCGTGGCATTGATGAGATATTTGACCTTAAAAATGTCATCTGACCTCCTGTTAAGACTCCTGCGCTGTGTGACATACTGCTATTTATTGCCAGCGTTGGTGGGATGAGTCAGATTGCTGCTCATTTTAACTTGCTCTGTCTCTCATTAAAACACACTAAAATTGCAGAGCAGGGCTGGGAAAACTGAGTAAAGACGAAGCTTATATTTAGAACCCTGACAACTCAAAGAACAATTTGAAACTGTAAAGGCAATTCATCGTTCATTCATCATCTACATTGCTTATCCTCCTGGGTTATGGGGGTGGAGTAGCCTATCCCAGCACTCATTGGGTGGAAGGCAGGAAACACCCTGAACAGGCTACCAGACACATTGCAGGGCAGACAGACAGACATATACATTCACCCACACACTCACACCTAGGGGGCAATTTAGCATCTCCAGCTCGCCTGAACCCATGTGTTTGGACTGTGGTAGTCACACACAGAGAACATGCAAACTACACACAGAAAGGACCCATGTTGCCCATCCGTGACTATCCATGTGCAGTTTTCTCTACTTACTACCTACTAGCTAAAAGACGATGCTACAGAGCCGGAAGTGGGAGGGCTAGCATACGCTTCCTCCAATTTGTGTGAAGCACCACCACAACACAACATCACTGGACAAGACATGCATCACTAAACTTTTCATTATTGAGTTGTTGCCCTCAAAATAAAAAAAACATTGCCACACCCACTTTTTGTGATTGCTTTATGAACTGACTATATATATATATATGAATATAAACTACAATAGGACAGTTCGAAAAATTGATTACCTGAAATAGGGACATATTAACTCCATATAACATGCTTGATGGAGGAAATTCACTTGAAGGCAGAGAACATTTAAATTACACTAACATCCCACTCTGGACACTACCAAATTTTAGAGGGGCCTTTAGAGAGGGGGAAAGGGAGTAAACAAGCATATATGAATCTTTAATTTTGGAATATTTAATTTATCACTAATAGTAATAATGACACATTTGTATATAAAAATGAACAGTTTGTTTGAATTATTATGATGGCTGATATGTAACTCTGGGAGTTTCTGGGAATTACTGGAAAGGTTGTAACCTTCCCTGCCCCAGCCCCCTGGAAATTATGCACAAGTAATGATTCACGCTAAATGTGAACAGGCACATAATAATTCTTTTTGGACAGTGATGATTTGCTGAATGAAACATAAAAAAGTTAAAACATAAAAACATAAAATAAAGTAAAAAAACATAAAATGTGGCCCGCACAAAAGTTTCTAATTCCAATTTTCTACTTCTCTAATATATTAAATTCAGCAAATAACGAAATCATGCAATAAAATTAGCAGAAAATACCATTTATAAGTCTTCCCTGTAGACAAAACGATGTAATTTAACCTACATTATGCTACATTAAGCATTTTGCATATGTATGTATATTCTTCATGATGGAGAACATATTGTGTATTAGCTCCTTAAAGAACCCAGAGAAAAGGTTCTGTGTAGCATCAAAAGGGTTCTCTATATTTTACAAGTCTCTTTTGGTGCTTTATAGAGCCCCTTTTACTGAGAGTGTAGCATTAGTACTCAGCCTGTTAAACTAAACTGAACACTAAATGAAGCGTCATCATTTTTAAACACCACAGGTTGAATATGACCTGATTCCACATGAGTGGTAATTCAGGGCAAACCTGAGCACTAACTGATTAATAATGATAATGATTGGTGATAATGGTAATGGTGATATACTTTTCCACTCATTACATCCAAGCTTATACATATTTCACAATATCAGCTGCTTTCAAATGACAAAAAAAAAAGACTTTTAATAGCATATACACAACAGGCATGCTAAACATTCCATCATACCTAGTCTGACTCCCAAAAGCATTCCAGGAATGATTACAAAACATGTTCCCTCACAAAGAGGTGAAAACATCTTACTTACTAAACATAATTTACCGACAAACAACACAAGGAACCAATTTGCAGAACTCTCTTTAACGTTATTAAAATTTGTGCCGCACATTCCGATGTGTTCAGGAGACTGCTGGTGGAACAGTGATGCCTTCTGCCTCTAATTTGTGATTTCTAATTTCACGCCTGCTTAATGGGAGGCTTTGAGGTGTGCCTGCTTCAGTGGGGGATGAGATGGAAAAGGACAGGCATTCAGTGAGATCCATTAGCATTCATTAGAAGGAATCAGATCAGCAGCCTCCACCACACTGAGCCTACTTATTAAACAAGCTATTTAGCCTTGCGCTTTATCTAAAACCCAGCCTGATTCTCAGGTAGAACAGAAACATAATCATGAGATTATGACAGATTATCAATTTTCCTGTAGCTAAACAGCAGCACAACTTGCGCGCATCTATATATGAAAAATATCATACATCGCCAGTTCAGCCTAAACAGTTAGCCCTGTCCATTCACACTGAAGTTATGAGGAGTGTTTCAACTCAAATTGCTTTTTGAATGAGGTATAATTTGTGGCAGCCAATCCGAACAGAGATCATTTACATGGACCAATCTTATAGAAACAATATATAAGATGATGTAATCAATAAAAGATTTCTAGGTTAAACACCTTCTAGAACTAACTACAATTATCAACAGAATGTGAATTAACAGTATTGATAGTATATCAAAGACGTCTATGTACCTACTAAAGTTAGCATGCTAACCAGCTGGCCACCCTGTCCTGTCTTCTAATACCACTTTGCACTTCACGAGATGATAGTGAGTCACTGTAGTGTTGAATTCAGTTCAGAGAAGAAGAAAGTGCCTGCTTGTGGCAATTAAATGCTTATGCTTAAAGAAAACAAGTGACAAAATCAGCAAAACAAGTTAACATTGATGCTGCTTTCCACCACTGGAGACTCTCTTGGCAAGTAAAGGGATAAAGTTTGACACTAAAGTTGCAACAATTCTTTAGGGGAATGGGGTGAAGAGGGAGGAGGAGGGGCTGTGTGGAGTGTTCGACTGACTGCATAATCTTACATATTGCTCCTTTAACGACACAGTAACAAAAACAGGTTTTACATACAAACCCACACAAATGTCACAATATAGACTCCAGGATGGAGAAAATACATGAAGTGTAATGTAGAATCTGGACCCTTATAGTAAATAGGCTGCTGGTTTCTCAGTTTGCGTATGTGTCGGAAGCCTTAGGGGTTCTGTAATGAAACCATTAAACAGTTGTTCAGCATGGTACCAAAAGGTTGCAGGTCATCAGTAATGAAATTCAAATTGAGTTTCCTCAAACTTATATTTTTTTAAGAGGAAAAATAAGATACAGAGATCTAGATCCAGAAATCTGCCCTTGTCATGCTGAGCAATCACATTTTAGACAGGATAATAGCAAAGCCCTGTTCCTTTGGCCCTGTATTGGAAAACTTCAGAGAGGCTGAAAGCACATTGTTTAAAGCACAAGGACTTTCAGCTCCTCCACCTACAGTCTAGGCCATGTGGGCATTCTCTAAACTACAGCAGAATTGATCACATAAGCCCGTGGCCTCATCAAACACAGATTAGAGTGGTTTAGTAGGAGCAAGTATGAGTGTGGACACTAGGGAGCAAAATGAAGCAGCGCTGGGGAAATCACTTGGCAAAAAGTTGCTTTATGATCTATGAGCAAACACGCCCAGATGCTACTGAACTAACAAACTAAGCTGAAAATCAGCTCTTGAAGGAAGGTGATGCTTTCTAGCAAAATGTGTATCAAGGTAAAATCAATAAGAATATATATATATATATATTTATGAGCTTTTTTAGCTCACCCATCAGTAGAATAAAATTGGTAACACTTTCTGTGAATCAGGAATGCATAATGCATTATAACAGTCATAAAGATCTATAAAGCCCTTATAATGCTTTTGTAAGACTTTGTAAATGTGCATAAATGTAACTGTGCATAAACTGTTATAACACGGCAGTATAAGCCTTCCTAGAACAAAGTGACATAATGACATTATGTCAAGCATTATAACACATTATGAATGCCTTGTAGATCTTTATTGATGCACTTATAATGCATTATGGACACCTGATTCACGGAAAGTGGTACGATAACCATATCATGATTTATGTCAGTCCATAAATCAGTGACGATGTTACATGCAGTAGGTTTTAAAGAAATTAGCCTTTGAAAACTACACGAGGGGCGTCCCGTGTAGACTCCATACACAAATCAGCGTTAAATGCCACATCTTACTGAATAAGGCTCATCATTGCTCAAGTCAACATTTGTTCACACCAAATGTCTTTCCCCAACATCATGGCCATAGATAACAGCATTCATTCTCAAGTGACAAGGCATTCTGCAACATATGTGCAGGGTTAATTGTAGTTTGGTAGATTTGTGAAAGTGGTGTGTAAATGATGTTTATGCTAAATTGTGATTTATGTTGAATAAATATGATTAATCTGGAGCATTCACAGCTTGTTGTGCATTCCAGACCTCCTGCATTTGAATGCAATCAGTGCCCAATTAAAATAATTAGATTAAGTTAATTAAAACCTTATGCTGAAAAAGTTCCTAGCCCATCTGTGACCACAGGCATGTTCTGCTGTGGCATAGATAAATACTGGATGATAATTAGGCCTGTTACCTTTTCTCTCTGACTCATAAGCGAGGGTTTATTTGGGCAGACTGCTCTGAGGGAACAATAATGCAATCAATACTTTAATAAATGAACTTAAGCTCCTATTGTCAGCATAAGCCAAAGCTACCTGATCTTATGGTGCATGGGAATGTGCAGGACTTAACCTTAAAGTAAAACATACTTTTGATCTTCTCATACTAATGATCATTTTCTATGAATCAGCAATTGAAGAGATATTTCTCAATATATGTGTGTATAAAGTAACAGAATTCACAGCTGTATTATTTCAATTGCTCGCAGTGAGTGTAATATACCACTGAAGCACACAACCCACTCACAGAGCATGGCAGGGTTAGGGGGAGTTCAGACAGTGACTTCTCATGCTCAAAAGAAATAGGATACACTTTTTAGGGCGTGGTTTAATGCATTTCACTGACAAGAAGGCGAGATAAACACGAGACATCAGTTTGAGAGAACGATAAACAGTTCAAAACCAACACATTTAATAATAAATACAACACTGCTTTTCACATTCAGATTGTGACGAAGGTACACTTGCTTCTGACTGGTCAGCTGTGAATGACAAATGAGGCTGTTTCATGGTGTGTTTTTACATCCTAAATATGAGTTTTACAAACATGCTGCGCAGCTAGAGGACTGTTTTTTTAGTCATGGTGCACATTGCTCCAAAGTCTACAATGAAAAAAGTGCACTTGGTTTGTCTGAACAACCCCTAGTTTTTTAAATTAGGTGTCTATTCACATTAATTATATATTTTGATGTATGTATTTTTTATGTATTTAGGTTGAAAAGCACATTTAAAATTACATTAAAGAAATTTACTGAATTTATCGCATTTGCTTCAACCTACTAGACTTCTCTAGTGACTGTTATAACAAGTCCCTCAGTCTGCTACAACTGACCTCACTGATACTTTTGGCAAGAACTGCATTCTGAAATGCTAAACGTTTTCTTTGTTTGGAATTAATTTCCTATTTAAATCAAATAACATTGGTTCATCATGTTTACTGCACACACAGCAAGTTAGAAACTACATACAGACTACCGTAAAAGACGAGATACTCTGAGATCCCATGAGGTGTGTTCATTTACAGATCTCAAGGCTTTCATAACCTAAAAGTGTCCAAACACCATCAATCTGAACTTCCCTCCTGTCAAAGATAATACTGTGGTCAGAACCATCACCACAGGCTCTTGTTGCTCACACTGCTATGTGAATATGTCAACACAGAAAGTAGCTTATGGAATAGTCTCCATGTTTTATGACTGGTTGCTTGTTTGGATGACGTTAGGGCTTCTTCAGCAAACCAACTAACCGCTAAATGCCTGCCTGAGGAATCTTCACTCACACTGATGTGTTATAACAAGGGACAATTCATTGGCCTGGATCAATGGATATAAACAAATATAAAATACTTTTGAACGCCATTGATCAAACTTAACGACAAGCAGAATTGTGGGAGTGCACGTGTTTGCATGTGTGTTAGACCACAGGCTGACGGCACCACCCTTCCATTTGGTCTAGTGGTGCGGCCCCTTCATCAGCACAACAAACCACAGTCACACTCCAGCACATCCAGTCACATTGCATTCTGAATACATGCTTCCTTATGTGTGCTAGTTCACAGCAAACTGCTACTCCCCTAACGCTGCACCAGTGGCCTAAGTGGGTAATCAGGAGAATTCCCAGTGGGGTGCTAACGTTTTGGGACAGTTACTGCAGGCTAACGTATGTAGTAAAAGATAACAGCTCACAGAAAAACAGTCAACATTCTAACCGAGTCTATAATTATAGTAATTTAGGGGTTAAATGAGCAGCACGTTCTCAAGAGGAATAACTCCGATTAGCTGTTTGGGATCTGCTAGTTAATGAGTCCTGTAGAGTGACATAAGATAAGCCTATTCAAACTTGGTGTGGTGGTATGATGCTGGTGCTTTCTGGACGGTTTTCCAGAGTGTTGGATTTTTTGTTGCTTACGTGAGGTTTCATACATGAATCATGAATCAAGATGAACAACAGTTGTAAAAAGCAAGAAGGAAAAAGCAATCCTATGTATATAGCATTTATCCTTTCGCTGTATTTGACTGACCCAACAGTCACGATTGCGGACATTCAGTGAGCAGTGATGCCCTTATCCTGTTAGTTCCAGCACCATTGGCAGACGGCTGCATGACGCAGGACTACATACACACAGACCGTTACAATGACCCTTAACACTGCGTGAACATCGCCAAAGACTGCAATGGTGTTGTGCCAGGCTGTCATAGAGTGACTCAGAATGGCAGGGGGTCATTTTCAGTGATTCACAGTGTCAGCAATCACATAAACTGGTTTATTCAAGTGTTGATAAGTCCTTCATTAGCCTACAGTACTACCTTTAAGAAAAAAAGCTAATTGGATTTGTGATAAATCAGTTCCTTAAACTAACAATATTGGTGGCGCCTTGTAGCGCATGCAAGAGGCTTCTTGAGGCAGCCCTGGTTGCAGTGTTGTTTTTGAGCATCCGTGCGTGTGCGTTTGTGGATCATTTCTTTCCCCCCGAGTCCTGTGTGTGGCAGGATGTGCGAAGAGCAATAGAAAGCTTGCAATCTCACACCGGCACACACCAAGCAAAGCCATTAGGCGCCCATTCACTTAGAAAAGCAGTTCACATGAGGATGTGTGCGTGTGTGTACGCAGCCTCTGGCCTGCCTCCCCTGCCTCAGAGGTGGTCTGTCTGTCTATCCATTAGTCTGTCCCTCCTCAGGGCCATGCGGCAACCGAGGGCCTAAACACTCCGCCAAGGCCGCTCGTTTCCCCCTGATTAAGTGAATGTTGGAGTCAATTAAGTCATTAAAGTGCTCCTGCTCCCAGCAAACACGCTCGCTTAACTGTGCCAGCAGAGCGAGCAGCCTTTGATGAGGGATGTGGAGACGTGAACGCACCGCTTAACTCTCCGTTAGCCCGGGAACAAACGCGTGCCGGGTTTGAAGACCAAAACCCCATCCATCCAGCCCTGCTCCGCCAGGCTTTGAGGTGGTTCACACAAAGTTTTGGGAAGAACCTTTCTTTTTTTAAGTCTTTACGACGCTCTGGCCAATCCCACCTCCAGACAGGAGGGGTGGCCCAACAGGGTGGAAGAAGGGAAACAGCGCAGAAAAGTAAACAAAACTTAAACAAAGGTTATTTTTCATAGGGCTAGCTACTGCAAGAAAGGTTTTTTTGTCTCTGCTAATTGCCAGCCCGCCAAAAAACGTCACATATTCTGCCTGAAACATGTGGAAAATGCCACTGGGGGGAGAGTGTGAAGAAACTTCACGTCTAAAAACGACCAAAAAAGGAAAGAGCTCTGCCAAACTGAGTAAGACGTACTTGAGTAACAGTTCTTTCCAGAAGCAGGTTCCCCTTTCACTGCCAGATGGTTTGGCTACGAATGGAGGGCGTTGGCTGTCTGCAGCTAGCAGTGACTCTCGCTGCCCATGACAACAACACAAGCCCAAAACACGTTTTATAACGGCTTTATTTATAAAGTCTTCTTCTTTAAACAGCCTCTCACATGAGCGAACCCTCAGAGCTGAATAGCTGAAAAAGTTACAGTGATACAAAGGAGCAGATGCTTTGCTGTTTGCGATGCACGTTGCTGATGTCCAAAACACAGTATTTTGCATGCAGTCGGTTATACAAAGCCCAATTGCTCAAATGGACTTGCTAAGTAGCCTCATTTTACTCTCCAGTGAGCGAACACCTCCTTAACGGTCTACTTTTATAAACTCTCTCTCTCTCGGATGCTGAGATTTCCATTTGAATACACCTCCTACATATGAAATATGGGCTGTGGGGTTGTTTTGAATACCAATGAAAGTGAAGGTGCAGTCCTCTCGACAGCTGTAGCCTGAGTCTCATTTATTTAGTAGGCCTACAAGCACATGTCTGGTAACACTGCGCTGTGCTGCCAATGGGCTATTAATCAGCAACGTACTGTATATCCTACAAACATTCCCAAAGCAGTGCAAATGGCGAGGCCAACAGCCAAGATTACTCAATATATGACTATCCCATGCCATAATTTAACTCTATCGCAATACAAATGTCATCTCACTACACATACAGTATTTATGACAAACTTCAAAATGGAAACGTTGAAAATTACAAAGAATTACTGACCTATTTCACCGATTAGTCAGCAGACCTCATAGACTTGGGTAATTCCACTGTTGGAATGGATAAAAGTCTCTGAGAAAGCTCAAATCTGTATCCAGTGAAGGTTCAAACAAACTATAGTGTACGCTTTCCAGCATGGAGCTCTAAGAGGAGACTTCAGCCAAAACAGTCCTCCAAATGACATTTAAATGTCACATGAACAATATACAGTATATTCATTACTCTAGTGTTGTGTGAAAGGAAAGTGAGTGTTCAACTGAGTTACAAATATGAAACTTAGCCCAGTTGGGCACGTGCCTGAGTAAGACATTCATTTTCAAAATGGAACGATTTCATCATGCGTGCCTGCCTTTTCCACTAGTTTGCTGAGCATTCAAGACGGTCATATCAGAACATTTGGTCTTATTTTACAGGGTGAACACTGTCTGAAACTCAGTTCCTCTCATAACCACAGAAGATAACCACAGAATTCTAATCAGATTAAACAGATGTCAGATAGCGCCTGAATACAGTTGACTCCAGCTCACAATGTACGGCTGAAGCACTGCACAAGAGCAGAGCTCAGTATCTCCAGAACTTGGAAGCTGGGAACCAGTTATGTAATAAACTTGCAGTCACTGGAACCATTGAGTAAGATGAGTAAGAAGCACCTGAAACAGTCAAATTGGACAGTAAGTTAGGTTATTGTAAGGCTTGAGTAAAGGCCTACAAAGTCCATTTTTTAGTCAAGTTCCAAATTAATTGTTGTTTGTCCTTCCTGGGAAAGTCACGCAGATGAAATGACACATTTGACTCAAGAATTTCTCTGGTATGCAGCTTGGAAGCAGTGTGATCGCTGAGGGCCATACCGCACCTTTTATTTGAGGATGCAGCTCTCTACACAAGCTGGTTTCCATCCTCCAGCTAGATTCTGTGCTTTCTCCAGATGACTCACTGTTGTTCAGATGCAGTGAACTGAAGTGGTTTGAATTCAAGTCTAATTTTGACTCCTGTTTATCATGTTGTTATGTAAGAGCCTGGAAAGAGAGGCTGGTGGTCTCTGTTTTTTTTGCTAAAAGACCTTTGATTGAACTAACAGTGAGTTGGTGGAGGAGGCGTTCAAAATTCAGATCAAAACATTTTTTTTTATTATACGGCACTGTAGAAGTGAAATAGTTCCACCCTGTTTACATTTCAGCCAAGGAAATTAACGAACACAGGACTGTTTGTCCTCCATGATGCACTATGTAGATAAACATTATCCCCAGTCATTTCTCTTTGTGCTGGTAGAGGGCAGAGGTGGAGCATGTGGGGTGTTCATATACAGTGCTTCTTTACTGCCTTAATATGCATCTGTAACATTTAGTGTCCCCTCAGTTAGTGTTTGGTATGCACAGTGAGCAGGTCTTAATATGTTGTAACCTTCAGAATATTAGGTGCAGATATTTACACTGGCAATGAAAATGAAGCTAATTTCATGCAATTTGGCTAATAAAGTCATATCAAGGGCTTCCAAAGCAGAGACCAACTGATATAGTGCTTTGAGCATACTAGTAGCTGAAATTGGGGTTGATTTTATCTGTATCGGCAAAACATTGCCAATATTAGAGGGATAATTACTGGAGTGGATCTGGCAACGTGTACAAAGTGAGTCTAGAGAAAAGGTGGTGTACTTAATGAAGTGGCCAATTGGTGTATAGATCCTTGTACTAACCTGCAAATAACATGCTGTTAGTTCATGTATCTGCACATGGTGTGGTCACGAGGTACAAGCTGAGCCTGAGGTTTCATTTTGCATCTACATGACCACTAGATATAGATACAGTGTATCTTCTGCTGTATGTAAAGATGTGATGAATGAGACTATGCTTTCCCTAAAGAAAAGTCTTCTGATGGAGAGGCACACTCTTAATGAGCCTGGAAAGCCTTATGTTTAAGTGGTCCTTCACTTTGTAGGTGTATTGAGTTGGCATATTTATGGTATAACCAGTTTTACGTTCTTAGGACTAAACCACTGCATATAACATTTATGTCTGTATCGAGAGGAGGGCATGGTTATTACAGTTTGGATGAAATAAAACGTTTGCGTGCAATATCTTGTTTTGCAGGAAAAAGAAGCAGACTACTGGAGACTGTTTTCTTTTACTCTGGGTTTATGGGTTTGCATTGCCAAGACAGCAGGTCCATGAGCCTAATCTATGAGCTCACGTAACCTGCTTGTCTTTATTAAGATATTAAGCAGATGAAGACACTGTTTTGTCACAGACAGAGGTCATACACATGAACTGATTCTAACCAATTTTACAATGTATTTACAAACCACTTCTCGGAATTGGGACATCTGTCAGAGCCCTCTTGTTTGTGGAGCTTTTGGCTTCTAATGTTTTGACTTTGTTTTGAAGCCTTTTACAAGAGCAGTTGTTAAATTGCTCCTTGCCTACTTAACTGCTGAAACACTGCTAATTTAAGAGTGGATGTTCACAAACTTTACTCAAGGGTAGTTAAAGTGCATGAAATATCGTGAGCGTTGACATTAGCGTTCTTGCTAACGCCTGTAATGAATGACCAGGTGGTCTTTGTTTTAATCAGTATCCACATACACAGGAGTTTTCCAATACATCTGCTCACTCACTTTATCCTTCTGGGTCACAGGGGGTGCTGGAGCCTTTCCCAGTGCTCACTGGGCGGAAGGCAGGACACACCCTGAACAGACCGCCAGTCCATCACAGGGCAGACACCTAGACATATGCGATATATTGATGCACACACCCACACCTAGAGGGCAATTTAGCATCTCCAATTCACATGACTGCATGTCTTTGGACTGTGGGAGGAAACCCATGCAGACACGAGGAGGACATGCAAACTCCTCACAGAAAGGACCCTGGCTGCCTCAGCTGGGAATCAAACACAGGCCCTTCGGGCTGTGAGGCAACAGTGTTACTCGCTGCGCCATTGTGCAGCCCCAAGACATCTATTTTTACCTGTTATAATATTAGCATGTCTGTGATTGACAACATGGTAGTACCTAGTCAACAGTGTTGTCAAAAGTGTTGAAAAGTGTTGAAAACCAGTCATAAGTGTTGAAAAGTGTATTAATCATCGTATCATTTTGCCCAATCAAATTGTGCTGCTCAAGTGCTGTGAAGCAACCTGGAATTTGTTGGAATAAGTGGGCGCATGCATAAACTCATCATCAGAAATCAGTATACAGAAACAGCCTGGTAAAAAAGTCAGTATATGACGTATAGGTGCACATGTATGAGACCCTACACTCTGTAGGTTTGACCACATTTCTTATTGTTTCTGCTTGGTACAATTATGCATGACTGAGGACATGATTAAACAAAACACAAGAAAGGGGTGACCTGAGGGAGAGGCTAACAAGCACTCCCCAGCCATAATTAAGACCAGCTTAAATAAGACCAGCACTTATAGGTCTAAGCGGTTATTGTCCCAGAGGTGTAAGACAGACACACAGACAGATTTCAGCAGCTCGCTCTGCTCGGTGTTACGCTCCAGGCCTGCCGTTTCCTCCAGTTTATTTTAAGCTCTCGTGCATTGCCGATGACGACATGGCTCTGGCCACGAACACAAGAGTCACTGTGAGCTCCAGCTCCCACCGCACCCTGCCCAGAGACCCCCCTACACTCCCTCAGCCTTTCACAGCAGTCTGTGAGGCACTGCCTTCTCTTTATGGTTCAGTTATATTTATCCAGACTGCTCTTTGCAAATGTATGGGGCTGCCAGAAGCCTCTCCCTTTCCACTGCTCAATAGTGCCTCTGGGGAGCAACTGTGCGAAAAGACTCCTGCAAATTTCCCAAAACACTTTAGGCCACGATGCAGATTTAACGTGGGACAAGAGCAAGAGCTAGCACTGACATGCAGGCACGCTAACAGCTGTGCTTAGCTCCCAGTGGAAAGCACTCTCTTTGCCCTCCACTTTCTCTCCTGCTGCCAAACCAGTTCACGCTTTAGTCACGGGAGAGTGGGGTTAGATTCTCATTTAGACTGGTCAAAGAAGCATCTCTAATTGGGATAAAGTACTGAATATTTTTTCTGTGTGAGAAAGGAAAACAGGAAGGGTTTCATGACCTGAGGCAACCTTCTGCAGTACCTGCAGTATGTTAGGCTTTATCTGCAGGTATGTCTTGGCCATACGGTTCTAGGAAAAACCTTTAATTTGTGTAAAACCTCTACATTAAGTGTAGGTTCTTTGGATTTGAACTCTGGAAAGTCAATGCAAAAACGTTCTGCTATGTCATCCTCTCCTGTCCATTAACCTGATTTCTCAGTGCTGTTATATTTAATTTGTACGAACATGAACATAGTATGTGGCTTTAATGTTAACTTGCCAGTAATCATCTCTGATTTCATAATGTTTGATAGTAGGAGGATGGTGGACCACTGCTGGCCTACTAACAGCAAAGTTGGTGGTCCACTGGGGTTTTCTTCAGCCTTTTCTGAGAGCCCTGTTGGTGGTTCAGCAGCATATTACACAAAATACCACTTTTCATTGCTTCTTTTCCAAGGAGGAGTCCAATTTACTTATTCTTCCTTAATTTATTCTTCATCGTTTTATATTAGGTCTAGTAGTTATTTGTAATATTTGTCTTAGTCCATTTTCTAAAACTAAACTCTATACATCTTTAAAATCTGTTTGAGGAGAAAAAAACTAGTTAGATTTTGAATGCAGGACAATAATCTGGGTGGTCTGAGGGTGGACCAGCAGTGGTAAACAGTCAACGGTGTGCCAACCTGATCAAGCCTGCAGACGGACATATGCTCACTATTGGGGACGTAACCTGTAATCTCAATACTCTCTTTTTTACTGCAGCCATATTGAACACAGTTACCTTTTATTCCTATCCTGATCATGTAACTCCGGTACAAGTATTCTGGTTGTACCCAACCCTTGTTATAAGTTCTCTGTTCAAATGCATGAAGCTAATTTCAAAACACCCTCTCAAATAAAACAGATCCGCAGCCACTGTCTAGATTGTTTCCAAGCAACCAGCACAACCATGTCTCGGGCCGTTCCATGTGATGTTGCTGGCAGGCAGGAACACTCTGCAACAAATCACAGTGAGGATCAGCATGGTGGGCGATGGCCCAGTTTTCTTTATTAGCAGAGAGGAAAGTGTTACTCTTTTAGGAAAGCCTTATGATGTTCCCTTATCTCCACTGCTGTCTCCTGATGGTGAGTCAGTGCTGGTCCTCCTCTGAGGGATTCCACCAGCAGCTGCACACTGTGCAGCTGTATTACTCACCAACACATGAGCCACTGCAGACCTATCGTCCTAATCTAATTACAGTCACAGTTAGACTGGAGCGGTTTTGTAGCACAGCGTGAAACTGAATTATCAAGAAACCAAACAGCTGACAGTGGTGCACCCTTTAATCTGATTATACAACCTTGGTGCTGTTTACTCATCTATTTTAGATGATAGCACTGCCAATCTTCTTTTTCAATGGCACATCTGGGCCCACAGTCCTTTCTGTTGAGGAGGCAGGTATGTACTGAAAACATGAACTGGCTCTTTGCATAAACTGTTCATCAGCATGAATACTGTATTAATGTGCACAATTAAAAATACATCATTAAATTATTGAATTATGCCAAATGCTTTAGTTGTCCAGTTATGCATGAGGGCACATAATTGTTTCAGCAACAATTACCCAACAGTGCATTGCAGACGTTTATGGATGAATACATGTCTGCTTTGCATTTTGAAATCACCTCTCAGCAGTAGCATAACCAGGGTTTCATTTGAAGGGGGCCATGCTTAGAAATCAGCTAGAAATCATTAGGCCCAGAAAAATCGCTATTGTGAAGATGACAGCCACCAGCTAACCACATTCAATACAGGTACACAACACAAACCGGAACACAACACATGACAGCTGATGTTGCATTTAACTGCCCAATGCTTTGGGTCAATGGCTAAAGATAAAGTTCTTGTCACATTTTCGTTGTGCTGTATTTTACAGTAAAGTAAACTCAGTAACGCTAGAGGAATTAGCGCAGGTTAGCTACATTTCCGCCATCTCCACCTAACAGTGGAGTAAGATAAGGCTGTGTTTACATGTTGGTGTTGAAAAAACATGTCTGTCTGCGCCTTTTTGTGAGGTAAAGGTCACCATGGTGGTAGCGTTCACCCCACTGGCTTCCAAGTGGGTGGTCTAGGTCATTCCAGGGCCTCTTGTATGGCTACACTGCTGTTCCTCAGTGCAATACACACAGATACATACACACATACCGTTTGAATCAAGTGGTTATTATTACCCACAGCGCCATAAATCTAAAATAAACACATAGCATTGCTCAGTGCTCAAATTTCATCTTTTAATTAACACTGTAACTATATGTAGAAGCCTCTTCCACAGGCTGGATACTGCTTCCCCAGTACTGCATGCTACCCCTTCTCTTTGACTGTCTGTAGCATTGGTTATGAATGTTTGTGGTGAACTGAGGGAAAAACAATGTACAAATGAAGATGGGCATGCCTGATCTGTTACTATAAGGGTTAACATTGACTGATGCATTGAACTCCCATTGGTTTATTGAACATTCTTGAAACCTAGTCTTGGGTTAACTGCAATGCCAGGGGTGTTTCACCATTAAAAGTCTACTTATTTAGTCTAGACCTAGGCTTAATCAGAGTCTGATAAACTGTTCATCAGGGTTATGTGCACACCGCCATCTTCACCTTCCTAGTAGTTAATCACGTTCTGTCCCCGGGAGTAAAGAACAGTTATCAGTGCACAGCAAAGTTGCTATTGCAATAATTCTGGTGGATGTAAGCAGGAGCTCATGGCGGTCAACATGGAGGCAGCTATGTGAAACCCAGTACTGTACCTGAACGAGAATATCTAGTGAGACGCTTAAGCAAATAAAGACTACAGTGATGCTGAACATACATTTTGGAAGGATTTGATTTGTTGACTGAATTGAGGAAGGAGCCCCGCTGATGCCTGCTGCATGTCAGTTATTTAGCAGTCAGCTCCAGTTCGTGTACTAGCTTTAGCAACCAAACCCATTTGCATTTGTGTCACTTGTAGCCTCCTGCTTCCTGCAGCATTACTGAATATGGTTGTCAACAGCCGTGCTGTTTGGGAGCTCGACTGTACTCAGCTCTAAAATCAGTTCTGACAGGCGTGTTTAGTCTGAGTATAAACGTAGTGCCACACCCAGTCTCTCTCTCTCTCTCTGTCTCTCTCTCTCTCTCTCTCTCTCTCTCTCTCACTGTGACCCATCCAACAGCGTTCCTCAAAACATGTGAGAAAGGCCTGAGATAAAGAGCTTTTAGTGACACAGCTATAGAACATGAGAGGCTCCACACATCTGCTTCTGTATTATTTCCAGCTTGGTAAAGAACCACTCCCCCCTCCTCTCTCTCTCTTTTTCACTCTCTCTCTTTCCCTCTGATCTCTGTGCAGCATTCCCTCAGAAGGGAAACTCTCCTCGTGACTGTTTCCAATGAGGGCCATTAAAAATGGATGCCCTGGGATAAAGAGTGCTTCACAGTAGTTTTTCAGTTCTAAAGTAAATAAACAGAGAAAGCGAACAGACCCTTTTTTTCCTTCATCCCTTTCATGTGAGAACAGTGTGTTCACCAGCCACACCCATATCCTAAACCATAGATGAATAGACGAATTTTAAGACTTCTACACCACAGCTCTCCAGCACCCCCAGCAACCAGACTCAGTGTGATGCAGCCTCATGAAGCATGGCTCATTAAGGTTAATATTTGATCTCAGGGTCACTGTGGGGGTTAGAGCAACACATGCTAACATATGACCCGTCCCCCCCACCAAAGGTATAACTGTGTGTGGATCTTTGTGTGTGGTGTCCAAAAACAATGGGTTGTGTTTAGATTTGAACCAAAGTGTGTGTCTGTGTGTGTTTGTGTGTGTGTTTATGTATGTGTGTTTGTAAGAACCAGGGCCTTGTTTGGAATCTCCGACATAAATCTAATCTGATCTGTTTTGACAGTGAGCTAGCTCAGGGTCCACTGTGGGAAAGACTGCTCATGCCATGTCACATCTATATCCAGAAAGTACCCCCAAGTACAGAGTAACACATCTCTCTCTCTCTCTCTCTCTCTCTTTCTCTCTCTCTGTCTCTCTCTCTCTGATAAGGTTTGGTACAATGGTATATCAATGGTGGAAACGAATTTATCCATGCATCATGGAACTATGAGGCTAATTCGCTAACTATCATTATACCTCCAAATAAAATGCTACTGAATGGTTGAGACCAACACTCACTGAGTCCTTTATTAAGAACACCTTGTTATATCTACACTCATTGTCCAGTTTATTAGCTCCACTTACCAAATAGGAGCACTTTGTAGTTCTACAATTACAGACTGTAGTCCACTGCTGTGTCTGATTCACTTATACCAGCTCAACCCTCCCCAACATGCCGACACTACGTCGGTGTCACTGCATTGCTGAGAATGATCCAAATATAACCTGCTCCGTGGTGGTCCTGTGGGGGTCCTGACCATTGAAGAACAGGGTAAAAGAAGGAGAAGTCTTTTACAGAGGAACAGATGGGTTAAAGTCTGTAATTGTAGAACTACAATGTGCCCCTATATGGTTAGTGGAGCTGATAAAGTAGAGAATGAGTGCAGATACAAAGAGATGTGTCAAATAAAGTGCTTATTGAATGTAAAAATAATTTTATTTAGTAAGTTAAAATATCATGGAGCAGCAGGAAAGATTCAATAGGTACTTGTAAAAATCAGTAGAATGATCGGAAGAGGACGTGCCACTTCTGTAGAGCCAAAAATTAAATGAACTTGAGAGGAGGGGTGCGAAAATGGGAAACGGTTTAGAGGGTATTTGTCAGTGTGGTTGATCACATTGAACGGTTAAATGGATTTCCTGAAGACTGTATTGAAAACCACTTACCTTTGCATCAACTTACACTACCTCTTGCTGTTCTCATGAACTGAAGCTGCTGAAGCTCCACTCCAATGTGCTTTCTCACAGTTTGAAGCCTGATTATGTGCAAATGTCATCATGTGAATTATTTAACTTATAGGTAATGAAAGTTTAAGTAAGTAGCATTGTTCATACTGCATGCCTAAATCATGTCACACTTGCGTTAAACAATGTTGTGTTATTCTCAAATACCTACTTATTTGGCATAATAGGACATACTGTTGTCTATAAACATGGAAAAGACTACAGATAAAGTTAAGGAGTAGGATGCTACTGCTGGTTTTAGCCACGCTATTCGTTAAGTCATACAGTGTCAGACAGATAAGCAAGTCTTCTTGAAACAGCTCATCATGTTCACAATGCAGGTTGGTGGCCAGAAGCTTTTTTGCTTGTTAAAACTGTGTGAATTTGGTGATTTCTTTCCTTTTGTCAAGTTGTTGCTTTAAGAAACAGTGATGAAGGATAGAGCTGAAACCTCCTGCTGTCTCCATGAAACCAGCGGGCACTGAAATTTCATTTAAGCCTTTTTGGCGTTCATAACACTTTGCGCTTGAGAGATGTATAAAGTGTCACTTCCTAGAAAAGCTGAGACTCAGACTTGGGGTGGCACGAGCATTTCATTTTCAGGTTCACACACCTTTAACGCCCGTGTAGAGAGCTGTGAAGATCTGAATTGAAAACATTAAGCTCCAAGACACTGAAGTGTAACTACAGGCTTATTACTCCGTCAATAATCCTTTATTATACAGTAACTACTATGAATTAGTCACCAACTAGAATGAATGCACAATGGAAGGCATATAGCATTGAAAGTGAAGTGAAGCCTGATGGCCCTTTAGAGTTTAAGAGCTTTAAGTGTAGCACCACTTTTGTCCTTGATGCTGGTGCTTGATGGAGAGATGGGCAGTTAGTTAATGTAGATTTATTTGAATCTGTATTAGCAGGGCTTTCCTGTCTTGTTGGATGAGCACACCTGTGATCTCTCTTAGCGAAATGCTCTTCATCATTTCAGCACGGATGCTCACACAACTGTGTATGACACGCTTCAACTTTAGCCCAAAAGAAATGAGTGTGCAGCCTTTATCTACACATGAGCAGCATAAGGGAGCATGTGGTGCGCGATTAGTGAAGATAAATGTTTGGCTGTATGTGTGATTGGTTCCAGCCTTCTGTTCAGCAAGATTGTGTGATTTTTAATTCACTGTGTTTGTGTGCATGTGTGTGTGTCTGTGTGTCCAACCTAACCTGCCCCTTTCTTGCTCTCTCCTTTCGGATAGCGCAGAGACTAATCTGGCCAGTTTCCAAATGCAAATATTTTGTTTATTAATCTAATGTGCAGAATTCTACTAACACTATTTACCCTGCCAGCCCCGCAGTGAACTCTCCTAACTCTCTCTCCCTTTCACACAGTCCTTGTATAGCCTCAAAACGTCGTCTGCTGTTTGTGTGGAGTGTTTCTAAGGTGATGTAGCAGAGAGAGAAGTGAGAGGAGACAGAATCGCTGTGCTGTTGCTTAGAACTATTTATCATGTGGAACTGAACTGGGGCTTACAGCATACTTTGGGTCCATGATATACTGTATGGTCCCTGTTACTGTATAATGCATGAAGTATAAAAACTCATTCAGCTCAAAAAAGTGGCTTAAAAATGATCATTCTGAGACAATATAGAGTACAAAAAAGGAGCTTGTTTGACTTACGTTAGACTTTGACTTACGTTAACAGCCAATTCAGTTCAAAGTAGGTGAACAAACGTGAGCTTTCAAAACTGGAGTTCAAAAACTCCTAAAAGATGCAAGCCAATCAAGACACCAAAGCTATCACCACCAGATAATCAGCTCTTAAAGTTTTCATCTTTGGGAGAAAATCAAGCTTCACTTTTACTTCCAATATGAACACATCCACAGGTGTGGTGAGTGCTATGTTCATATATGCCAGGCTGTCTGCTGTTAAGATTACCTGACAAAAAATTCAGTCACCTGTAACTGAAATGTACCTCATAGCGTGTAATAGCTCCAAGGGCAGCAGTTTGATTTGGCATGGACTGGACAAGTTTCTGGATGTAGGCAGAATTCTGAGGAGAATTTCCTGTAGACTGGGATTTTTGCCACTGCTGGTAGACCTGTATGACTGTGCGCTTCCAAATTTAGCTACTTCCTTCACACTATGGCCTTTGGCACATTCAAATGCAATCACTCATTTTACCAATCATTAACATCTGCTTTGGACCCATTTTCCACACATCAAACGACACATTCACTGCACTGTACCACATCTTCTCAACCTATGAATCCCGTCACTCACCCCACATGTATTTATAACCCCATCATCCTCGTGGAACGCCATCTGCAGGAGCTTGAAATTAAACATACAAGGTGATTATTTTTTTGCCGGTGAGCTTATGTCATAGTGTAGTACATCTGTCTTTGCACAACTCTGCATATTCTCAGTACAATGTAGTGTATCTGTATTGTCTGCACTGTGCATATAGGATGTTTTGGAACCTCTGTTTTTGTGTTGCACCATGGTCCTATAGAAACGATGTTTCATTTCACTGTGTGCTTGTATATAGCTGAAACGACAGTAAAGCCTCTTGAGTCTTGAAGTGTCTGTCCTTCCACTGTGAGAAGACAACTCAACACTGTGGCTATGCTTACAAATCCAATTTTCTAACCAAATCCGATTTTCTTGTGAGGCTGTTCACAATATCTTGTGATGTATATCCAACATCCGTCTGAACAGATTCTGAACAGATGCAGGTCCGCTCCCAGAGGTATCAGTTTCATCGGTGCCAGGATCACAGGAGCATTAACAAAGTTCCAGTGGCTGATAGCTGGGCTCATTGCCCAGAATTGACACTGCAGGATTGTTCTCCTGTAGCTGTGTTCAGCAATTTCTTCCCAACACCTTCAAATATGAAGTGGTCGTGATGAGTGGCATCAAAGTTTGTTAGTACAGAAACATCACCCCTGGAAGATGCCACAAAATTATAATGAATATAAGTTGGACTGATGTAAAAACCCCATGAATTTCGATCTGGGTGCTCAGACTCTCTTTGTTGTTCACACTGCCACACATGTAACACATCTGTGTCATATTTGAAGATTCGGGCCACCTGTACCTGCTGTGTGAATGTAGGCTTTGGGTCTGAAAGGATTTGTGGCTGCCAAGAAGCCCTTACTGAGAACATTAAGAAAAATAAGAAAGTCCAGACCTCAACATCACTGAATGTGTTTGGTATCACTTGGAGAGCTAAAAATTCAACCAACTTCTGAGACTGAGCTTTGGATGAGCAGCTCAGTCTTTTCTGCTTTTTCTGACACTGATCACTGATAAATGACACTGATAAATGACTGTTTTGAATGGGCATTAAAAAATTAAGGGTGGTTTCTCACTTTTGCACAGTACTGCATCAATAAAACTTAAATTCTGCTGACTGTGCTTGGTTAAATGGAGATGCATGGCATATGTATATTAAGCTTATACAATGATCCATGAGCCACATATACATCCCATGTTAAACTCAGTGTTCTCAGTAACTGCTGGTAGAAGATTGAGTTGTATCGCTGTATGCTTGTCTGGCCTACAGCTTCTGTGTTTCTGCAGACAGACACACCCTTGCTGTCTCTGTTTAATCTGGCTACACATATCAGGACTGAGCTGAGCTGAAGTGGAGAATTCACACTCACACACACTGTCTGTGTAGGTGGTGCTTATTTGGTGCAGCAGTAAGAAGATATAAACAGTTGAGAGGATGTGAGGTCACCAAGACGCATTCCAGGTGCTTCACGAAGTGCTATATAGTTCCACTGACCGCAAAGAGCCAGTGAATATTCTCAGATATGCATGCATAGATACTGGAGGGATATGTGAACTACTCAAACTGGAGACTCATTATTAGACTGATTATTCTGTGACTACTATCCTTGCTCCACCCACAAATGTGTTCCTTCACAGCAACTGTTGCTAGGTTGGACAAGCTTTGCAAAGCATCTCGAGCACACGACTCTGGAGCACACGACTCTGAGTCAGACATGCAGCACAAAATGTGCCTTGGTGAAATGACAATATGTGCCCACAATGCGTCTGAAGTGAATTTACTTTTGTCACACCAGCTGCACACAGCCCCGCCCACTAAATGCTAAATCAAGGCTGGTTTTGAAAGTCCAAAGGAAAGAAGATGGATGCAAAACCAGCCACTGCCACTTTATCAAACCTTAATCAATGTAATCAGACACATATGTAATATCGAAGAGAAGTGTATTTACCATGCACATGGCTCAAAACTACCCCTTAAGGCTTGTGCAGCAGTTTTGTACAGAACTCAATGTACAGATGCACAGAATGCAGCTGCATTGCCTGAAGCTGTTGCAAAATCCTAGTACTGGGGCAACTCAGATGATTAGAAGAGCTGTGTCATCCTGATCAGCCTCAGTCAAACCACCTTGGGGGGCGTCTTGGGAACAATTTTATTGGTGTAATGTTTTAACGTGTAATATTATAACGAGTTCAGAAAATGTTTATTTCTTCTAAAACATTTCTTATATTCAAGGGCTCTTATTTTGAAGCCTTTGTATGTTATTTCAGGGAGAACAGCGTGAGTCTAGGCTGATGGTCAAGCGAGCTGGAGATCACTTGTGATCTGTTGTGTGAGAGTGATCTGTTGTGCGAGGCAAGGTCAGCGCAGAAATAGACTTTGATAAGGCCTACAGTTTGTGCAGAAACTGTAATTCCTCCTTTAATGGTGCAGAATGCTACAATATAAAAAAACACAGGATTACTTTGCTCTGCTTTAAGCTTTAGCTCAGCCGTCTTTGTTGTATCTCTGGCAGATCCTGTGGAGCGCTACCTACAAACAGTTTAACAGTTTTGTGTAAAAGGTCTCTCAATGTTCGACTTTTTGGTGATGAGTAGTTCTCGTTGGAGATGAGACATATCGAGAAACCAGCTGGAGAGCACATAATGCAAATGAATCTGTCAGTTGGTCTCTCGATGTTCATCTTGGATTTCTGTCCTTTTTGTCATTTTATTATATACTGGCTAGGCGTGACTGTTGTCTGCAGTGTTGTCATGTGACTGGCAGTCTGCATGCTGATCTTCAGGGTTAAAGGTCAAATAGCATTTATATATAAATTCCAGTGTTCAAGACATGTTTATTGTTAGAACTGTGTGCCAGCAAAGCTATATTTTAAGGAAAGTTTATTTGACCTAAAAATCTAATTCTGCTGCCGAGCCACAAGGTGGCAATAAAAGAGCCACATGTTGCCGATCCATGTCTTAGTACGCTGGGTCTAGTGCTGAAATCAGCATTACTAATAAAAAAAAATTGCAACCCTGCTCCTACAGTTTTTGAGCTCAAACCACGAAATTTGGCAGAACTGTAGACCCAAACAGGTTGCCTGTGCCTTTTTAACAGATTCATTTTATAGTGTTTGTACAACATTTTCCATGGGATTGAATGAAGGAATGCTCAACATTCTGAAACGCATTCCACTGTGAAATAAAAAATACACAAGGCCAACGGTTCTACCTCTTTTCCACCATAGGCAGTCCACTCCAATCCACTCAAAATATTTTTGGACACGTTTCTTATGTCACCATCATAAAAGTATGATAGCAACACCTTATCAATCACCTGGGATGCCATAGAAACAGCCTATAAATACCTTTTCAACCACCCAAAATAGCCTAGCAATGGCCCAGCAACAATTAGCAATTATATATATATTTGGACAATTGAGCTAACATTAGCATAAGCCAACATGGTGGCTTAGCAGTATAGTACATCATAGTATAAACTGGAAAGTCACTGTTATGTAGTCCGACCTTGCAACAGTATGAAACAGTTTCCTACATTTGTGGCTAAAACATGGAGAACAGTCAATTAACTTCTATGAACGTACCTATGAATGTAACTTATGTAGATGTAGAATGAATACAGAATTAAAGTATGGACCTATATACAGACCCATGTGGTTTAGGAATTAGCACATTATAAAAGTCATCTTAGCTAGACTGTCAGCACTTACTGATCTTTTGTTCGGAGTTAGCATGATAAATACCGCCTTCTTTACCCCTCAGTGAAAGTGAAATCAGAATTAAGAAATAGGACTGAATTGGATACTGAATGGGTCTCATTAAGATGATGGGGGAGTCTCCCTTTCCCCCTGCTGTAGACTCTCTCTGAGCGCTTTGATCCTCTGCCACTCTAATGATCCAAAGCCTGACTTCAGATCTCAATAAAGGCCACTTTAATACCCATTTAACTTCCCTTTTAATTAACACGCAGCGCTCAGAGTGACTGTGAAGATGTGAGGGCAAGGCAGAAACAAAAGCGCTAGAGCAGCTGTGGAGGGTTGAGAGCGGCCCGTGCCAGAGCAAAGCGTGTGTACTGATCTGTGCTTGTCAAAGCCTCTGTTCATTCAGCTCAGAGCTGCTGGCCGCGGCGGAGTTCCCACCCGACCTACCGGATACCAAAACCCCTACACATACATACACACCATACACACACACACGTGCTCAAACTGCAGGGCGGAAACACGTTTAAGGAGGGACAGAGAGAGAGAGAGAGAGAGAGAGAGGAATTGCAGCTGAATAGCACTGTGGAAGCATTGTATACTGTTGTCCTCTTTTCTCTTCTCTTCTCCACTTTCTCCCTCTTTTTTCCTTCCCCTCTCTCTCCCTCCTTATTCCCCTGCTCTCTTTTTTTCTTTCTCTCCCTCCCTCATTCCCTCATTCACCTTTTTTCTCTTTCTGCCTTATAATCTCCATCTTCCCTGACTCCCTTCTCTCTTTTCCTTTCTCTGTCCCTCCTTCTTTCTCTAATTCTATCTTTTTCTTCCCTTCCCTCCCCGCCTCTTGCTTATTTTCTCTTTCTTCTTCCTCTCCAACTCCCTCTTTCTCCCTCCCGCTCTCATTCCCTCTTGTGTCTGTTCCTTCTTTTCTTTCCTCTTTCTTTTCTCTCTCCCTCCTTCTTTTCTCTCTGTCTCACTTTCCCCTCACCTCATCCCCTCTCCACTGCTCTCTCGCTCCTTGCCTTCTTCTCCCCCCTCCCATTTCCAGGCTGGATTTCAGGGTGACTGCTGAATGAGTCTTTCTTCTGCTACCCTTTACAGCAGAGCTTACACACCTACACGTCACAAACACGCACCAGCCAAAACCCATCTAAAGGCCTTCATCACGTTGGCACCTAATTCTTTAACACTGTAAGCTATAACTATCTGTATGTGAGGAGACACTTCAGTTCTTCACTCTACATGCTAGTGCTGAATAATAAGCCCGAAGCTAAAAGGGTTAATCTGGAATATTCCTTACTGCACATCTATACAGAAGATCCGCATAACCCCTAAACTCCACAGGCCCACTTTAATTTACTATCACAGCATACATATTATTTTCATAGGTGTTATTTGCCATCATTCATAGCACACTCCCATGAAAAAAGGCACTAAACTATCACTGGGGTGGGACCCCTCACATAACAGGGGTGGTACCCTTAAGGATATGTCTTCAGGACCTTTAATTAGGGAATCATACAATCATAAAGTTGCATTACCTGCATAAAGCTTTTTATTCTTTTGTTATACTTTAAATCAGCTTACATATGCACTATTGCCCTGGGGCAGTGGACATGGAAACCTTTTAAAGCATATTGGTTACACAGTTGGACCTTAAGGACCATTCTTGTACCTTTGAGGGTACTTTTACATAGTCTGTACCTTCATGAAAAACATATACATGTACAATTACTGTAGAGTAAGCCTTAAGATTAATAACTCAATGATGAGCCTGGAGTTACAGGGTGTAAATGATGATGCTGACATTTCATACAGCACTAACATATGCACGCACACACACACTCACACACATGCAGACTGCTGTCTGTACTCCATTCATACTTTACATGACTCAGCCGCCTCACACAGCCACGTTTTAAAGGTCAGAATGTGCAGATGCGACTTATTCAGCACAAAGAAATGACACTGAGAAAAGTTAGCAAAAAGTTTCAGACTGAGCCTCAGTGTCTGTGTGGCTCTAAGTAGAGGTTATTTATGGGCTTTGGGCTAGTTTAGCTCTCTTACCTCCGTGGCTGGTCTGGGGCAGGCAGAGCAGAGGCAGTAGAGCACACACAAGCAGCCGCAGCACTCTCATGTTGTCTAATGCAGTCCCAGTCTCAGCTTCTAGCTCTCCATTCACAGAGCTTGTCTGCGTTTACAGAGCCGACAGTCTGCTCGGGGTGTTCTCATGGAGGGGGCGGATCAAGCAGGCCCCAAAGTGACACCCTGTACTACCCCCAAAACTGTGCAGAGGTTCCACCCACCGCCCCTACTGCACACACCCCTCATCCGCACAGCCCTGCCCTGCAACGCCCCAGGAGAAGGAACTGACCAACTTTTTCCCTTTTTTCCCCTCTCTCTCTCTCCCTCTCTCTCTGTCTCTCTCTCTCTCTCTGTCTGAAGTGTCAAAATGTCCTTGGTGTCATAGAAAAATTTTATCTCCCAAACAGAAACATTCCGGGAGAGGGAAAAACACACTTTTAAGGTCAATGTAAATTATTCATACTGTAAGCTTTTAGGGCCATTACTATTGGTCAATTTATCATAAAATGCAGCATAGCTTAAAAATAAAGCTGTCAACATGAAGAGCAATAGCATAGAAAAAACACACGTGATTCTCTGAGGAACCCTTAAATGGATGGTTCTTTAAAGAATCATTTTGTAAATGAGATTTGAGTCAGTTTGCAGAATCTTTTTAAAGGTTTTTTTCAGCCTCCGCACTGTAAAAATAAAACATCAGCTCAAACTAAAATTGCTTGAGTTAACTAGACTTAAGGAAGCTATAGTTCACCCAACTTTTTACTTCAATCAAAAACTCTCCTAATTCACATGTTTAGTTCTGCATCTCAGGTAGGTAAACAGTGCAGAGTAAGTTGTTTTGCAGTCACATGATTTCAATCATGTGTGAAATCCAAATGAAATGTTTATACAAAATACCTTTTCCTACAGACTTCTACTCAAGAAAACAAACTTAAAGCTCGCACAAGTATTGAGACACAACTTTTTGTTAGTGCTTGGGTTGATCTCGATAGTAAGGTGTTCCACAATGACTATCGTTTGGTTTTCTTTCATTGTACTGTATATTAACCTAGCAAGAAACATTCAAGCTACGGCACCTTTCAACATTAACACTATGGTTATTTACTCAGTGTAGGTTTTATCACTGGTGCACACCCACAGATGAACAGCACAAAGCTGAAGTGATCTTATTCACCAGATTCCCCATTCCACCTTAAATGGTGCAGAAGGCACTTGAATGCAACAGCTGCACCATTTAAGGTGGAACAGGAAAACTGGTGAATAAGAAGATCATTTGGATTCAAGCTCACAAACGTTAAGAATGATCACTGAAATGAAGCAACTTCAAAGTCTAACAGAAATAAAGTTAATAGGAAAATAGTTTATGTTTAGTACTTATTAACTTACTTGAAGTTTGATGAGCTCAACATTTTAAGTCAACAAGGTTACATCATCATTGCATGATTTTTTTGTTGGTTAGTTGACCGCAACACATAGGAAGTCATGAAGTTGCCCAGATTTCTGTCACGCCTGCTGGTTCTCCTCTCACCTCCGATCTCCTGGACTCCATTTCCCATAACCCACCACCCGATAATGTCACCATTACATGTCTTCTTCCAATCCCATTCTCTTCTCCAGATCATCATCCCCAGAATACTGATCACACACAACTGCTCCTCATCAAGTCTGTTTGTACATATACTCCTCTCTCATACTGGTCCATTGCAAAGTATTGCCACTCTGCTGCATACTGAGCATTTTCTCCCTGTTATTGATCTTGTTTGTTACTCTGGTTTTGACTTAGTTCTGATTCTCTGGTTTACTCTTCTTGTTTATTCTCTTTGGTACCTCTGCATGATCTGATTGTTTGCTTGGTTTTGACTTTTGCCTGTTTACTGACTCTGACTCTGTCTTTGCCCCTTGGTTATGTCCGCTTTGCTCTTCTTGTTGCTGTCTCTGATTGAAAATCTGTTTAATAAACCTTGCCTTGATTTTAGCTCAGGGCTCATCACAATCTATTTGTCCTCAACACAGAATACTTCACCCAAAAAGAAGTAGTGACGGCTGAGCTAAAAGACCTTCATCGGGCAGTAAGTAATCAGGGTCGGCTGCTTGGTCAACGCAGCCAGTTGTTTGATTCCCTGACTAGTTCCTTTGGTAGTCTGGCACAGCAACAAACAGAACAACAGTCTCAGCTATCTCAGATTTCTGCTAACCTTAGAGATATCTCCTCTCAGATAGCCCAATTCCCAGTAAGTACATCTGCTACTGATCATGCATTAGTCGCTCATCCAATGACTAATCCATTTCTGGTAACCAAACCAGGTAAGTTTGATGGCTCCCCTAATCTGTGTCGGGATTTCTTGTTACAGTGTTCCATTTACTTTGCTAATTCTCCACCTAGTACCAATAAGTCCCGTATCTCTTTTGTCATTTCACGTTTATCTGGTAAGGCTTTGGATTGGGCCACTCCGGTTTGGGCTGTCTATGAGAACGATACTTATGATTATTTAATTTCTGAGTTTAAGTTTGTGTTTTTGACCATCCCCATGATGGTAAATCCTGTGGTGATCTATTAGTTAGTTTACGTCAAGGTAATCGTTCTGTATCGAATTTCGTACTATGGCTGCTGGTAGCGGTTGGAATGAGCCCGCATTGCTAACCATTTTTCGCAATAGGCTCAATTCCGATATCGTCACGGAATTGGCTTGCAAAGATGCCATTTTATCCCTGGACGAACTAATAGCTCTTTCCATTCAGTTGGACCACTTAAAGCATGTGCTTTCCTCTGTTCCCCGTCGGACGTCTTTCATTCCACACACCCCAGTCAGCCCCACGTGTCCCCACGGCAACACCTCGAGTCCGTCCCACTCCCTGAGTGATGTCTGAATCCTGAGGAGTTGATGCAAGTTGATTCATCTCGGCTCACTCAAGCAGAGAGTCTTCGTCGGCTTCATTGAGGACTCTGTTTATACTGCAGGGCTGCGGGACATTTATTATGGGATTGTCTGGCTCATCCACAGAGATTGCAGGCATCATGCCTGGGACAGCGTGCTGAGCCCACCCAGCACACTGAGGTGGTGAGTAACCCCACTCTAATGATGTATGATGTCTAAATCTCTGTTGGTGTCAGTCACCCTACATTGCCAGGGTTCTTCTCATGTGTTCGCAGCCCTGATTGACTCTGGGGCTGAGGGAAATTTTATTCAGGCCCGACTTGCTGCCCAACCCCATATTTCCTGTTGTTTCCCTGGACTTGCCCCTGAGGTTATCTGCAGTTGATGGTGACCCCGTGGGCCAAGGTGTCATCTCCCAAACCACCCAACCTGTCAAAGTGGACGTCATTGCTCTTGTTTTTGCTGGATGTTTTTTTTGTGTTAGACTGACCTTCTCATCTCTTGGTCAGAGAGAGAGATCTTGTCTTGGTCTTCCTATTGTTTTCAAAATTACCTTGCCTTATCTAGTTTGTCTGTCAATTCTACCACCATTGCAAGTCATGTACTTTCAAGATCCTGTATGTATTCCCCCTGAGTACTCATACCTAGCTGAGGTTTTCAAAAATGCCACCAAATTACCTCCTCACAGGGAATATGATTGTGCTATTGACCTAGTCGATAACCAAATACCTCCCAAGTCTTGTGTAATCCCGACTTACCTCGGCACCTCTATTGAACACCACAGCCCCCTCAGAACACCCCTCAGAAGTTGATGCTTCTACTCTGGGGGTTGGGGCTTTTATAGTATTAACCGATCACAAGAACCTAGAATATTTACGTACAGCCAAACATCTAAATTCCCACCAGGCCTGTTGGCCATTGTTTTTCTCCCACGTTGATTTCAAAATCACTTACCGTCCGGGTAAATACTGGTGGGAGAGCATGTCCTCAGATGTTCACTGCTTTGTTGCTTCTTGCTCCACATGTTCACAATGCAAGACTCCACGTACTCTTCCCCTGGCAAACTGATGCCCCTTCCTAGTCCCACTCATCCGTGGTCACATATCGCTGTAGGTTTTGTCACGGACCTTCCCATATCACAGGGCCATACCATGATTCTTGTAGTGATTTATTGTCATAACAATCAAAATGACTGGTCTCCATACTTACCCTGGGCAGAGATTGCACAAAATTCACTTATCAGTTCTGCCACGTCAGTCACTCCATTTCAATGTATGCTGGGTTATCAACCTCCACTAATGAAATAAACCTTGGTCTTTTCAGCCTTCAGATGTGCCCTCCGTAGAACATTGGATGAAGAGGAGTGAGGAGGTTTTTGGGGAGACCCACATTGAGACGGTTCTACAATATCTGTGCATACACGTGTAATACAGTGTAAAAAGATGTGTTCTTTTAATTTTAACTTTAACAGGTAGCATCCTGTAACATATGGTGCCGCATTCACTCCAACATCAGGAGGCTGTGAGTTTGAACCCCAGCAATACCATAACCATCTATAACTGTGTGATGGAAAGAGTCCCAGCTACTCTTTACTTAACAGAGATGCACAACTAAAAACAGGCTGGGTGAACCCTAGTGTCTTTAAGTTAACCCAAGAATGGCTGTGTAATGCTTCATTATTTATCTGTTTGAGTTTTTACAACACTTAAAAGGTTTGAGGACAGAAGCCTTTAACTGGTGTAGGATGTTTCCATTATGGGGAGGTTCTTTAAACTTCAATAAGGTCCTTCATACTTGCACATCTCATTCACTGAAAAGCTTTTAGGCAACCAAAAGTCCTTCTGTGCCATCATGGGGCAGCTGGTATTTTCAAATAACTTGGGGGGAAAAACTAACAAATAGTTTGGTTGGTTTGTTAGGACAGAAATAAAAGGCACTGTGTTGTGTTGATCCAGAAGGAAGATATGAGCTAACTCTTCTAATATTTTTTCTTTTATTACAGGCCACATAATAACTCTATGGGTGGACATGCCGTGTGCTGGTTACATTATTGTTGAACTTCTTACACTTTCACAGAGCTGCTGGTGAGTGCAGTATGAAATAGAGGAGAGGGCATATTGTTGTTTCTATATTACCGTAATATACAAGAACATAGTCTGTGGCTAAATGGTAAAACACTTAGAGCATCATTATGTACTTTTGTGGAAGAGTAAAATTATTAAATGTGCACATTACATGTCACTGTCAAATCTCCATGCATTATTGCCTGGCAGATCGCTTAACAACAAAACTCATGTTTTCTATAATTTTAGGCACATTGTTGCTTGGTTAAGATAACATGAAGTTATCTTTTTTCCCTTTCTGTCCCATGTTCCCTCACTTGTTATTCTTTCTCTCCCATCCTTTCTTTCCATCTCTCTCTCTCTCTCTCTCTCTCTCTTAATCACCCTCACTCTGTGGTCTTGCAAATAATTCATATGGAATCTTATAAAAAATGAAATGTGGAGAAAATCATAGGGACTGTTTGGAATAATGTTGTATGAAAGGAAAAAGTTTCAAGTAGCAGCTCTACTGCAGCATCAAGCTTAACTGTTTAAGATTGTCAAACTCCAGTTCATGTTGATATGGATTTCTAAGTAAGCAAACTCTTCCCCATTCAGAGCTGCCTTCCCCCTCTCCATCTCTCCTTGTTTTCCTGCTTCTTTTCTCAAATTACACAGCCTGGATTCTCTTAAAGTTGAGGGACGTCTGCTTCTGAATCCTCACTGTGTTACTGCTATGCTTATACTCCTGCAGCTTCAGTTCATTTGCTCTATGGGGGTGAAACCTCTGGGGATCAGGTTACATTACGTTTCTTTAGAAAACAATACAAGGCATCATAAAATCTCTGCCCTCCAAATTTATCGACATGCATTGCCGAGACAAATGACACAACCTTTTAAAAAGCCAACCTTTCTTAGATCTTCTTGGCCACAAAACCCTTAACAACTATCGTACAGACAAATACCATGATGTAACATTAGAGTAAACAGTGACACAGCATGTAACAAATAGGAAGCTAACTTCAGTTTTGTCAACTCTCAGAGGTCTCTCCACTGGTGAAATACTCTTGCCTGATCTAAGAACCACTTCTATTGTTTAGGTGTTTCTCAAACCTCTCTCCTTCTTGACAATGAATGGATTTCTGCATGTAGCCCCTCTGCTTCCCCACGATCACAAACATCCCCTGTTGCTGATTGGTTGGAACAGTGTTGTGTGGCTCAAAATGAATGATACGTTGGACATATGGACATAGGTTAAATATCAGTAGGGACACTGGATTTTTTTCCAATGTGCACACAGAACGGACAGCTGGTGGACTGTGAGGAGATGCTGAATTTGAAAAAAAAAGTATATTGGATTAACTTTGCTTACTGCACCTTTATGGTTGTATATATAATGTTGATCACTGTAACAATTTGAAATTGTAGTTCAGGCCAATGCCTTATCTTAAAACTCAGACATCAGGCAACATATTCATTTCATGTAATTACTTTCTGTGGGGGAGCTCTTAGAGGCATTCAACTATTCAGATGTTTGGTTCCTGTCATCACCACTCTAGAATTGTGCATTTCAAAGAAACGGTCAGAATTCCCCAATAAGACGCTGACAGTTCTCCATCTATTGTCATGTAATTATTGCACTTGTAATGGTTGTTTGGATATAGAAGCATAGTGTATCTGCTTTAGAGGAACCTTATTTTCATGCACAAGTTTTCCAAGAGCAGCTGAATGAAGTTGAGCATGAAGGACTGAGTGGCTGTTTTTTACCTTGCAGTGTTTGGTGTAGAACTGAGAGAGCTTGGCCAGCTTCACATACTGGAGACATTGTGCTCAGATTTCTCCACCAGAGTCCTGAGCCTCTTCCCTTTTCTGCTGCTTCTGTCCTTCCGGTCTGCTTTCAAACCCACAGCATTGATTAATCGCAACACATGTGTGTATGTCTGTGTGTGTGCCACAGTATTATTCTTCACTTTTTTTTTTTTTTTTTGCTAAAGGAAAAAAAAAACAATCTATAACAGCTTCCAGATGCTTACAAAAGCTTATTGTCATCCATTCACTTCACCGGTGGCAGTGTGCTTTGTGTGGACAGTTCAGCAGACTGAAATCTCCGTGAGTTCAGCAGACATTTCTTTTCAAAAAGGATAACGTCTCTGGTTACACACATTTACCGTGTGAAGCAAAACAAAGTGAAAGAGACTAAATTGAATTTCCTGACAAGGTGCTCCAGATTTCAGAGGCTGAAGTCTCCGCACTGACCCAGAAATAATTGGAGAAAAGCCATTAAGGAAACAGCACGGAAAAGTGAAACCAGCTAGAAACCACGTATGTGACCAGAAAGCTTTCGTACGTGATCAGTAAAGAATAGGTGGTACTAACAAATAGATGTTAATAGTTTCCCTTAGTGAAGATGATCTGTGATAATACCAGAAAATGTGTAGCAAGAGAAACTGCCACTCAGTAATGTGGCACTAATGGAATGGGTTTGACAAACACTAGAGGGCGCATCCAAGTCCAAAATGAATAGGTTCCTGTTAAGCAAAACTAACCCTAGGCTTAACACAATGAGATACTTATAGACAAACTTATACTTGAACCATGCTGGACAACATTTCATAGACTTCTTTTCAAATGAGGTACATGATTATATGATTTTGGAGAACAGCTGTTCGTATTTAGACTCAACAGCAATACAAAAACACCCCTCCTTCAGAAGCTCCTTCCACTAAATTTATGGGCGTGCATTCCAAAGGTGAATGACATTTGATATGTGTGCCCACAAACCCCTTTGTCCATTGTACAGACAAGCACTAATACAACACTTGAATAAACATGAGACAGCAAGTAATGTAGTTAACATTAGCTAGATTGTGGGTCAACAAACTGTTGCTATCATTGCTGCTGCAATGCTAATCAGTTGTTATCCCAAACATTAGCAAACAGTCCAAAACAATACTGTTGGTTCTGTATAAGAGGATAAACAGAGCAACCTCTACATCCTTTTTCATGCCTTTCAATCCTTGACGAACTCCCATTCCACCAAAAATGATGTAGCAGTGACAATTAGGCGCCTTAGGGGCCAGAATGTACCAGCTGCACTATGTGAGGTGGAATGGGATAATGAAATGCTAAAAGGATGCCAACCTCAGTTTCATCAACTCTCAGAGGTCTCTCCACTGGTGCCATGCCCTTGCCTGGAGAAGAACTACTTTTGCAGTCTTTGTTCTGCAGATCTTCTACTCTTTAGGTGTTTCTCAGCCATCTCTCCTTCTTGACAATGCATGGAGTTCTGCTCCAGGTCCCCCTGTCCTGTGCATGATCACAAACCCATGATCACAACAGTGATGTGTGGCTCAAAAAAATAAGATGAAAACATTCATTAATAATATTAAACAAAGACTGATCTGATTAAACAGGTCTGATTTTTTTAGTAATCATGGATGTATTTATCCTCTATATAGCCTAGCTGACTGGAAAGATCTGGATTTCTGGGCAATCAGTCGGTGAAGTGATGTCAACATTTTTTATGATGTTTTTAAAGTCACATATTAAAATACAGATAAAATAATATGTACAGTTGGAGATGTATTTGTGATCCCCTTGTACTATGTAACCACATGGTTGAGCAGCCTGTTAAAGGGTTAACCTCAACAGAAACCTATCCCTCAGTTTGTCTCTAAACCTAAGAATAACCCTTTACCCAGTTCTGAATGAACTTCCCTTGACAGTATGTTAGCATTTTGAACATCTGGTGATAATCTATAGGGGGCTATAGTGTTTTATTGTTCTTTTCAAGTTTTCAAAGTTCATTGTTCATGGTAAGCATGCATATGATGAAGATACAGATTGAAAACTTCTTATATGCTATTATTGCTTCAACATTGCCATCACTTTGCTGCATCACACATAGCTGCATACAGTGATGTTTAGGCTCTGCATGTTTGTGTAAGTGTCTATGTAATTGCTTCAGTGACTCTGTTTACATTTTTGTGTACCTAGTACAGCGCTTCTCCATATAAACTTGCACTTTTCTAAACATGCCACTGATGTTATTACTGATTGCACCAGAAGCCTTGTGCACTACAAGGAGGTCTGGTGACTGTTAAGTTTAACATTGGAACTGAATGTAAATCATTTGATTGATGGTAATGGCTCCAATTGCTGTGAACAGAGCCTGCACATCTGTACAGATTTTCTGTTAGCACTCCAGGTTAATGGTAATATGTTTTCTTATGGATATTAAAGAGAGCGAATTTGACTCTGCCCTTTACAAAATGTGTCAGATCTGTTCAATTGATTAGGCAAACGCGAATGAAAAGAACTTGCCTGTTCAGTAAGTAAAACCTCGATCTGTCATGTCCATCTTATGCATATTACCATGAAAGGTCAGCACTGGCTAGGACATCCTACTGTCCTGATGTTATGTCAACTTCCATCTATTATTTATGACCTGTCGGAATTGTTGATCAACAAAAGGATAATCATCATTGTGTTGATCTACTGAACTATTTTTATCTGTTGGTGATATGCTAGAAAAAAATGTCAGACATTTTTCTAGTATTCCAGGTGGCTATAGTATTCCAGATG
This sequence comes from Semaprochilodus insignis, assembly GCA_034552555.1. NCBI lineage: Eukaryota > Metazoa > Chordata > Actinopteri > Characiformes > Prochilodontidae > Semaprochilodus > Semaprochilodus insignis. Next base: position 41,927,403 of record CM067474.1, on the reverse strand, counting down.
ATTGCTACTGATCATATAGTCTACCTGGAGATTTACATGTGTTTGTCCTGTTAATTATGTTTGTTTTGTATTTTTATACTTTTTCTTTGTGCATGTTTGTGTTGTTTATGTTGGAAGCATAACCTGATATAATATAATATAATATAATATAATATAATATAATTAAACTTAAACTGATATACAAACTTTTTAAGCTTTGCTTAATATTTCTGAAAACTGATGCCCTGATATTACATAACACAGGTTGAGCTGACTGAGCAAATTCACTTTTATTCTGTACTTCATCCAAAGAAAGGAAAGAAATGAAAAATTACATGTTTGCTAATGATTTTAGCAATGGAAATGAATTAACATGGTGGCCTGTGCTGCAACAAATCCAGACTGAGGGTCAACGAGTTACAATCAACAGTCATACTGTGCCTAGTTAACAAGTTAGGTGTAATACCATAGAACAGAGCAATTCCACTTGTAGGTCACTGATGCTGCAGAGAAAGCCAGCAAAACAGGCAAGGTTCTGGTACTTATGATCTACAAGGAGTAATGAACCCCCACGCAATTTACAGGCTCTATATTAATTAGATGAGTGAGCAGGGGCGTCACCTAGCCTGGTCTTTTGCGGCTGTAGCCTTGAATATTTTTTAACTAGCCCCGACCCTTCACCCACTCCCCAAAGGAGAGAAAGAGAAAGAGAAAGACAAAGAGCGTGTATAAAGTGTGCATAATTAGAAGGACTAAATACATGAGAGCTTAGGAAAATCTACCGCACTGTAAAAAGTCATCCTTATAAAAGTAAACTGCCACTGCATGTAAACTTCTTTGACCATCAAATAATTAATTAATATAACAAATATTGTGTGTTGCATAGAGTTTATGTCTGTTTATTTAAAGTACAATAATATTAACAATTGAAGGCAGTTAGGCTCCTTACTTTTAAAGCCCAAATCAGTTTGCAGTATCTGAGCTTGTTGTTGTATGTGGAAAAAAAAAATACAAACACTATACAAAATACACAAATACACAAAATATCGTAAGCCTTGCAGACATCTAACAATGTTTCTCAAGACACAAAATGATCAAAATGTAACACTTCGTTTTAATGTGAACATCTGTATTTAAAAGTTTGGGGGTTTTTTTGGTTGGTTTTAGATACAAAGTGTTTCACTGAATAACTGTAGAGCTAAAAACCTGCAGATGAAAAGTTTCTGTGGTAGCTGGAGACTTGTTAGGAGACGTGTAGAAGAGATGTTGATTGGAGAGAGCAGAAATGTGCAGAGAACATTAATAATGTTATTATTATTGTTATTATTTGGGGGGTTTATTTATTTTTTAAAATTATTTTGTTGTAAGAAGGCAATTGAGAGGCAGCACTGATCCGGTGCACATTTTGGTGATGTGTAAAACCTCACAGTAAATAAAAAAGTAGTAACAACACACACCAGGTGATTTACAATAAACTTGGAGGGATGATATCCAGACACAATTCTTCTCTGAGCGAAGTGAAGCCACTCCTTAACTTGTGTGGGTTTGTAGAAGGAAAAAAACTTCCACAGGACTCTTAAGTTATTAGTAGCTAAGTTATTCCTACAATGAACAGCGACACAGAAAGAAAACTGTATAGCTAGGAGGCCAGTGCTCCTGCACTAAACCGCCGCCTAGCATAAGCATGCGGACCTCCAGTATTAAAGTGACAGTACACCAAAAAATTATGATAATAAATCTAATAACTAAGAAAGGCATATTTTTCTGTTTATGCTATTACTATTCCCCATTAACTTTATACATAAATGTCCAAAGCACTTTGGCTCCCACATTCTGTGTTTAATGGAAAGAGGCAAAACATCTTAAGTGGTTGGTTAGTCTATAGTTTACGTAGATGCTCTTATCCAGAGCGACTTACAACCGTGCTTAGTGTTCCATTGGATAATATTTCAGCTAGTACAGGAAGTTTAGAGCCTAAAACTCACCATGAGCTCGGACACTGCCCGAACAGGGGGCCAGTGCTGATACCTAGATAGATCAATACACATATATAGAGCAAAAAGAGCACTACCTGGCAACCCCAGGCCAGTGCTCACACCTATAAAAAAGAAAAGGTCATTATAAGTGCAACACAACACCAGTACATACACACAACTTACACCTCTACTAGTGCTCACTCACTTAAGTGCATTACGAAGAGATGGGTCTTTAGTCTGCGCTTGAAGACTGCGAGAGACTCTGCTGTTCGGACGCCCAGTGGGAGTTCATTCCACCATCTGGGAGCCAGGACAGAGAAGAGTCTGGTTGTTTGCCTTCCATGCGACTTCAGGGATGGCGGTTCGAGTCTAGCTGTACTTGAAGCGTGAAGGGCTCGAGGTACAGATCGACTCTTCACCATTGCCGTAAGGTAGGGAGGGGCTGGTCCATTCTTGGCTTTGTAGGCGAGCATCAGAGTTTTAAATCTGATGCGGGCAGCAACAGGAAGCTAATGAAGGGAGCGCAGGAGTGGAGTCATGTGGGTGAACTTTGGAAGATTGAAGATGAGTTGAGCTGCTGCATTCTGGATCAGTTGCAGGGGCCTGATGGCCTGTAGAGGAAGACCAGCCAGGAGCGAGTTGCAGTAGTCTAGCCTTGAGATGACCAGAGACTGGACCAGCAGCTGGGTGGCTTCCTGAGAGAGGAAGGGTCGAATCCTCCGGATGTTGTAAAGGAGGAATTTGCATGACCGAGTCAGGTTCGCTATATGAGCCGAGAACGATAACTGGTCATCCAGAATCACTCCAAGACTTCTTGCATCCTCAGTCGGGGTGATCAAGGAGTTCCCGAATGAGATGGCAAGATCATGGTGAGGACCTGTAGTGCTGGGGATGAACAGCAGCTCAGCTACATGCTAGCCGACCATTTTGAGATGTTTCCTCTTTTCTTAAAACACTTTGTTTAATGCATGAAACCCACCCATTCTTTTCATCAGACTGAAAGGTTGTTCTATAAGGAAAAGCTTAAGCCATATAAAACCTTAGATTGCTGTGAGCTACAAGACAATGGCATTGCAGTAATGCCCATGTGTGACTATAGCAAAAGTAAGGTTTTATTCAGTCATTCCTGATTTTCATCTCAGGCTGACATTTCTCCAGTCTTTAGTCGAGTCAAGTCACGAGTTAGTCAACATTGCGACTTCAGTGCAACTTGAGTCTGCTTCTGTGGTATACCATACAACAACAAACCACTGCTTTGCTTGTTTTGCTGTGGATTTACTCAGGATCTCCTATTGCGCTCAAACGACCTCGTGCCTGTGAACAGTGCGAGCAGAAGCTGTCTGAGATGACATATTGAGAGAATGTGAAATACAACAGCAGTGTTTGTAGTGAACTGGTGGTGACAGGGGTCAGCCAGCTGGTTTAGTCATTAGACCCACAGACATGACGCTATCTGCAATTCCAAACCAAATATCTACACATGCAGCACTTCAGCCAGAGGCGCGTCAAGGGCAAATAACATATGGCTTATGTTTCATTCTGTGTCACAGGAATTAGCCATGCATTTCACAGCAATGGCTTGATAGCTAAATAGCCACTCTTGTTTAATGTGAATGATTGGCAGTTCCGTATGCTCCAACCAATTATTCGCCTTTAAACGTTTTGTGGTCTCCTAAAGGGCCGTGTCGATTACTGGAAGCTACTGGAGTGATACCAGTCGAAACAGTGGGAAATTCAACCAGCCACTCAACTGAAGAGCTTCTTGACTCTGTATTACAGTGCAAAGTCAAAACCAAATGTCTATATTTGCTTTATTCTTCACATTTTGAGGTGCTTAATCTCTGTTTCCACTCTGGAGCCTGAGAAGCCTTGACTAAGTGCTAATCCTCTTTATACTGAGCAATAATGATCCCTCCCTTCTTCTTCTCTCTCTCTACCGGCTTTGTGGCGAATGCAGTAATTCTCTAAAGCAGGCCTGCTGGCTGTTGAGTCCAGGGAGAGCGATCAGAATCCCTCTGCAGGTATTACGTACTCCTCCGGTGAGCAGAGGAAGAGTGTGGGAAGGAGAAATTGACATATTGGATTAGTCCTTTCTCTCCGTGTGTATATGTGTGTTTTTGAACCTCCCACTCGAAAGAAAATGGTGAACGGGTGCCAATGCAGCCCAAAGAACGAGTGCATCCCACCTACAATTTGCCTTTGTGTGGCTCTAGACAGTATGTTATTAAAGAAAGAGAGTATGGCTGCCACTTCACTGAACTTGTTTCAAGCAAAGCTGAAAGGCCACATTGTTGTTTTATTTTATTCTTTATTTTTTTTTTCATTTGTTGGTCTAATTCTGCCATCTCAAAGGGATGTCTTAATTGGAGAGAGGGTGTTGTGAGGAGACTCGGTGAAGCTGTCAGGAGAAAGCAGCAATCACCACAAAGATCTAAACGCAAGCTTCACAGGAGAAGAGGAAAGGCATGTCAGTCATGCTCCGCCCGCGCCTCGACCTGTGAAGGGAAAACAGCGTGAGACAGAGACAGGAGGACACGTAAACATACTGTTCTGTGTCTGTAAGTGTGATGCAAAATCTGAGCATGAGGGGGCAGACCGGGCCAACATCCAGCCGCCGCACTTCACTTGAAAATACCAACTGCCCTTTAACTCATTGAAAGATAAGAATGTTTTTCCTATCTATTTGCATGCACCACAGCACTTTAACTATTAAGCATTTAAAATAGCAAATGATATTTAATATGCAACATCTGAATACATTATTGATATGTATGTATATATGCATATGTACAGTGCAACTAAACAGCGGGATTGTCTAATTATTTTTTTTTTTTTTTTTTTTTTTTTTGTATTTCTACTGGCCTCAAAACTAGGAAAAATGACTCGTACATCTGTACTTGACAAATGGCTTAGAAAGCGATGGGACAAAATGCACCCAAAAAGATTAAATTACTATGAAATTGCTGTTACAGCTGTGTTCAGTAGCTTCTAAGAAATTTGCTGATGTAACTTGTACTGAATTAAATTAATTCAAGTAAATCATATAAAAGTAATTTGAGTGAGTGCTATTTTAATGAATTATGAATTTGTTTTATTTCTACATTGAACATAATCATATTAAGTTGAATTAAAGACAGTAGAAAATTTAAAAGTTAGATCAGCATATGTGTAGTTGTGATGTTACTATATACCCAGTCATTGTAGTAACTCGCTCCTACAGCTAATAACCAGAGGTGGGTAGCAACTAGTTACGTTTACTTGAGTACATGTACCCAAGTAAAATACAGATGGATTTGTACTCTCTTGGATATTTTCAAATGATAGTACTTTTACTCTGCTCTGTTTTTGTACATGATTGAGTATTGGATTATACTCTTTATGTAGCTACATTTTGGTCATTCATATTTAGTTACTTATATCTTATTACGTTGAGTTTTATGTTTTGTTTGTGACAGCATCAGTACTGCTTTGTGGTCAGGGTGGCTGATGGACTGATGGAAGAAGAGGTGACTCCTGAACCAGAAGACTATGAATTCAAATCCCATGACTGACTAGTCACGTAATGCCCAAGTTGGCGCTGCTGTGCTGCTCCTAGATTAGACATAGTTTGTCAGCCAAATGACAAACTTCCCTGGTGGGAGCAAGTTACATAGCACAGTGTAAGTGGTCACATCTCTGACTTTTGCATTCTATTTTGGAACAAAAGAATCTGGAAAGAGGAAATTACCCATCTTCAGTTACAGTGTTGATAGGTGCTGTATTTTCAGAGAATTTCCACTGCAGTTCAGTAAGTACTTAAAGTGTATTTTGGGCCTGGTTCTTTTGTTTTTACTTGTGTCATTAATTGACCCATCAGTATCGAACCTCCCCCTGAGTTGGGGGGACCCCTACAGTGCATCTTCAACCTGAGTCTGCGCTTGGGCAGGGTTCCCACACTGTGGAAGACATCATGCCTTGTTCCAGTACCCAAGAAGGGACGACCCAGTGAGCTCAATGACTTCAGGCTGGTCGCTCTAACATCACATGTCATGAAGACCCTGGAACGCCTACTTCTACACCACCTCAGACCCCAGGTTCAACATGCAATGGATCCCCTGCAGTTCGCCTACAGGGAGAAAGTGGGAATTAAGGATGTCATGTTATACTTTTTCCATCGGGCCCACTCTCATCTGAACAAGGGGGGCAGCGCTGTTCGTTATGTTCTTAGATTTTTCCACTGCCTTTAACACTGTTCAGCCCCTCCAACTGAGAGAAAAGCTGGCAAGCGTGCAAGTTGAACCGCACCTGGTCTCCTGGATTGCTGACTACCTCACTAGCAGACCTCAGTATGTCAGGCTGAAGGACTGTACATCAGAGACTGTGGTCAGCAGAACAGGAGCACCACAGGGCACTGTACTTTCCCCTTTCCTCTTCACACTGTACACCTCAGACTTCAAGTACGACTCTCAGACGTGCCACATGCAGAAGTTCTTGGACGATACTGCTATTGTGGCTTGTGGTGGAGGACTTTGTGGCATGGTGCCATAGGAACAACCTGCTCCTGAACACTTCCAAGACCAAAGAGATGGTGGTGGACTTTCGCAGGGCCAGGCCACTCACACAGCCTCTGTTGAGGGGGTTGAAGTAGAGATGGTTAAGACCTACAGGTATCTCGCACTGTACCTGGATGATAGGCTGGACTGGTCAGCCAATACAGACGTTCTATACAGAAAGGGGCAGAGCCGACTCTGGGGGCTGGGGTCCTGGAGGCTGGGGTCCTTTAACATCTCCAGGAAGCTCCTGCTGATGTTCTATCAGACTGTGGTGTCCAGCTGTCTCTTCTATGCTGTGGTGTGCTGGGAAGGAAGCATTAAGAAGAGAGACGAGATGCGACTGGACAAGCTGGTCAGACGAGCAGGGTCAGTCGTTGGTGCAGAACTGGACTCTGTGGTGAAGGTGGCAGAGAGAAGGACACTGCACAAACTGCTGTCCATTATGGATGATGGGCACCCACTACACACCATCATCATGGACAAAAGGAGCAAGTTCAGTGGCAGGTTACTGTCACAGAGCTGCTCTACAGACAGACTCAGGAGATCCTTTGTCCCGAGAGCCATTAGGCTCTACAACTCTTCCCAGGGAAGAGGACAGATGAGGACTGAATATCATGTTAAACCAGAAGTTTATTATTATTATTATTATTATTATACTTTTCTTTTTTTTTTTTTTTTGGCACCATTTACACTTTACTGTACATCTGCACTCCTGGACACTCCAGACACTTTACCTAAATAACAATATATGCACAGGTTTATTATCTTTTTCAGTATTGTCATTATCTGCTGATATCTGGTTCCCTTGCACATTTATTATAATTATTATTTTTATTGCGCTGCCGTTTTATCTCCGGTTTTTCACATTTTCTACTGTTTTTTCTACAGTTATATTTGTATTTTTGTAGATAGACTTTCTTGTACATATTTATTCCCTCATTGTAATAGTGATATATTTATAGTGTACTGGACTATTTATAGTTTATAGTTATTTTTTTTTCTGCTGAGCTGGTACATAGCTATTATTATTTCATTCTGTACAGTCCTTTTTGTTTTGTCTTGACTGTGCTGTACTGTGAAAACTGCTACTGGCTGCTAAATTTCCTTCGGGATCAATAAAGCATCCATCCATCCATCCATCCATCCATCCATCAATGTGCAAATAGGTGATGCCCAGAGCCGTAGGGAAAAGTTTTGTTTTACGCAACACGGTTGCACTTGCCAAGTAAATCTGACCGCTCACTGTATTTCACTGCAGTAACAGAACTGACACAGATTTGTTGGGTATCATTGGAGAGAAAACCAACAGATGAATGATTAGATTTTTTTTAGCTTATCTTGCCTTTACAATAACTAACAAACAAACAAAATAACGCACCATGACTTGGCAGAAATATACCAGTGGGACAGCAGCATTAGATGAGGCTGCACTTCTTTTTCTCTGACTGACTGAAAACATCTGGGTAAGTGCCTATAGCTTACATACAGTGGCCACTACAGTGGCTTACATTAAGTGGACAGTTAAGCATTTAGCCATGCATGTACTTTATTAAAGTTCTTCGGGTTCCTTCATAAAATGTTTTAGGAATGACATTTGTTTCAGAGACAAACATCAAACTGATGTTAGACTCTTTGTGTAGAGAAAGTCTGTAGAAGAATTCCAACCAGACTGCACTAAGGCATTGTTTACACCTGGCCACTTCATGTGACTAGTATCTGGATAATATCCTGATAAGATTTTAGCCACATGCATCATGTCAAAATCAGGGACTGTTTTCTTATAGTGCGAGCTTGTGTTCATTTATGGTATCGTGAACTCAGAAATCTACAAAGACATTTTGGTTGCTAACCTGCAGAAGCAAAGAAATCACAGAAGCAAAACACTTTGCCTGAAGTAAAGGACAGTCTGGGGATTATCTGATTAAAATAAATCCTTAGTTTGACACAATCCACTTACAACAGTATTTGACACAAATGTCTAAATACTTTTGAGGCCACTTACACTGGATCATTGCTATAGGTAACATAACATGACACAACACACGTTTCCATGAACAGTATTAGTGCTGTGTGTTTTATCTCTCGGTGGTTCACTTTACTACACTCTGATAGCTAGCTTTGTTAGGGAATCATATCTTAACAAAGTAGTAGTTGTATCTTTAGTGACCAACTGCATAAATATTAGATTTGGAATTGCAGTAGCAGCATTAAATCATTTAGTGGGAGTTTTTAATTGACTGCCCGCCTGTTCATCCCTGTAGGTTAGTGGCCCGGGCAGTTTTGGGAGAATTTTTCTCAAAATAAGTGGCCTGAACTCAAGAGGCAAAATACAGTGGTTACTGTAATTAACAGGGGTTCCCCCTAATTAACATGTTGGATCCCCTGAACGTCTCAAATAAAAAAAATTGGGAGGTCCCTGTTTTGTTGTCCATTAGGGAAAACAGATGCTCCAATACAAAATCAGGGAAAAGTCATTGCTTAGCCTGTGTCACCCAAAATGAACAAACTTCTGATACTTTTAACTAACTAGAGATGCAAGGCTGGTCTGCCTCAGGGTGGCACTGTACTAAAATGGTTCACACAATTGGTCCTTCACAGCTTAGGTACTATAACTATGCCCAGGATGCGATATGTAGCATATTTTAAATCTGAAACTTTGCCAGATTTCCCAAGGGTTCCCAGGAGTAAACTGTTATTCCTATGTCAACTGAAGGCAACACTGATGATGTGTAAGTTCTCCATAAGTATGAGGAATACTGCATTACCAAACTACAAAAGAGTTTTCCAAAGGAAGAACTGTTAAACCAAACCTTTGCCACTGAAGCTGGCATTAGTGTCACTATGGGTCCAGTGCTGGGTCAAATGCTAGTGTATCCCTGTTCCGGATGCCAACGTAAACAGGTTCTCTTGAAATACAGATCTCAACTACATTTATTGGGGCCTCTCCATCCAGCCGGTGGAAACTTTTAGATAGAATATGTATAATGCTGTGATTTATACTGTGATTATAATCTGAGAGCAGATCAACCCCTACTATCACATACAGCAAACTGCACCACAATCAGCTTTTGTAATGACCATGTGTTTCCTCTAGGACAGAAGGTAGGGCAATTAAAAGCCCATTATACTGTAAACATGTATTGTACTGAGAAATCATTTAGTCTTGTTAATTCATGCTGACAATGCAGGAAGCCATTACACAGCTACTCATGCATGGATTCAACCAATGGAATCATTTCATTGCAGTACGCATAATGGTGTGATTTTATGAATACAATTTGAGAGCTAATTGACCCCTGCTCTCCCTCACAGAAATCTGCAGAACACAGAGCTGCGGTGGCTATATGTCTTCTAAGAGACACAGTGAAGCAATAAAAGCCTATTAAATGATATACATATACATGAGAAATAATGTAGTCACGTTAATTCATTCTGACAATGCAGAAAACCATTACACAGCTTGCGCCAGTGAGGCTGAGGCCATGCCTTTATCTATTGATTACAGCTGACATCTGTGTTTAAGAACTTTGACAGTTCTGCATAATGTAAAGGAGGAGAACTATTTCTGAAATGGACAGGTCACAGAGGGTAGTTTTGAAAACACTGCCCTCTTGTGGAGGAAGTTGTAAGAGGCAGTTTGAGGCCTCCGTTGACCGATTCCCATAGAAATATAGACAGAGGCTTGTGATCTATAACAATGTCTTATAGGTACATATAAGCTAGTCATAAGACTTCTCACTCATCTGTTGCTATTGGTGTGTGTGTGAAGTCTGTGTGCATACCTGTCACAAAGATTTATCATAGATATGGAAAAACCAACTTCCGTATAAACAAACAAAAGCCATTCTATAAATCTAATTATCAGCACTGTTTATGATTCTTTTATGTTGCTGATTCATCCGAGTCCCAGTTGGATCCTGGGAAAAGCTCAGGCAGGATGTGGTGGGAGGAGAGGATAGGAATGTCCTGCTGAGAGAGGACAGTCAGATCAGGGGTCGCACACTCTAAATTAAGTCAGCACAGAGAGATGCGCTCCATTAGCATGTGATTTCAAAAGCAAATATATACCATGCACACATCCACATGTTCTCTTTTCCTTATGAGCTTATGGGGGTACTTTAATGTAGTGTCCTAAACATATGATGTCTCATAAACACATGTCTAAGAACACCTCAGATATAAGGCCTGTGGAAAAACACAGACGTGAAGGAGAGAGCTTTTTCTCCAAAATGGTCTTTAAAGTAATGGTTTGGCAGAACATTACATTTATGCAATTTCCTCCTTACCCCAGATGTAGTTGATCAACCAAGACATGTTTAGTTTTATACTGAGAGATTTGAGACTAATGTAGATAAGTAACAAAACTTATGTTTGCTTTTTATTTTTAATTACTTACAAGTAACAAAAGTCATACCCCAAATTTGCATTGTGCAAACTGTATCAAAATCTGCTCAAAATCAACATTTAGAATAATCAGTCTTTTATCCATTACAGCAATTCGTAAAAGCACTAGAAACCCTAAAAGTCAAATGGATAGTATGTGCCCAGAATATCTACATAAAATGATGACCCAAAAGAGAAAAACTTCAAATTACACAATCTTTATGGATCGAGGAGCAAATGAGTGTGTTTGAGTGAGAATCACAAACTGTGCTAAATGATCTGGAATACACTTGTTTATGTGTTTCCATTGTATGTACTGTTAGTTTTGTCCATTTTAGTAAATGACAGTAGGCTATACAGTATCAGAGTAAACCTTTCAGGGCATTTTCCAAACTACTGGAACCTTTGGCACCAGAAAACTGACCCTGTCATTTTTCTAATGCCTAATTAGTCTAGTACCGAGGGTTTCAGTTATATGGGCTTTCGGTAAAAATACAGTACACTTCCAGCTCTTACTTTTTGTTCTCAGAAAGAACAGCTAACATGCCAGCTGGACAAATGCAAATCTCCACTGTCTCAGACCCTGTTTCTGAATGATCCTGTATTTAATTCAGAAATGTTTTTGTACATATGTTCTTCTAGAACGTCTCCCTTATTAAAGTATTAGTATTATAGACAATATGCAATCCTTCAAGATTTTAGCTTATTTTTTGCGAGCTACCTAAAATGCTAGAACCATTCGTTGATTCTAGATATAGAAATGTGCATCGGTGTAAATAAATTGTATTAAAAATCTGTTTATTTTTATGATAAGAACATTTTCAGAAACAGCTGTACATACAGAAAACAATGAAAAGAAAAAGTTCAGGCCTTGCTTTGTGTCTTGTTATGTTGCTTAAAATAAATGTGTTTTTTAAAAGCTCTCACATTTTATGCACTTCATGCATTTCAAGTCCAAATGTCCAGCATACAGGACACTGAATATTATGTTTTCCAATAAGCAAAAAAACAAACAAACAAATCACATATTATGTTAATATGCAGCAGAGAACATATTTGATAACAAATACAATGTTATATTGTCCAGTCGACTATTCTGTGTTGCTGTAGACATTTGCAAGTATTGAAGTGTAAAAACTTGCACCCTTTCATATGAGCACTACTAAATGTAAGCTAAGGTAGCTAATCAAGACAGCTAATGCGTCAGTTCACACTTTATTGAAAACTAAAGTCCTGTTTGGCTCTGTGCATGAGTCTGTGCAGACATTTTGTGCAGCACAAACTAATGTAGCCAAGAGCTCATCTAGCTGTAGCTAGCCAGCAAGGTAGCTAATTAGCCAAATTAGCATTAGACATAGTATCACAGTGACAAGCAAAGAAAAAACTGACAATGAAAAATGAGATAATTTACTGGAACTAGAACCTTAATTGGTTTTGTTCTTGTTTTTGAATGTATAGGGGAAAATGCCTTTCAAGATTACTGAACAGAAAATTGAAGGTAAATGTGTGATGATTTAGGCACACAGTGCTAATTGATGGGGTATAAAATCCCATTAACTGTTAGCTACACTCACCCCAAAACTCAAGCACCAGACTAATTAAGCAAACACTTGGCTGATCAGCTACAACTACAGTAAGAGGAAAATTCTGTCAATTAGATTTTTAACTGACCCATCTCTTTACCCGAGACCTGTACACAGAGAGCTGAAGGGCCTAGAGTCCTCATCAGTCCAAGAGCATGACTCAGCTTTAGGGGCCACCGTAAAACTGCCATCATCACAGGCACACTTTACCCCTGCACTATTTCATCTGTGACATGTCTGATGGCCAACCCTGGTCACACGCACGCACACATATCGTGGTGTATGAGAAATGGTGTTTACACTGTGCCCAGGGAAGCGGCTCTACATAATATATCGTCCCTGCGCTCCAGCATTCTCTAGGCTAGGCTTGGCTGCCCTGCTCTGACTGATCTCTGGCTTTTAGCACGCAGCAGGCAGAGATTGTCCTGGAGGGTAGCTTTACACAGACAGCACTGCTGTCTTAAATACGGTGGATAGCCTGCAGTTCCTTAGTAGCCGTGGAAAAGCGTTAGCGGCTCTCCTCTTTGTCCTCCCTTTCTATGCACTTCTGTCAGCCGCCTTGGCAGTCGGACGTGCGGTCAAACACATCTTACTGTAATGACCTTCTCTGCGTCCTGGTGATTCCCCAACTGTCCGTATGCCACCAGATCTGCCTCAGGAGGACTGGAGGCCACTCTGGACCTGCACTCTGATAGCCTCTGGCCTAGCAAGCGGTGGTAGTATTCCGCCAGCTGCTGCTGCTGCCTGCCAAGCTCAGCTCATGCCAGGCTGGTCCTCACGGACACTAACAGGAGAGTGGAACGGCAGGTAGCGTGTGTGTGTGTGCTAGTGTATACATGTGTGTACGTACGTACGTACGTGCCTGTGCATGTGCGAAGCTCCAGATGGCCCTCTGCACTAGCGGCTCACTGCCATGGCGATCAAAGGCCCAGGACACGCTGATGATCTCTCATTACTGGAGTCAGATAACATTAACGGACTGATCAAATTAGAGATAGAGAGAGTGAGGGCGTGCGAGAGAGAGCGAGAGTAAGAGATGGATGGATGCTGTCCACTCGTCTCTATCTGCAGGGTGATGGCTCTAGAAGGACTCACGATGACTCATGATGCTGTACACATGCTGAGTGCAAATTCAGATATCGCCCAGAGGCTTTCAGAAAACCTGTATTAGTTCTTCAAAGAAGTCTATTACAGAATTAAGCACTGACTGGCCACTTTATTAGAAACTTGTACAGTTAAAGACTTTAGCTATGCATATGTCTGCCATTCTGAGGGCCATGGGTTGTCAGTTTTGTTCCTGCTCTAATAACACACCTAAATCTTGCAAGTAACCAAGAATCAGCCAATGGATTAGGAATAAAGTGGGATTAAGCAGGTACATTATCAAACTGTCTCACACTTGGACCTGGGCCTCCAGGAAAGCAGTTGATGACCTACCGGGATGGCTAACAGAAAATGTGTGTGGCAGCGGTCTATAGGCTAGCTGTAGAAGGTTGCTGTTTCTGATAAAGTGACAAGTGAATACACACTTCATTTATCAATTTCTCAGAAGATCATTGCTTTAATAGCAGTTTGCACCCAAAGTCATGAGAGCAAACAATGCAGAAGGAGGAATAGTAGTTTGCTCTCATGAAGTTTGCTTCAAACCTTCAAGTTCAGATACAACTTCTACACCCTAGTGCATTAAAGGAGAAACGGCCCACAGCAGCAGTCAGAGAACAACACTGCACAGTAGAATAAGACCGATACAATATTACACTGTGTTGAGTCAGGCAGCTTGGAGCTTGGATGACACTTTCACAACATGGAGAAATAACATAAATGCTATTTCTAATAACAGCTATTTCTAAACTTTTGACCTTCCGACCCTAATGAACTTCATTCAGAAAAAATGGATGTGTACCCAAAGAGTGATAAGAAAACAAGAGCAGGGGAGAGAAAGTAGTCAATAGTTACTCCACTAATCCTCCTCTGCTTGGCGAGCCCTAAAGAGACCAACTTGAAAGACGTGGGAGGAGTGGGTGTGGAGCAGGAGACAGATGTTGAAGTTCTTCTGAAACACAGACCAGGTTGCATTCCCAGGCTGCATCCCTCGCTTTATGCCTCAGTCTTCTCCTCCTTCCATTCTCTTTGAATTCCTACAGTTGTTACACTTGTCTCTCACCTCCTACCAGGGAGGCTGCTGAGTCCCTGGCTACACCATGTTTGAAGGGAGAGGAAGATTTTGAGGCAGTGTATCCCAGCTTTAGTACTGCAATCCATCTGCATGGCTCACTTGGTGTTTTCCATCTCACTAAACTATTAGCTAATGATAGCTAATTCCTCTTCAGCTGAATCAATTTGAGTACTGCTTTTCAAGATCATTTTGGATCATGGAACACTTATGCTTATCATAGCACTTCTGCTTTTGGTAACATATTTTGAGAATGGATTTCTCCAGAACAGAAATCCAAACCAATGATGGCACATTATTAATGCTTAGCCCAGTGGCTTACTAACAAATGCTGGAGATCGCTTTGTTGACAATTGTTCCGTTATGACCGGTCAGATGTCTGCCAATATTGCAATACAATTTCAGTTAGAGTTCATTTACAGTACAGTGCAAAAATAAGAGATGCTTCCTTTGTTTAAATTTCAGTTCAACAGTTATTCAGTTATCAGCATCAGGAGTATATTCAGAAAACACATTTTTAACTGTGTAAAAGCTAAAATTAATACCAACATGCTACAGTGTTTAGTGTGCCCACTCCTTGCCTTTATTACAGCCTCCATTTCTTTGGTTGACTTGCTTTGAAGTTTGAGAAGAAATCTGTAGTGATATTTTTCCACAGCTTCAAAGGTCAGCCTTAGACGTTGGTTGCATTTTCTACTGCTCACGATTCAAGTAATCCCAAACACATTCTGTAATGTTAAGGTCTGGACTCTGGGGTGGTCAGTCCATTGTTCTAAGACCACCAGCAGCTTCTTTGTTTGATATCTTTGTTTCTTTTTCTTAGTAAGGGCTTCTCGAACATCTACACACCCTTTCAGACTCATAGTGTTGGGCTGTCTTCTCACAATAGAAGGATCGACAAAAACACATGTGGACTTTTTTTTAGATCTTCATCCGATCTGAATTCTCAAAAGTGGAAAGGTGAAAGCCGTAAGTGCTCTTTATTTAACGTTGACAGTTTTGATAGTCTGCCAGGTCATGCACACTTGTTAGGAGTCCGGTTTCCTCTTTAGCGTGGAATCATTTTATGAATTTCAGTTTTGGAAACTCCAGATCTTTTGAAGAGTCCTATACAGTGTGTATTTCACTGAAATGCATAACATACAACAATAATAATAATACACTGTACAACATGTCCAGATTCCACAATCTTTCTCACCCCTCACTACTACTACTATTGTAATAGGTATGTTGCTACAAATATACTAATCTAAACAGTCACAAAGAATATCATAGTTCCTAAACCTATTGAAGTCTTGACTTCTGTACTCTGAAACATCTATTTGAGAGATGTGAAGAAGATTGCTGACCAGGATTGGTGATCCCTGCAAATGTGTTTCAGGGGGAGTTGAGAGAAAGAGGGTTGTAGTTTTGGGAGATTGCCAGTTATACAGAAAGGCTTTGAACAACCTCTGTAGTTCATCTTCACTGTACAGTCAGTGTGTTCCTGTGCCTGAGTCACATTATTAGCTATTCATCAAGTCCTACTTTAGGTGAATCAGAAGCAGGAGAACACAAAACTGTGCAGTGCAGGTGGGGCCTCCTTAACTGGAGCACTGGTTTAATGTTTTGGGAAGAGCTTTCCTTTTTTCTGTCCTAACTCATGAAATATCCATAGATGGAAGAGGGATGTCTACAGCAGAGAGGGAAAGGAAAGGATGAAGCTTTTGTGATGCTTCTACTCTCACCTGCTCTCCTCTTTCCTAGAACATAAAACATGCAGACCAGTGGAATGAGACAGTACTACCCTTAAAGACCAAGGTGTCAAAACAGGTTCTTTGGAGTGATGTCATGGAAGAACCACTTTTACTTCCATAAGGAACCTACATTTTTAAAGTTGAACCCTTTAAAGCAGATGCAAAAACATGACTTGTTCTGCCCTTCTGTTAATCACGCTCTAATTTCTGGGTGCTGTTGCTGCGTTTAGTTGATATGTAAAGATTGTGATCTAACAAAAGTCACACATCATTTGCATTTGTAGCATTACAATAATAAGTGCTTACTGATCTGAACTGCTCTTAGCATGAGCTTGCATGCTCAGTCAGAAAACAATTCTGTGCAACCAACAATATAGCAAGCCTTGTGCAACTTGCACACAGTAATAAACAACATGGTAGCACACAGAAAACACTGATTCTACATTTCACTGAGGCTAACGTGAACATGCACATACCAAGACTCAAGTTCATGACGTAAAGCCTTTTCCAAATTCTAGGAAAGGATCACCAGCATAATACTTGGCTTGGTAGCATTAAAGAAGTCCTATACCAGATTAAATCTTCTACATAGAACCATACATTCAAGCCGAGAACCCAGTTCCAATCTCTAACCTCTTTAGTGTCTGGGTTTCCAGTCTGGAAGAAGAATGATGTGATAGATAATCAGGAGTGGGCACGGAGACCGCATCCTATCTGGGAGTGCAATTGTCCGATCCCCCTGACAAATCAAATGTGGAGATAGAGAGGAACATGACTATGTTTACATGTCAACGAATATTCTCTTGGACACAGTGCAATCACACAGTTAGTGAAGCTCATATGTGCAGATAAAGTCACCAAGTTGAATCTCCAACACTGTCACTCCAGTTTGTCACAACAGCCAACAGTGTGTTGACGGGGCTGTGAGTGAAACTCATAGATATTGCACCGTGTAGTCTGTCTCTCTCTCTCTCTCTCTCTCTCTCTCTCTCTCTCGTGCGCACACACACACACCCATATAAACAGCTTGGTGAGATAGCGCTGGCCTGTTTTGCCATCCTCTAGCTTGGGGATAAGTGGCTAATATTCCCACTGTCGGGGAGCAAGGCCCTTATGAATGGATATTGAAATAGGGGGTCAGAGAGAACACATTTCACTCTTTGATTGAAGGCAAAACAGTTGAATCATGAGCACCGCCTGCTCTGAATGCCAAACAGCGTGAGTTTATGAACAGTGGAAATGCATTCTGTGGAGAGCAATGCTCCGCACTGACACACTCTTTGTTTTTGCCAACTGATGCCAGCGGCGCCATGGGGAACGGAGGTGCTGCTAAATGAATTTCTTGCACTCACCAGAACCCATATTTGTCTCTCAGTTCCTCGATTGTTCTAGCCTGATAATAAAAATGTATGTGCACTTGACCTGAGAACAACAACCATTTTTGGGGTCTGTTGATATCATTATTGGTATCACCAGCTCAAAACATATATGTAATTGCAGCTGAAATGCTCCTCAAGTAGGCTAAATTAATTTGATGCATTCTCCAAGACTCATATGTGTTATTTGGTACCTTCATTGCTCCTTTTTTGGGGTTTGCTGATATAATCAGTTTAAAACATTAGCAGAAAAGCACCTCAAAGCTAAATCTATTTGCCACATTTTCCAAAACCTGTATTTGTAATTCAGTTCCTTGCTACATTTGAAGTGCATGAGGCACAGTGTCCAGTTACATACCAAGTACATATCCATGCAAAAGCCCCAAATCATCCTCTTGGTGCAGTAGTTGTATCATCAAATAGTAACCTACTCCTTGTATGGACCATTTTACATGTAGTTGCATTTTGTAGTAGATTAGATGCTTATTTCAAACTCTAGAGTCATGATAGCTTTGGATCAAATTTGTGCATTTTGTCATGAAGTTGATAAGTTAGACAATGACATTGCCTAAACCTTCATTTTAGCCATGCTGCAGAGAGATGTTCAAACTACAAATGTTACAGAAATATTAACGGAAGCACACAAATAAAAACATATTGCAGAAGTAACTCAAGGCTAATTAAAAAGCTAATTTAATCAGTTTGAGAAGTTAATCGAAGAAAGAATATTGACATGATTCAGAAAAGGCAAAACATTATTTGCAAGGACAGCCCAGACTACGTCAAATATGGATTTGTGTGTGGGGGGTGATGATGCTAACTCAAAAGCCCAGTGTGTGGCTTGACTTCAAATTAAGGGCTAAAGATGCAAATATTCTACTCTTGTGGCAAAGCTAGTGGAGTACGCTTCAACGAAAGCACGATGGACTGCACCTCCAAAAATTACCAATTCTTTTAACAACATCACACTCCAAGTGTGCCCTGAAAACTAGCTGCACTACATTGTCGTACTGTCATTTTACGTGGCCTATCACTTCGCGGCTGAGTTGCTGTCATTCCCAATCGCTTCCACTTTGTTATAATACCACTGACAGTTGACTGTGGAATATTTAGTAGTGAGGAAATTTCACAACTGGACTTGTTGCACAGGTGGCATCCTATCATGGTACCAAGCTGGAATTCACTGAGCTCCTGAGAGCGACCCATTCTTTCACTAATGTCTGTAGGAGCAGTCTGCATGCCTAGGTGCTAGGTTTTATAAACCTGTGGCCATGGAAGTGACTGGAACACCTGAATTCAATGATTTGGAAGGGTGAGTGAATATTTTGGGCTATATAGTGTACCTTGTAGCCAGACATGTTGCATGAAATTAAAAAAAAACTTTTATGATGGCTTACGAATTGGTGCTACCACCTGCCATAGTACTGACAATGCTGCTCTGGAATGATGGCATAAGTAGGTGTGTTGCTGACACTGGGACTGACACACAGAGCAAGCTTTTAGACAGAATTAAGGAAAGTCCACATTTTGTACTGCAACTAGATGTGTCGAGTGATGTTAGCACTTGATAAAAGACAGTAAACAGAAAAACAAAAAAACAATTTTACATAAAAAGTTGAGCTTTGTTTTCTTGTGGGCTGTTATGCATTCTAGTCAAAAACAGGTGGGCTGTGAGGTTGAAAAAGTTGAAAACCCCCTGAAAACCCCCTTAGCAAAACAAGGAGGCCCATCAGCATGAACAGGGCCTGAATACTGTTCCAAAATCCTTGACCCCAATGCAGGACCTCGAAACTTATATTAAAGCTTTAGATGATCTGCATGATTGATTTAATACTGAATGATTAACTACTTGGTTGAGATTATGGTGGGTACAATGTCATGAAATGAAATGATAGGTTGATTTTCGTCACAGTGTAATCCCTTTATTTCTCTTTGTCATACCACACTGCTGCAGTATCTGTACTTCTAAATGGAAAAACAGCACTGACACCATCATGCTACAGTTTTTCTCAGTCGCTGTGGTGCATTACTCAGGCCAGAAACTTCTCAAAATTACTTGTTCAAACTTCATCATCTAGTTACTTGTCTACATCATAAAAGCCATTTCTCATTTGTTTTGCACAAACAGCAAATGCTTTGGCCTAATCATGCAGATGATTTCGCACAGCTGTCTGCTGTTTCCTACATTATCAATTACTTTCATCATGTTGATCAAAATTATATTTGCTCTCTGTTGAACAGTCCAACCCCCCACAACATCTACGCATTAGTTAATTGCATAAGTTGTCACACGCAAGTGCTGAACCAATTGTCATAAGCACATTTTATACATTTCTGTCATTGTTTTTTGTAACTGTCTCCTGAACAGACGATGAACGTTTAGGTGAATCATGTGTTTCACTCAAGCTTTAGATCAACCAATGATCAACCTGTTCTCTAACATAGCTCAGAGGTGCATCTCATGAACCCTCCATAGGCAAGTATGTACAGAAAGAGTATAACAGAGAGGAAGAAGAAAGAGACGAAGAAGAAGAAGAGTAAGGATGTATGGTGAAAGAGTAAAACAGAAGAAGATAAATACTAAATTTCCTATCTATCTATCTATCTATCTATCTATCTATCTATCTAAGTAAGACATAGCAGAGGCCAAGGATGTATGCACATTACAGATAATATGAGGACCATGTTATCAGTCATGACCTCACAACAGGCAAGGTTGGTTGAAGCGTGCCATTAAATGTTGGGAGAACAACTGTGTACTCAATTATTCAAACATACTCAGATGATCCTACTATCTGCCATGGTGTAGAAGGTGTAGAAGGACTGTGCTGTAATCCTCATGCGGTGCTGCCTGTATAGTTCTGCCTAAGGGGTTTCCTATGTTTACAAGTCTGATTTAGTGTTTTTTCCTTGCTGAACAGTCTTGTCTTTCTCTTCTGTATTGCAATAACACAATATGTCGGCAAAGTACAATATGAACAGTAACAACATGAATTTGATTGTCCAGTGTTGTCCAATCTTATGAACTCAGTCTCCCACATACAATAATGTTACTTTGTACTGTTGAATTGTATATGTGCCTCACAGTTAATATGCAACCCTGTGCATTTTCAATCACTGCAATCAAAACATACATCAATAAAAAGAAAAGCATTTTCACTGTCTTGTTCCTAATCAATGACACAAGGACTTTTCATTCTGACAACACTTACATATTGACATAAATGCTTACTTTTGGAACACTAACTAAGGGTTTTAAGCAGGTTACAGGCTTTTTCCGGTGATCCAAAGTGTGGCACTGTTTGTACCAACTGTTTTTAGAAATACCCATAATGTTGTGCAAATATTCATGATAATGCAAGAAATGCACCAAAGCAACTGAGAAACACTGACCAAAACTGTATCAGAAGTTATTGTTTTATAAATTTAAGAGTGCACCAATGACTGGTCACAGGGCTAGTAGATGACTCTTGTCTCTAGTAAGGGTGCAAATGTGTATAGATTTGCACCACAATGCCTGTTGTCAGTATAGACAGAACCAGTCACTTGTATACCTCACAACGGATTGTAAGCCTTACATAATCCTTAAGAGATGAACCAATGGCTGCGGGGCAAATCCCCAGTATAGAGTCCCTGCCTGGAGATCTGGTTTGCTGAGGACAGTGCACTATTGCAGTAAAGATCATCAATTCAGCAAACCCTGCTCTCCTGAATTCTCTTCATTTCGCAGAAAATACTGGAAAAGCTGACAATAGACTGCTTAAACGACCTGGGAAAACCAACCATGGGGGGCGGGGGGTGTGGTGGGGTTGTCAATATTATCAGTTTGAAGCAGTATGTGAATTCCAACTCAAATATGCTTCAACTAAGATAATGAATTTGCTGGTTTATGGGAGGTGTGGCGGCGTGTACCATTTCTCAGGGTACCAGGAATATAAGGAGACAAGAGATAAGTTAGAGTAATGTTGCAGAGTCCATAAAATATTAAAATGACTAGGAATCTTAAGAACTACAGTAAAAACCAACCTCAGATGAAGGACAACGTCTCACAAAGAGCTAAACTAAATGGGGAACATTTATGTCTGGCAGAAACAAGAAACACCTGAGGATAATTATGAAGGGGAAGAGCAAAGGAGAAAGGAAACAGGTGCAAGAAGAACCAAATAAGGAACTTGGGAGGAGTGAGGAATGAGACTCAGCAAAGACAAAGACTAGAGGAGCCAAAACAAAAATCAAACAAAAGCACATAGTTAGAAGACAGGACTACATAAGGAACCAAGGGAAGACACAAGCAAAGACAGAGCGAAGACCTTCTCCAAAACTATATTTGTTATTCGGTTAATTGATTGTTTGATTAAGTTTCTTGATATCATCAGTATAAAACATTAGTAGGAAAAGAATCTAGCTAGCTCTATTTGGTGCACTCCCCAGAACCCACATTTGTTATTTGGTTATATCCAGTGTAAACCAGATCTTTATGGGGTTTGCTGATATCACCATTTAAAACATTGGTGGAAGGACAGCTCAGATGTAATTAGGGTCATGCAAGCAGAAGATATGATATTGTATATGTCAGGGAAGATCCTTTCAAGTCCATGACACAAAGAAGTAAAATATAAACAATTAAATATGATGGCGTTCCTATTTGTGCTGTAGATTCTCTTCACAGAGAGAGTGATGCGAGTTGGTCTCATTCGTTTCTCCTTCACTTGATTGTCACCACCTGCTAGCAGTAGAATATATCTCAAATGAAGTGGGGCACGTAATCAGTAGAGTAGGATGTGAGAGCAAGGGGAGGAGAGAAATTCTCTTCAGGCCCTGTGAGGGGAGCTGTTGCTTTAACCTCCACAGAGAGAGAGAGAGAGAGAGAGAGAGAGAGAGAGAGAGAGAGAGAGAGAGAAACCAAAACAATCAATAATAATAATAATAAAAAATATATATATCATGAAACAGAGACATCAACAGCCACTGTTATCGACAGCCACAGTATCTGATAAATAAAGGTTCATCCAGATGCCATGGAAAAGTAGTACAGTCTTAAAGCAGCACACCAAAAGCATCTTCAGGAGACAGGATGGATTTGGCCCTCCAGGCCAGTGCAGTTTCACCTGGAGGCCAGAAGGGGGCAGCAGGGTCTCCTACGGCGCCGCGGCCCACTCCGAGCAGTCCAAACCTCAGACCGAGGCCTGTCGTGGGCGACCGCTGACCTCTCCTTCTGCTCCGTACTGAAGTCTTTAATGTGGACCCACCCAGTGCATGNGAGAGAGAGAGAGAGAGAGAGAGAGAGAGAGAGAGAGAGAGAGAGAGAGAGAGAGAGAGAGAAAAAAAAGAGGAAGAGAGAGAAAGATTTTGTATGGTTGGCAGCTGCTGTCTTGTCTGGGCAGACATAAACACCTTTGCTTGTTTCCAATCAGGCAGTTTGGAGTTAAAGCTTTTAGCTGATGAAGATGGCCTGATGGCTCTATTTCCTGTCCCGAAATCTCCTCTGGGATGTTGCTGCCAGCCTCTTTTCACTGCCCTAAATAATAACAATCATAATAGCATTTACCTCACACAGATGTCCTGTTTGTGCAGGTTTATTATTGTCAGCATAAGAACACAGCAGCAGTGTATTCAAACTGAGTGACAGCAGCATGCTCAGTGTTGGTGAATGAATATGTTCACTGTTTTACTGAGTGTTGAGACAGTATTGATGAAGAGGGAAACCACATTCATAATGCTTTTATTATTATTTATAATGCCAATGATTATATTTATTCCCATATAGGAATTTCCTTCTTCCTCAACATGAAATCAGCTTTACTCTTCATTTGGCTCAGGCACAGCATACATTTGCATTAGGCATTGCACAAACTCATTATGCCTAAAGTATGAAAGGTTAATGAATTTGGGCCAGAGAAACCATAAGCTAGCTATAGACACACAGCAACTGCAGCAGACTTGAGATGATCTTACGGCTGAAAAAAGAAAAAGAAAAACACAAAAAGATTTGTGTCAAGGCAGAACAAAGAGATGTAAAAAAGTACAAGTGCAAATAAAGAGACAAATAAAGAAATTACACACACACACACACACACACACACACACACACACACACACACACACACACACAAACTGTGCTCATTTACTTAGT
Organism: Semaprochilodus insignis; assembly: GCA_034552555.1. Lineage (NCBI taxonomy): Eukaryota > Metazoa > Chordata > Actinopteri > Characiformes > Prochilodontidae > Semaprochilodus > Semaprochilodus insignis. The sequence goes on along the minus strand of CM067474.1, from coordinate 41,903,532 downwards.
TGCAGTGAAGCCAGATAGAATAACACATATAGAGACGGATGAAGTACACAAACCATGTACTTGAGTTATAGTGGTGATATCCAAAGTAAAATATTCTTCCAGTAAAAGTAAGTTTTTCCCTTTAAATGTACTTAAGTGTGGAAAGTAAAAGTTGCATTAATGTGATTCATTATGGCTCTTATGTCCTATTATCATTTTTATAACAAGATTCTTCCTTAACTCGTTCTAGCTAAAAAGACTCTAGTGTCACTCTCGGTGCACCAATCTTTTAATAGAAGGTCATTAATTAGTCTGACACTGACATCTTTTTGAATTATCATAAGCACAAAACACTGAAGGAGACATTTTTTTTATCAGGTAAAGCCTAAAAACAGGTCAAAACAAGCTCAAAAAAGTGTTTGCAGTACCCTGATTGGTGGGCTTATGCTTCTCTCATTTTTACGTGGTTTATGCAGACATACGCCAACAGAAAGGACGGATCTTGCATAATGTAGAATAAAAAGTTAGATATTTGGTGCAGTTAAAGTAAAAGGTCACCCAAAATGGAAATACTTCAGCACAGAAAAGATACACAAAAAACTACTAATTACGTTTACTTTGTTACTGTCTAAACATTTACTTTGAACTAAGGAAAGTTGAGCACTGAGAGATCATATAAAGAAGACGAGTGTGCTCGCAGGCATTAACTAAGATATCACGTCTGACAAATTAGACAATACCTTTTTCCAAAATTCAGCAACAGGTGAGCATTCCTCAACATTCATATGGCACCAAGCTGCTTAGAGGATCAGTTACTGTTTTCATGCGCTGTAGTCCGAGAGGGGTCATGTATGTTTTGTGCAAATAATTAAAATGAATTTGCTGATGATCAGGGCTACAAGTTGTGCTTTTAACATTGCACCAAGTTGCATCCCAGTTAAAATCTGGATCTAATTCTGAATAAGCATGCTTCCGTAGACTGCCTAGTAGAAGCATTGCTTAAGCAGAGTATGTAAGTATAAATAAAACGAAGAGACTGGCAGGTTAAATGAGCTCCTAATATCATTAAAGAGTCATAGACCCCTGTCATCACAGATATCTTTCAAATGATGAATGCTTTTGTTTTGCCAGTGAGAGGCAGAGAAAGGTGTCCTACAATAGACCCTTGTTATTAAATACAGGCAAAAGAGTGGGTCATCTACAGGAAATCTTACAATGTGCTTCTGCTAATCTACATATCTGTATACAGTGGAACCCACATGTAGTTGGCACTGCTTAGTAAGTATTTTGACAGAGAGTATGTCTTGAAGTTTCCAAGGGCGTGCCATGTTATCCTCTAATGTACACCAAGAGACAAAGTAAGTAAGTACCAAACAAAGTAAATAATGGCCCACTCATCTTCTAAACTGCTTTATCCTTCTGGGTTGTGGGTGTGCTTGAGCCTATCCCTGCATTCAATGAGTGGAAGGCAGGAAACACCCTGGACAGGCCACCAGTCCATAACATAACATAACTTGTTCAATCATCATGTAGTTTATTCAAAGCTAATGAATAGCTTTATGGTATGATAGAACAAGGGAAAATTCAACTCCTGGATACTTAAAAGTGTTTTACAGTGGGAACACTGGCAGGGATAAAAGACACGTTGCCAGATTCATCCAAGGCTAAAAGGTCAGATTTTTACCAAATAAAACAAGAAATGCATCCAAACTCTTCACAAACAGATAAAAGATGAAGTATAGAGTCTGCAGGTAAAACCTCAGTAGACTGGCGAATCGCCTGGGCTAAGGACTCAAGAGAGAGCACAAAAAGCTCTGGCCTCAATGGGCAATTCAGATGAGAGGACTTAGAGACTGGGAACAGAGAGATATAGATTTGGCCTGTTAACACTAGTGCAGAGGGATTGGCATACAAGACTTTGATCACATGAATAAAATCTTCTCCCAAGCCCATCACTTTCAAGACTGACCACAAAAACGACCATTCCAGTCTGTCAAAGGCTTTCATGGCATCAAGAGAAAGTACTGCAACAGAAGCCCTAAAATCTGCTGCAGCATTGGTTATTTGAGGAAGATTATGTGAACCTAGAATAGATTTAATGAACCTGCTTGATCACAGTTTATTAGTGCTGGCGTGTCATGCTGGAGACAGTGGTAACTTGGTTTAAATGCTGAGCTCATAATTCAGGCTAACGGGACAATAACTAGCACATTCTACTAGATTCTTGCCTTTTTCCAAAGCAAGGAAATTAAAACTGTATTAACATCCATTAAAAAGCTGCCTTTTTCAACTGAAAGGCTAATAATATCCTTTAAAAATGGACCTATTTATTCCCAGAAAGTTATGTAAAATTCAGGAGGAATCCCATCAATGTCAAAAGCTGCTCCATTCAGTTCATCTATTCTAGAGTCTGTACTAGATCTGTCTTGATCTAGGGCCATTAAATCCAGAAATCATTTATCTCTTTAGGGTCAGTAGTAATTTAATCTGCTGATTTAATGCCAGGCTATGTCTGCAAACTGCTCACTGGCCCTGAACTCAAGGCAAGAAGATGACTACGTTAGGCACCATTGAAATAATGGTGCTGTCTAGTTCTGTGAATCTGAAATTCTGCTTGACATTTTTAAAATAGCATTATTTTCTTATTTTGGACCAGGCCATGCTGTTGTGCCACTTGTTCTGAGCAGCTATATTCTAACTTGGAATCTAATAGTCTGGTTCAAGATGTTGTAGTTTAATAGACTTGCACAATGTGGGAAAATAACAAATGGTGTTACTCCTCATGAAGCACTGGATTATATCCCATACTGACACCTGCTCAGCAGGTGTGTGTTTCCTGTAGGAGCGCAATATCAACTTTTTGTTCCTCTTCAATAAGCTTAAAGTACTGGCTCATTTATGTGGGGCATTCAGTCCACCACAGTTCCAGACTAAAATAGCAAGCTCACCTCCTTTCTCTAATGTTGTTTCTGCTGGTACATTCACCAGAGAATACCCTGACATGAAATAGTGTCTGCAACCACAACCAATAAGCATGACGTAGATGCCTGCTTTCAATTTCATATACACTCCTACATAACCCACTCTCAGAAGGTCTGGTTAATACTTGTCTGAAAGCAAAGTGAGCAAAATAAAACCCAGACACAAAACCAAGCACAAATAACAACAACGTACAACAGTTACGAAATCTGAAATGGACCATGAACATGAACAAATATGGGGCAGCTTCCACAGAGTTCCAGCCCAGCAATTGTAAGCTAAATGGCTATACATGTAAACCTATTATAAACTGTCAACAAACAAACTGCAGTGGAAAGTAAATCAACATAAGTTAATGATCACATTCATGCTTAGATGGGCTGGTTTGTGGCATCATGACAGCTAGAACATAAATGGACCAGAATGGGACTATGTGCAAAACTAAAAAAAGTGGCCAACTGTCATTCAAATAAGCTAAAATGTATATTAATTCCACTGTAGATCATCTTGGCATAGTAGAGTTCACAACATTAGCCTTAGCTTAAGTTTGCCATCAGTAAATGATTACAGCATTGTTCGTCGGCTATTAACCACAGGATTTCACACTGGGAGCAGCTAGGGAGTTGAGGACATCTACAGCTTTCAGGATATGACTGAGAGAACGCGTGGGGCTGTTATACTGTGTAGTTGCTGCAGTTGGAGGAGAAACAGACTCTCCTTCTGTCAGTGGTGAGTTGCTCTTTTAAAGCAGCACAGAGAATGGCTTGGCATATCGTATAACAAGAACAATGAAAATCAGTCTGATTTTCTCCTCGTTTGCGTGCAGTGAGTATAAATCCGCTAAATCCACTTTAAATTTGGAGCTCAGTCAAAAAGTGAAAAGAGCGAGCATGTGAGAAACATTGGAGCAATCGAGGCCTTCTTTCAGTCCAGTGATGTGAATTCTGTCCTCAGTGTCTACCATTTTAAGCTTCATCGATTCGAGAATCTTCATGGCTTATCAGGTGCTGGAATTTCTCTCAACACCAGACTTTAGCTTGCCAATATCTGGCATGTAACTTCACATCCATGTCTTTTCCCATCAGCTGATTTTGAGCAAGTCCAGTACAGACTCAGAAGTTTCCTCAGTATTGAGTTCCTGTTTATTTGGAAGCCATAGTGTCTTAAAAACACAGCGTTGGCCATAATGTAGCATTAAGTGTCAACTGGTATTTTTTGTCACTGTGGTATAGATATGGAGTATGCATTGCGTTTATATCACTGACATAAATACAAATCATGCTCTAAGTAGGTGGGTAAGTAATAGTTTAACAAAACAGAGTCTAACCTAAGCTATCATCCTGTTCAGCAAATCCATGACCTCTCAAATCATCATCATCATCATCATCATCATCATCATCGTCATCATCATCATCTTCTTCTTCTTCACCAACAGACTAAGGTTTAATCTCACATGAGGAAACATACATTACCTTACATTTGTCCATTCAATCTCAAATGTACAGTCTGGTTGTTATATGGGGGCTATATAAGCACTAAACACCATGATGGATTTTTAGTTCCCAAAAACTGTGAGATGTGAGTGTCATTTTTAAAGTTTAAGGAGCCTCCACGTGAAGTTCCAAGAATAATCTTTAAATTGAAAAAGAATGTTGTGATGTTGTATGAAGATTCTTTTAGACTTTCACTTTCTAAAGTTCTTCACACTCAAATCTCTGTTTTAAAGTTCCCTAAGCCTTGGGTCACAGAACCATACCAGGGCATGGCTTGTTTAATCCTGGGCTGCAACTACGCAGCAGTGAGCAGGAGGCTTAATTGTTGGATTTAAAAAAGACGGGGGGAGGAGGGTGAAGAAGTGAAAAATGAGGAAACATTAACAAGCCTTTCTTTATTGGTGCTGCATAATAAGAACACAAAAGCAGTTAACAATGAAAGCAAAAAAGAAAAAAAAAAAAACAACTTCGTATCTCCAGTCTTTACAGGAAGTTTAATGTAAGCATATTCTTCTCCAAGTAATTTTGAAACTGCTGTTTTCAAATTACACAAAACACATGAACAATGACAAAAAATGTTTTTTTTTTGTTTGTTTCTGTGTGACACTGATGATATGGTGACAGCTACAGAGCAACACAGATTATTGCTCACCAGAGATGCTATTGCCCTAAATACATTCTGGGTGGTATGCAGGGATGACCCAGTAGAAGCTGCCCAAGTACTTTGCCGTTTAGATACAAAACATTCTTTGAAACTAGAATGGGCTAATTAAGTGAGTTGCCTACCATTCTTACACCCACTCGCCCCTCTAGACCCCACAGCAGCCTCTCTCAGCTACTTTGTATTTAACTGTAATGGCCCAGGACAGCTGTGACTTAATTATGTGAATTCTGAAAACATGGCAATTACAGCGATCTTCAACACAAAGTACTATTTAGATGGCTAGATAATTTTAGGTAGTGAACTGGAGCAAGAATAAGACATAATTTACTGTAAATAAAATAAAAACGTGCTGTTGGTGATGTTACCTTATAAGCTAGTGACCTGCGTGGACTGGCTACAGTGCAGCAATGCGTGAAACAATGTCAAATACTGAGATACAGAAAGACAGGGATTCAGGAAGAGTGCCAAAGATTTGTGGGTATGCCAGAGATTTTCTGCTCATATGCAGAAGAGTACAATTTGGATGTCTCTGGATTTGACATTGTTGTTGTTTGTTGCATTGTGAATGATGCAGAAGACACTTTGAAATCAATTTGAGTGTCCAGACTGAGATGCAGCTGTTCAAATCTGATTCAAGTCACTTTTCAAACCACATTAAATTGTGATTATGGAATATCAATCTGGATATGCCCCAAGTTGAATTTGAACTGGCTGTCTGAACATAGCTTAAGGTAGGTAGGTAGGCAGCTTCGTATCAGTAGCATCTAGCTGTACTAACTATATCTGCCTTTTATCTTTACCAACCTTCACAAAGCTGCAAAACTGTATTGTTTAGTTCAATTCCACACTTTCAAATTGCAGAAAGCTTTTTTTTTATGCTAGAAACCTGTTCAAACCTAGTTTTCTGCTAGTACCTGTATTTGTTTTCTCTGCATGGCTTACAAACAGGGAACAGGCATGTGTTTGTAACAAGTGTCAGAGCTCTTTTGTGAAACACTGCTCCCTCAGTCTATTCTCAGCCATTTGGTAGCAGCCATACCTACATGCGCCGGGGGAAAAAAGGCGAGTCGAGCTGCGTTACCTAAATTGTCTGTGTTTGTGATGCGGTGTCACGCTCTTTGCTAAAATTCCCAGCGCTGTGTGTGAGCTATATTTTTTGTGTCAGCTCGCAGACGACGAGGCCCTCTTTTTACAGGCCTCTTTCACAGACATGAGCAGTGTGCTGTTGTGCAGCGTTGCTGGAAAGCCGTAACTAAAATCCAACATTAGAGAGTCACTTTCTGTCACAAAATGACACAGGCGAGATGAAATCACAGAGATGGGAGTGCAGCACTAAACTGTCAACACACGCAGAAACACACACACACGGTTACGTGCACGCTCACACTCATTCCCACTCTTGCGCACAAAGTCATCGTGTTCCCTGCTGTTGACAGGGCTGTGAGTCACCCTACAGAGAATAATGTCCGTTGCTCGCTCTGAATATGTCAGCAGTGCTATTAGGCTGAGAGAGTTTAGTACAGTGATTTAAAGCAACCCACATACTCTAATAATTGCTCTTTTGACACACTAACAAGACCGTATACATGACCAGCCATCATGACCTCTTGGTGACCATTACACTCCATATAGTGCAATTTAGGACAGTGGTATATTTACTGGTATATTCAGAACAGACAGCAAGAAGTACAAGTTTGTCTAAATGTCTGAATAATTCATCAGTTGAGATGTAAACAAAGTCCTTTTGACTTGATGTGAGATGGTGGATTGCACAGAAACGTAAAGGTTCTGATTTTCTTTACAGTGGTGGTGACGGGAACCAGGGTTTACCTTTGTCTGCAATTATAGCCACTTTTTGCCATGCAAAATGCCCAGTGAACCTACACATGTCTTTTGAGATTTTTGTATGTAATATTAATAAAGAAGTTATGATTTAAGGGTACCATTTTACTGTACAATATCCTGCCATGAATGAATCTAAAAAAAAACAGTTATATAAAAATCTGCCAGGACTGGGCAGTATATTTGTAACCGAGCCATGTAATAATTAAAGGAAGCTTTTGTCAGTCATTAAATGCTTAAGACATCTGGTTCCCATCACCGCCGCTGTGAATTTTTCTGCCTCTGTAAGTTTCCCTAGTATGGAGATTTATATTTCAAACCACTCTGAAAGATCGTGTTTACAGCTCAACCAGTTAACCTATAGAAACAAATGCCAGCCCAGCTCTGCATGTTTTATGCTTTATATGCATGTCACAGAGATTTTGCAAAAAAAGGATTGGATTCTTGAGATTTCAGGAAAGACAAGTGCTGAACGATTTCTATACAACTCGTGAATACCATTCAATGCTCCAAGAAAAAGCAGGCTGAGTTTATTACATACTTTTTTATTGTTTTTTGGTTTGGTTGGCACTTGTATGAAGTAATGAAATTCTGTGATTCACATAATTATTTCCCTCACTTTGCTTCCAGTAGCCAGTAGGAAGGGCACAGTTGTATCCTTGCTTTCAAACTGAATAATCCTTTAAAATAACCTACCGCAGAGCGAAGAACCTGGCTTCTATATAAAGTGCCTATTAGGACCATGCCAATACATGTACATCGTTACCTGGAAAAAGCAAATGTAGGCTCCAGTTTTTTTCTGAGTTATAAGACCTGTTGGTCATAAGACCTGTTGGCACTTATACATGTTGTGTTCTAGATATTTCACTCCTTGATTTATTCATAGTTAATGTAACTGCTGCATTTATAATGGTTGTTTCAGAGAAGATATGGTACTATAGGAGAGTGAATCTGCTTTAGTGGTTTACTAGAATTTTATTATTTACGCAGACATTTGAAGAATCAGTAGATTTTTATTTTAAAGAGATGGACTGTTTAGCCATCACTTTCCACTCTTAGCCATCTGTCTGCTCACAGACACACTAATATCACCGGTCGTTACACATGTTGAATCTTATTGATTTGACAGGCTGCTGGCAAGTTGGCCAGCATATGTGACTTTACTGCTACAAACAGAGTTTTACATTAGCAGAATCTATGGACTGTGAATGTTTGTGTGTGTTCTTGTTTATGTGGCTTCTTCCATTGTTTTTCACCAGAGCCAATAGATTGGCAGTTAATTAGTGTTATTCTTCTGAAGTTAGACAGCCTTCTAGGATTGAGGGACAAGCTGGACTCTACAAATTGGCCATTTCGTTTAATGAGTATAAATTAGAAAACATTCAAGGCAAGTGCTGTGCAAAAGTCAGATAGTAGCCATTTGTTTCTCTAGCTTTCAGTCAAACCATCCATTAAGTAAAGGTTATTTACTTATTAATTTCATTGTACAGCTGCTGTTTTCAAAAGTCAGGTACAAAGGATGATCTCTGACATTTGCTTATACATAATATACTAGTGTTTGTGTGTGTGAAGGAACAAGCAGAAGGAATCAACCAGCAGAAATGAAACTTTTGGTGGGTAGGTTTGACATTGTGAGGCAGGATTCGAGTTATATGCAAGGAAAGTATGCCTTAGAGAAGAGTTTGGGTTTGGAAGCACCATACCGGGTGTACGGGTACTACCATAAAAAAGACTGCAATGGTGTCATGCCAGACCATCATGGTAAACTTAGAATGGCAGCGGGTAATCTTCAGTGATGAGTTCCACTTTTGTCTTGGTGGAGACGACCAATGAATCTGTGTGTGGAAGCATCATGGTCAGCGTCAAGATGAGAGGTGTGTTGTCACATGTCACATGTCCAGAAAGCCTGGTGTCACTTCACCTCCACTCCTACTGCACCATCTGCAGGAACTGTGTGAGAATAGTCAAGATGCATGGGATGGATTATCACAGGACACCATTAGGAACCTCTACAACTCCATTCCAAAACATATGCATGTTGTATTACCAAGCATGATGGACTGAGAGGCACTACTTCTGTATGTGTAGCTCAGCAAAATATTGCCCATATCAGTCTAAATGTATCATCATTTATTGTTCCTGGTAACCTTTATCTTCCTTCCAAATAGCATTGCAATCCTGCACTTCCTTCTGGGTGCAAATATTTTATTTTGATGATGACTGTATTTATATGTATGTGTGTGTGTGTGTGTGTGTGTGTGTGTGTGTGTGTGCCATTGTTGTCAGGACAAACAAAACCTTTACAGGAAAGGGATAAAAGCTTCTTTACTTTCAATGAGAATGAATGTAACCAGATTTTTTAGGTACATTGCTATTGAAACATTCATCATGAAATATTAATACATGTAATACAATGTACAGAGCATGTTCAGATAAACACTGATGTTTCTGTTTAACTGTTTCCAAACCTCTCCTCGAGGAGGCCCAATATTTACTGTAGATACCATCTAATACCTTGTGTATCTAATCATACTTCATTATGTTAAGTCAAGTGTGCTGTTGTTGGAATTTAACAAATCCATGTGAAAACATTCCATCAGGAACATTTCCTGTTTAGTTTGCCCTATACACCGCATATACTTGGCAGAAGTTTTAGGCACCTAATAAAAATATATTTAAACATGTCAGTAAGTGTTTATTGGCAAAGAACAAAACCAGATTACATTAATATAATTTGTATATGTTCTGGTGAGCTTTACTGCCACAGATCAGAGCACCTGATCAGAAATCAGTCATTATCCACACCGTGTGGTCATATTCATAACGTCACCAAAGGGCCACATGCCCTCACACCTACTCTTCTGAAGAGGAGAGAGGATATGTCAAACTTGTGAAGTGATACCATGGTATATCACACAAATGACCCAGCAGAAACTACTCCGGATGGCCAGAGCTATGACTGGTAGTTATCTCGCATGAGTAATGGCTGTAATGGATGTGGACTGTGAGAAACACCAAATTCCTCACTCAAAAGCCAAGCAGGACTGAAACGCATGATTTTTAAAAACACTGTCATTCTTTACATGTAGACAGGTGAACAAACACGCACTTGCGTGCACACACACACACACACACGTCTTTATGGCTTCAGGTGCCTGAAGAGAAATCATATCCGTCAAAGATCCTTCTACCACAACATTTGGCTGAGTTTAGCAGTGCTTTGGTAACATCAATGCAATATTCAAGTTTGAAAGATGTCAGTAGAATGAAAGTGCCTTTCCCTTGTTTCATCCCAGCAAACAGGGAGCTGAATCTTTGATGATCAAAAAAACAACAACAACAACAACAAAACCATAAACTGACATACCGCATTTTGAACTATAGTAGTGACTTGTTGAGCTAAGGCACCCTCTCGCCATTTCGCTGGTATTTTGATTGCAACATTTACTGAGCCAAAAAACAAAAAGAAACTAACAACCCCATCACGTCTCAACTAAAAGCAGAAGTGTAAAACTGTTTCATCCAGCTGATTGCATTCTGTTTGCTAACAGAAGATCAGGTGGCTCAAACTTAATCAAGAAATATCTGGAGAACAGCGAACAAACAAAAAACAATCAGAAAACAGTTTTCATGGATTGGAAGTATATCAGAGTCAAGAGAGTGAAACGGTGACTGAAGTCAAGATAGTGATGTATCCGGTTCACAAATTGATTTAAAAATAACATGAAAACAGACTTACAGAATCTCAGTAATTGTGTTTTGCTCATCTAGGATGTACTGGCTAATATTAGCATACAAAATCTATTAACATTAGAGTTAATTAGCATGGAAGCAAGTTTGCTAAGTAACTATTAATGAAATGTTGCCAGTGCTGAGAAAGCACAATAGTGTATTGTAATGTAGCCCATAGTCACACTGCTTGCAGAGATGTTCCAGGTTATCAAAATCTACAGTATGTACAGTGTCAGAACACATTGTGTGATACTCACTTAACAGCAACTCACTTTGTCTGAGAGCAGCATCATTTTTCCTGCTGTAAAAGCTTGTGGATTTCTGCCAAATGCACATCAAGATGTGAGTAACAGTCTGCTTAGGTAAGACTTCTACCTCTGGTACATCTGACTTTAGAATCTGGCGGCATTTCATAACTATGCTGCCACACTAATACTCTAGAAAGATGCACAAAATGAGAGAAGGGCAAAAAGAGTGTAAAAAAGAACTCTACAGTTGTCATGAAGTCGTACTCTACAGAAACAAGTTCTTTTTTGAGTATGAAACTGTGGAGCTTATTGTATCTTCTCAACACTGACAATATATCATTACTAGTAATCACTTATTTTAAAATGTGCAACATTATATTAACATCAGCGAGTTAGTCAAACACAATTAATGACAATTTTTTTTCATATAAATATTAGAGCTGTCAAACACATTTGTCTTTTATACAAAAAAAAAAAAGAAAAGCTTTATCAGAATGTATTCAGTATTCAGTAATTCAAAAACATTAGGATGTGACTGCAGGTTTCTGTCTTGCTTGAACTATTAAATAATTTTCTCTTCCTCTCTGAAAAACACATGAATGGAGTTTGCTTCCACATTTCATCTGACATCCAATGTCTCCATGTTGCTAGCCTCTTGCTCTAATACATCTGTTACACCTTTTTGTGGGTAATTGAAGAATTCAGCTTCTCTGTTGTTTTCGTTGGTCTGCTGCTAACACAGGTCTATACTTCTCACATGAGCACTGTCCAGCATTGTCTGTTGAAGGTGTCCTCCATTGCTGTTACAGACACAACTAGTATAGAGTGTGAGCAGCTGGGCCTCAGAGTGGAACTTGAGACGGTTCAAAGGGTCAAAGAAGAAAATGTGTTAAAAAATGCTTTTTAAAATTGTGGCTTTATAATTTACCACATATAATTTACACTCCATGTTAACTTTGACACCATTAGATATATTCACAATATATGTTCAAATATATATATATATATAATGTGATGGTAGGCCATGGCATGGTGGATCATGGCAGGTGATTCAGCACCAGTGTTGTGGACCACAATGTCCAAGCTACGGTGGCCAAGAAGTGAAAAACAAATTAACATTTCAGAAAACAAAACTACAAATGAAAAAAAATTACATTCAAGAAAACAAAATTACAAACTGCAAATTCTGACGGAAAGGGTGGGTCTAACACACAGGAAGTGCTTGTTGTCAATCAAACTGTTTGAGGTGGTAGAGTGAGTAGAGTTAGGGATGGTCACGACGCTAAAGCATGTTTTGTCCATTTGTGGCATGCATTTTAGCCAGCTGGCATGCTTTTTTTTTCCTTTGGAAGGTCTTTAGAGTTTTTAAAAGAGCAGACAGAAGAAGAAGATGAACAGGTGACTTGGGCTGTAAAAAGTGGGCTGTTTTGCAAAAGTTCTCAGCCATTTTAAGCTAGCTAGCTGGTCATCCACTATAGCTAGCGTTACAGCCCACTTACTTTCGTTAACATTTCCAACTCAGTGGTTTATACGTCGCCTGTTCATCTCTTTCTTCCTCTCACTCTACCACCGTGAAACAGTTTGATTGACAAGGGTCCGCAACAAGCACTTCCTGTGTGTTAGACCTACCCTTTCTGTCAGAATTTGCAATTTGTAAAATTGTTTTGGTACTGCTAAAAGTGTTTCACGTCTTGTAAAATTGTTTTTACTTTTGTAATTTTGTTTTCTTGAATGTTAATTTGTTTTGCCCTTCTCAGCTACCGTACCAAGCCTCTGACTTCTCATCACACCTGTTGGAGTCATCACGGCTGTCAGAGAGACTTTCTTTCTTTCAATTTTTCCCACCTCCTTAGAGGTGAAGATTTCCACTTAGTTTTTTTTTTTTTTAGTTTTTCTTAGTTTTCTTTATTTTCTTTTTTTTTTTCTTTTTCCACCTTTTGGGCCATATTTACCTCTCCTTAAAAAAAGTCTCTGTTAATCAATAAATTCAGAATATTTACTTGCACGTTCTTGACTCTGTGTGAACGTGTCCAGCCCCAAAAAATCAGTTTCAATCACTCTGGTGGAGGATGCGGGCAAGTAAACACAGTTAACATATACTCTCAGGCAGTTGGTGATGTTGAGAACTATGATTCTCTGGCTCAAGTGGGGCTCATCCTCAACACCTGCCCTGATAGAACGCAACAGATGTTATTAAACAACCATCTCTTTGACCTGGGTTAAGGTACAAGTGATCAAGGCTGCTTAGGCCTTACTGTTAATAGGTCGACAGAAGTGAAAAGAGGTGATGGGAACTGTTGTTTTAACACAAATCGTTTCCAAGCCAGAGAAACAAAATCAGAATCAGAACAGAGCCCTGCACCTTTACTCATCAGCCTGACATTGTAAGCCCAAGAGATGAGCCCATGCCAACTGAGCCCAACATCCCAGTCATTTCAAAACATGGCTCAGCAGATGCACAGAAACAGGGAAGTACTGCCAAAATGCATTCTTAGATTCCAGTGGCACTATCACCCTCATCGTCCTTAGCATTTTACCCAACCAGTGGTCATGACAGGACATCTGCCTTTTTCATGCATCCATGAGAATGTTTGAACTGTTCCTGCTAGCAGAGTAAAAAGGTATGGCCATTAACATTTGGCATGGTGGAGGAACTGCAGGTACTGTTGTTGGTGGGTTGTGACTTTCACAACCCATGACCCTTTGTCAGCCTCAACCTGTCATTGACCACGAAAGAAAAGAGTCAGAGAAATACTCCATTTAGTGTAGATCACCAACCACAGGGGTGAGACCAACAGACCTAAAAGTGAGCTCCCCACTGAGCTCCCCAATGACTACTTGATGAACTTGGTGGGCCAGCTGCCAGAGTTTGCCCAGGGTCATGTGTACATGCTATTTCTTGTGGATTACGCAAACTGCTACCTGGAAGCGGTACCCCTTTGCAAAGCCAACACCCCCTCAACAGCCTGTGAATTAGTCCTGTTCTTTAGCCAGGGTCAGGCTTCTCAACTATGCACGGACCAGTGCACTCCATTTATCATCCCTATATCGAACAGACCAGTTCGAGGATGCCTGACCCCAGACAGCCGCACGTAGTTCAACATGACATCAATGCGACACTCAGAGACATCATCAGGCAGCAACCCTAACAAGGCCTGCAATGTTCCTCAATGTAAAATTGCAAACACTTTGAAAATCCCACCATCTACAGTATATAATATCATCAAAAGATTCAGAGAAACTGGAAAAACCCTTGTGCACAAGGGACAAGGCCGATTGTACTGGAAATCATTGCATGGGCTCAGGAACACTTCCAGAAATCATTGTCTGTGAACACAGTTCACCGTGCAATCCACAAATGCAAGTTAAAGCTGTATCATGTGAAGAAGAAGCCATTTGTCAACACAATTCAGAAACACTCTTCTCTGGTCCTAAGCTCATTTAAAACGGACTGAGACAAAGTGGAAAACTGCAAAGTGGAAAAGCCTGCATCTCTGACGGTATAGGGTTGTATTAGTGCCTATATCCGGATGGTAGACCCTACACCTATACTTTACACATCTGGAAAGGCACTATCAGTGCTGAACAGTATATAGTGGTTTTAGCACAATACATGCTCTCATTCAGACCACGTCTCTTTCAGGGAAGGGCTTGCATATTTCAGCAAGACAATGCTAAACCTCATACTGCACCCATCACAACAGCATGGCTTCACAGAGGAGTCCAGATGCCGAACTGGCCTGCCTGCCATCCAGACTTTTCACCAATAGAAAACATTTGGTGCGTCAGTAGCTTGAATCCTACATCAGACAACAATATGACAGCCTTTCTCTTACAACACTCCAGCAATTGGTCTCTTCACTTGACAGACATTTACAGACAAAGAAGAGTCCATGGTAGACATGGACTTTTTTGATATGCGTTGCTGCCATCTAAATTAGTTATAAATAAGGTAATAATTTTCATTATTTCAGACCTCACAAAAAAGTGCAACCCAAGCCATATAATAGACTACCTTTATTAATGAAACCTTGCAACAATTGAAACTGGTACTTACATAATCCCCTGTCCTCCGCAATCCTGACTTCCAGAAGAGTCAGACTAGCCAGAATGGTGAATCCACAGAATGACAGGAGATTTAGCACCAATGTTGTGCACCACTGTGTTAGCGTGTGCAGAGATAGATGGCATACGACTGGCTGCTGCTAACAAGGACAGGTGGCAAGTCAGAAGAACCAAGCACAAAATGACTTTTTGAGGGAAATCACTGACCGAACGCCATGCTAACCACTCTCCTGTTTTCTCTCCCTCCCCACAGGTACCTTAACTGATACAGGGCCAGAATCTGACCTCACGCTACCCAAACCTGGGCCAGGATGCTGTGCTCCTTGTCATGTCTGAACCTGGAGGGCTGTAGGAGAGACGTTATTTTTCCCCCTATTGGGGCATATTCCCCTCTCCTTAAAAAATCTGTTAGTCAATAAACTCCGAATATTGACCTGTATATCTTAAATAGTGTCAGTGTGTCCAGCACCACAAAGTAATTCCAGTCACAGTAAATATACATTAGTTTTGTGTTATTTTGACCCTGATACATCACATTGCAGTTTCTACGTTGTTCAAGGATATGAACACTCAGTAATGTGACACAGGGGCACACGTCTGTACTTTAGTAGCACAACAGATTGCTTAATTTTCAGTGGCAAAAAGAGGCTGGAAAAACAATTACAACTGCTTTTGGTGCAGAAAACTACATAAACATTTTTTGTCTGTCCATCCTGGCCAAATGTGATGATAGAGCCCTATTCTCAACCAGGAAGATAAAACCTGTCAGACTTTTTTTGTCTTTGAATAATGGATTTACTCAACGGACAAACTGTAGAGTAAGTGAGTAAACGTTTATTCTTCAAGCTACAATTGAGCTCATGTATTCTGCTGTATCATTGAAGCAAAGCAAGAATCAGTTATGAAATACGGGTCATTGTAATCCTTGTGCGAGGGTCAGGTGGAACATCTTTGAGGAGGAGCTTGAGGGTTTTAATCCAATCGATCAGACCCAGCAGCCACTGAGATGATGAATGAGCCTGAGAGTGAAATATACTCCTCTGAAATAGCTCTAATGCTTTTCTGAAGGCAGAGAGAGAAAGAGAGAGGTAGGGAGAAAGAGACTGATACTGATGAATGTAACTGGTGTCAGGTATCTTGATAATCATTGCCAATGTGAAAGACAAACATACTATATGGAGAAGCATACAGCTGGCAGAGAAGGGGAGTAAATGAATGAACAGAGAGAGTAAAAGAGAAATGAAAATTAATTCCAAGGCTTGGATTTAACCATCCATATAATCTAATCTATGATGCCTTGTTTCTATCTGCATATTGCCAAGGAATAGAGTACAGTCTTTTTTCCCTTAATGACTTAGATTCTTTTACTACTTTCTCAAGCTATGAAACTGCTATTTGTTAACAAATCCCGGAACGCCTCTCCAACCATTCCCACTTCCACCGTTGCACTAAGCGATGCATGTGGTGAGAAAATTCAGATGTCCATAGCCATTGCGCAGGATTAGAGGTGCCACAAATGCATCATTTTTGGCATGTGCACCCTCACACCACTTACAGTGCGTCAAGTACTCAGCCATAGGCGGCTTTTGAAAGCTGTTCAGGAAATAATTACTCTACAATATATACATATGTACAAATATATCCGCTTATGGAGAAACTACTTGGTTTAGTGATACAAACATTGTTTTTTAACCATATTGGTTTCGTAGAACACATCATGGTTTACCACCCAAAACATTGTTTTTCTGATGTATAAATTTGACTTTGGATGCTACAGATTACACCTGCCACTTCGGTTGTTTCTATGTATAAATAAAACTTAATCCTTATTCTTTATTTACAGCAAACAGCACAACAGCACCTAAAGACAAACAAAGAGTCAAAGACTAATAGTTTAAAGTAACAAACTAAAGCCACTGGTTGTTAGTGCAGCACTCAGGGGGGGAATGCCTTTCAGTCATAAAGAACAGTATAATGAGAACACTTTAGACACAGTATTCATTTTTAAGTCTGGGGCAACAACATATTGGCACTCGGTGACTATTTGCACTGTTCACTCAGAATGTTGTCATTACGGCCTTAAATTTAAGCCTCATTAAGTTCACAGAAGTCCATGGTAGATAACTTAGCTCAAAATGTACAAAGAGAAAGGTAGTTAGTCTTTTAGATAAACAGATCTCAGCTAACGTTACAGCCTAGTCTTCTTCAGCTCACTAACAGAGAGCTGTTGGTAAAGTAATAAACTGCGGCGGTTGATTAATGATGGTGAATCAGTTCACCAAATTAATGAAGATGATATTTTCATAAAAAAAAATTAAAATTGCAGTTATGATGGTAATGAGCTCCAAACTGCAGTAGCCATCACATGACATGGTATTGTGGTAATATGGTTATCATTACAGCCCTTCTTTAGAGTTTACAGCTTACCGTTCTGTGGCATCACTCCAAGTATACCCGATCCAAGGGTGTTCACAGCTTTTGGTTCTAGTTAATTACTTACCTTCTGGAGAGACCACTGGAAAATAACCAGAACGAATGTTGTCTTTTTGATCATTTTATGGTATTCTAAAACATCTAATTTGGTTAATTACTGCTGACCAATACTTGGTCACGTAATAATGCATGATGACTTTACCTTCACCTGGAAGATTATACAAAGAATTTAATACGTTGACACTGACTTGTGTTTACAAACAAGACATCATTGGTACAAATCCTAAACAGGTACCAAAAAGCATAAAACTGTAACTGGTCACGGAAAAGCACAGTGGATGGTAGTTTGCAGTTCAGCCTATGTATCCAATGTATTATACAATGAGGAGAGACTAATGCTGTGTTCACATCTTTGCATTGAGAAATAGTCATTCTGCCCTTTCATAGTGGTGGATGTGTTATGCAAATGCTGGTATAATGACAACGTTACCAGTAGAAATGGATGTTTATCAGAGTAGACCTTGAGCAGTGTGGATTATTAATTTAAGGTGGAAAAAGTCAGGAGGATGCTCTGTACTCTTTTATGTTTGTTGTATAGTACTGGGTTTGTCTGGAATTCAAGAATGAAACATTTGCTTCTCCATAACATCCAGTTTATTCCACTGCTACGGTCAGTGGAATGTTGCAGTTAATAGTGGCTCAATTTCCCATTGCAGCTCCTTAGACAACAATAGAATATTCGTTTTGCTCTCATCTGTCTACATCAAACATGTAAATGGGGCATTAGAATGAGAGGGAGGAGAGAACTCTGAAAATTAGGGCTGAAATACTGGGTGGCTTCTGCTTGGAGCAGATTGGAACTTAACAGAATTTTCAGGCTTAGTCCCTGCACCAAAGTTCAGTAACTTTTAAAACTGCCTATTGTGCTGATAGCATAATGTCTGATTGTATGTTAAGGCAAAGTTAATCAAAAGAAGCTAGCAAGTAGGCTTCCTATCACTGAAACTCAAATATCTAGAAAAAAATCTCTCTCTCTCTCTCTCTCTCTCTCTCTCTCTCTCTCTATATATATATATATATATATATGATTATTATTATTATATTGTGTTATTTATGCAGCAAACCACTCTTGCCTACCATCCCTGCTGCTTTTTTGTAGTAACCTCTATAATGAAAGTATGAAATATTCCAGTAAGTTCATAGACTTTTTCTTTCTTGGTCATATAATCATGAACAGGTGTATGTGTGTGCCCGTGTAAATGGATGGGTTCTTATGTGACTTTATACAAGCCACTCAAGTTCTCTTTTTCTGAAGGCCCAGACTGAAGCTGTTTGATGCTGAAGAGGGACTTGTGACACTTGGCTCATTGCTGCAGATTGTGGTAATTAGAACAGCTCAGAAAGATGCTGTGGTGTTTGATAATTATGACTCACTGCTGGATGCTGTATGCTTGTCTTAAAATATTTATGTACTCGTAGTCTGGGTGATATGGTGGAAACAGGGAAAATGCATTATATAAGATATCTGCAGCACGGCCCGTACAGTAGCAGGAACCTCCTTAATGTTCCGTGGCGAAAACCATTAAAGAAACATGAGGTGCGTGTAGCTGCTTCTAAGAAGAGCTCAAACGCTTTTGTGTCTCATGCGCCATTGAGATCCATTTACATTGATTTCTTTGGCCAGGTTTGAAGCATCGGTCGCTTTAAAACTGTAGCTAAGCTATTAGGACGGCACAGAGAGGGAGCTGTTAGTCGCCTCAGCTTTGGCTGTTTCGCAGTCCTTGGATGTAATGTGGCATGAAGCAAGCTGAAGTTTGTCTGTAATCATTACAGCCCCAGTGTTGCTCTGTTTAATGCACACTCTTGTAGAGAGGTTTGAGAACAGTTTGACCTGCTATCATGTTGACAAGCAGGATTTCCCCATCATACTGTCAACACAAGTGCCATATTTAGTAGGCTGCTTGGCAGGCAGGATGTCTCCATCATACTGCTTGCCCAGGTCCTACATTTAGCAGGCATAGTTGTAGACTGTGGTTCCAGAACAAATTCTGAAGCGTTTTATTCAATGTATTTGCTTGTGAACTCGTAGGAGCAGGAGTGAGCTGAAGCTCTTGATTATTACAGACTGAACTGAGTGTGATGTCACCTTAGCTGTGCCTCCTCTCACCTCCATTGTCACTGAGGTAGATGAAATGTATGTTGTAATTGGATTGCCTTATTTCTGTATATAGAATAAATGATGTTCTATATAACAACCTACACTCATCATCAAAAGAATAGTTGCACCCAGAAGGAAGTGTCAGATTGCAATGCTATTCGGAAGGAAGATAAAAGGCCGCCATGTTTGCTAATGCACCATGCATACATCTCAGCACTGAGGTGTAGAGGCTCCTAATGGTGTCCTGTGATAATCCATCCCATGCAGCTTGAATATTTCCATGCAGTTCCTGCTGATTATGCGGCAGGAGTGGAGGTGGAGTGACATCAGGCCTTCTGGACGTGGGACTACAAACCGTTCATCTTGGTGCTGACCATAGTGCCTCAATACATGGATTTGTTGGTCGCTTCCACCAAGACAAAAGCAGGACTCGTCACTGAAGAGGACCCTCTGCCATTCCGAGTCACTCCATGACAGTCTGGCATGACACCGTTGCAGTCTTTGGTGACATTGACATGGTGTTATGGGCAGTCATCCTTAATGGTCTTTAGTACAGGCTCTAATGAGGGCATCACTGCTCGCTGAATGTCTGTAATCGTGGCTGTTGGGTCAGTCAGGTACAGCAATAAGGCGCATCCTTGCTTATGTCACATGCGCGGGCGAGCATGAAACTTTTTGTATGTCTCACAAAGAATCATTTCTATGTCTCACAATGTCGAACCTACCCACCAAATTTCATTCCTGTCAGTTGATTCCTTCTGGGTGCAACTATTCACTTTTAGAATAATCATTTATTCATTTTGCTGCAGGTATCTTATGTGTATATGACAATGTATGCAGAATTTTTAGACATGAGCTAAAACTGTGAGCTACTCAATGCTGCTCACTATATGCAAGGCTAGATAATTTATTGGTGCCTCTCGACATTTTAATTATTTAATCAGCTCTTTATCCCACCTCACAACACTCTTTGCAGCAATTAGAATACATGGCATGGTGTTAGCACACATAACTGTAGTGTGTGCAGCAGTCTGGCAGTAATATGTCACCAAATTAGCTTTCCAGTTCTTGTTCTGTCGATACAACTTGCAGTGTCAGCCTTTATTTTCACCTTTTATTTGATTCAATTTTTAAAACCTCCTAAAGATTAGACTGGCTTTGCTTTTTAATTACAGTCCATGGATATTACTATTTTTTGTAGCATTTGCTATGTGGACAGATTACCATGTCAAGGTAATATCTCCAGGATAAAGTTTGGTTAAAAGTTTTGCCTCAAATGCATTTTCAAACTAGCCCGATTTGGCAGAAAAAAAACTGTAAACCTGACAAACCTCTACAACTCCATGCCAAGACATATACATGCTGCATTAGCAAACATGGCAGCCCAACGCCATACCGAAAGACACTACTTCTGTATGTGTAGCTCAGTAAATATTACCCATATCAGTCTAAATTTATCATCATTTATTGTTGGTAACCTTTATCTTCCCTCCCAGTAGCATTGCAATCTGACACTTCCTTCTGGGTGCAACTATTCCTTTGATGAAGAGTGTAAGAACAGTTATAGAAAAATGAATAACCTGGTTAACAGTGAGCCAAATTCTTCATACTTTCTTCAGCCAATCAGTCGTATTTCTCAATGTACAGGTCGCAAGAGAAATATGATGGTAGGAACCTTCCTAGAGTGATGATTTGGAGAAAGCTAATCAGAGCTACATGCTGGACAAGGATCATTTCTGGTGCAAGTTTGAGGAAAGCAGCTGCATTCGAGCATTGCGAATGGGAGTTTGAAACCAGAAACATTTGCACTCTGATTGAGGTTTTTGCTTATCAGCTATCAGAAGAGGAATGGCCTTCTCTTCAGCATGGCAGCCCACACTCAATCCTTTCACTCCTGAAGAAGATTTGGCTTTAAATTAATGAACAATAAAATCAATTAAGTAGATCAGAACATCCAATCAATAGCCTAATTACAGGTAATTTAACGCCTCAGCTGGAATTGATTCTATTTATTATGCAGCTGTGAATTAATCAAAGCAAAACCATTGCAAAGATAAAGACACACACACACAATAATGCTCTCTCTCTCTCTCTCTCACTCTATGCTACTGTATGCATTGGACCGTAGTGCTACGAAAATGTGTTTGCTCTGCTCTAACACACATGGCTCAACTCATATGTTAATTATCAAGTTCTTCATGCACTAAATGGAGAGAGTTAGACTAAAGAAACTCCAAAGCATGCAGACTGGGATTACACAACGTAGCAGTAAAACAATCCCAGCAGAGATAACATATTTATTCTACTGAGCGGGTTTTAAACCAAAGTGCCACCCTGTTCCCTGTTTGTGTACGGAAGCTTCAGCCGAGCTGCTTACAGTGGCGCTCATGTAGCCCTTCGCTGTGAAGATATGGGTACATTAACCTATTTGCAGCAGAGTGTGGAAATCCATTGTAGGTGGATTTGAGAGACTATTTACTAACCCAAATAATTACTATGAATACCTACAGTCTCTCAGCCTGGGTCTGTTTTACTGTAGAGAGTAATTTAATATTTCAGATACATGTGCGACATAGTCCTTAACATATCCTCCCTGGGTTTGTATTCAGTGCTTTTGGGCAAGTTCAACTGGATTTGACATAATAGTGCAAAATCCTCACATAGTCAAGATTATTATATGTTGAAATTCATACAGGGTGTCTAAACTGATGTTATTGTACTATACATTACTAATAGTGGAGAACTCTCACAATTAACCTCACACGCAATGATCATTCAAACTATCATGAATCAGGTGAAAAGAACAGAACTGGCACAGTGGCCCAATAACCATTCAAACCAGTTACATTACATGAGGCAAATTTTGGTTCAGTCTACTGATACCAAACTACAGATGGTCAGTTTCAATCGATCAAATGTCTGATTCAACAATGCATTCACAAGTCAGGTTAAATTTGTCATCATCTCTTCTGTTCCAAAGACTTCATATCAAATTTAGGGGGACTTCTCAATTTCCAATTCATCCCACCATTAAACCCATTAATATATCACAAACAAGTCTGCAAAACGCAATAGGGTGCAGCCAGTTCACAAAATGAAAACAGTGGCAAAGCGACACACAATATGAATAGTCTAAACATCATCTGAAGATGCAAACTTCAATGAAACTCTGAATAAAGTTACTCACCCTTGAGAAAACGTAGCTGTCTTTGGAGTCTTTTACAATTCTTATGATCTGGAGAATCATATTCAAAATGTTTTGGCAAATGCAGAATTATTGAAAGCTGGACTGACAAAACGTGTACACCAGCAATTACTAAGCAGGGACTGGAAGGTTAGAGGCTACTGTACATAGAACCAGACATACCATGCCACGCTTCAGCAGAAAGCGGCAATAACTCTTTACCATTCCAATAGATTTAATGGAATAAAACCTGTAAGTCTTTTAGTAAATCACTGTTGGTACCAGCTAACTAGGTCTTAAAGGGTACAAGGTAAAATAAGTTATGGTGTGACTAGTCCAGTAATGTTGAGACCCACCTAGTGCGTGTTAAAACAAAGTGAACCTTCATCTGAAGTGATTTTGGGCCCGATACTGAACGCCTTTCAGCACCAATAGGCGTACTGCACAATGCAGAGTGGGGGCAAGGCTGGACTGTTAAAGGCCACAAGAAAAGGAATTAAACCATTGTAGGTTAATGGTTCAGTTCCTCATTGTGTTACAGTGCACCATGCAGACCACAGGTAAACACAGTAGATCACATGCAGCTTAAAATGTGCACAGAGAAAGGCAGCCAGTCTTTTAGCTATACAGACATATCGTCACTGTCCAAAGTAAAACAAGCATCTCCAAAATGGTAACTTTACAGGAGAGAGCAAAAACCTAATCTAATTTTAATGTAGGTCCAGACTTTTTACCAAGTGGTTATGAGCAATTTCACTTGGTCCATTCATCATGAAATTTCCACACAATGTAAGCTGCAGCTGCTGTGTTCAAATTATGCATAAAAGTAAAAATCAACCAAAATGAAGATACATGTTATCCATTGGACAGCAGCGATATGTTAACGGTAAGCTACCAGAGCTAACATTACTATCCTAGCCTTTTTCAGCTTGTACCTTATGGGTGGTAAACGGATGCTAAGCATGGTAAGTGATACTGTTGTATGGTAAGTCACTGTGCTCTGTGTTATTACATGTCACGTAGTGTCATGTAGCACAGTGTGTCAAAAGATCTGTTATTCCATCTAGCGTTTGAACGAGTAACTGCAATGCCCTGTGACCAAGTGCCTCATGCAGGGCTGCAGCAATCCATTAAGCAATCCATTATGGCTCATATGCTCTACATCAATGACTTGTTAGAGATCAGCTATTAAGAGTAATACTGATCGATCGATCCTCCCAGCCCTAATATCATCTCAACCATACTGGAATCACTTTCAGACCTTATTGCTGTAATTACACAGCTGCTCCAACTATGTGGTCCCTGTGTTGCAACATTAGTTCATGAACAAGAGAGGTGACAAAGGGTAGGTTTATTGTAAATGTGGTATTTACATCTGATGTGTGTTCTTGTAGTCTCTCAATATGAGAGTAGTGACATTAAAGCAGGTCATCAGGAGGCTGAAAATCAGATGGTTGGTGCGCTCTTTAAAAAGGCACCGGTGAGCTTAGCAATAGCACACAACCTGGTAAACCACAGCAGGAAAACACTCCTGAGGAACAGGGCTAACAGTTTTTATTAGGATTAGGATTTTGGAATATTTTGTTAGGCATGTTTATCTGGACCTAGCACATGCACAGAAGTATCAAACAGCACTTCTATATTGATGAACATCACCTGGCATCAGGCATTGATGCTGGATGATAAAGCCTGGCTCACAGTCACCATTCCAAATCATCCCACAGGGCTCTCTGCATACCAACCAAGTTCTCACTAAACTCAGCTGAACATTTGTTTATGGGCCTGGCTTTGTGCATAGAAGCGTTATCATGCTGAAATTGGAAAGGACCTTCCTCAAACCATGGAAATTAGCTCCAAATCATTATTCCTTCTTCACCGTACTTTGCACCAGGTACAATTAATGCAGTAAGCATTTTTCTGCCATCCACCAAACGTCTGTCAGACTGCCAGATCTTAAAGTGTGATTGATCACTCTAAAGAATACATTTCCATCACTCCAGAGTTAAGTGGAGATGAGCTTTACACCCCCTAGCCAACAGCTGACATCAGGCATGCAGTCAGGCAGATCAGAAATGCTAAACTGCCCTAGGTGTGAGTGTGTGTGTGAATGTGTGTATCTGTGTGTTGGTCCTGTGACAGACTGGCTGTCCAAGGTGTTTCCTGCCTTCCACCCTTTGAGTACGGCGATAGGCTCCAGCACCTCCCATGACCCAGGAGGATAAGTGGTGTAGAAGATGAGTGAGTGAACTACACATGACCACTTACAATGAAATGGGTAAACTATGAATAACAGGAGAGTATAGTTCACTCAGTATTGATGGAGATCGCTTCCACTTACAGCTGACTTCATCCTCATAGTCACTGTTTCATTGTAGGCGCCTGAGTAGGACTCAGAGGTCAAGTCATTAAATAAACGTGAACATACAGAAAGTCATGCACTTTCATGATCTCTTTTCTCTTCAGTCTCTCCTCTCCATTTACCTGTGTGTGTGAATCTGTGTATGTGTGTGTGTGTGTGTTTGTGCGTGTGTGTGTGTGCGTGTGTGTGTGTGTGATGATGTATGAGAGTGCTACTGCTGTTTTTACCAGTGTTTGCTGCTGGGGCAGTACAGATGGATTGTAGCCCCTTTGCTTCTTTCCTACAGGCTTTTTCTGCTTGTATTGTGTCCATTCCTGTGGGTACAAACACCTCCATATACACACAACACCTCTCTCTCTCATTCTCTTTATCTCACTCACTCTCTCTCTCTTTCTCTTTAACTCTAGCCTTTTTTCTTTCTCTCTGTCTTCATCTTTATCCCCCTTTCTTTCTTCCTTTCTTTCTTATTTTCTCTTTAACTCATCTTCCTTTTCTCCTTCTTTCAATCCTTCTCTCATGCTCTCTATAATACTCTTTTCTTTATTTTTATTTTTTTCTCTTTCCCTCTTTCTTTCTTTGATTCATTCTTTTCCTTTCTTTCTCTTTAGCACATGTATTTTTCATTTTCTCCTTCTTTCAATCTTTTATGTTCTCACACATACACTTTTCTTTATTTTTAACTTTTTCTCTTTCCTTTTTCTTTGTTTCTTCCTTTCTAACCATTTTTCTCTATTCTTTCTTTCTTGCATTTCTTTCTTTGACTAATTCACTGTCCTCTCTCCTTCTCTTTCTTTCTCTCTCTCTCTCTCTCTCACTCTCACTCTTTAATTTCTTCATTTTTAGCTTGTCTTCTTCCTTTTCTCTTTCTTTTAAAGTATTTCTCTTGATCTCTCACACTTTCTTTCTTTCTTTCTTTCTGTCTAATTTATTCTCATCCTTTCTCTCCCTCTCTTTTTTCAGTCTCATTCTCTCACTCTCTCTCTCTCTCTCTCTCTCTCTCCCATGAGGCTTGATAGGGTACTCGACCACCTGCTGTAACACTGAATTAATCACCTGCATCATCAAGTCATTAATATGCCAGTAAATCATATGGATTGCTTAACATTCTGGGGTGATGGCTGGCTTTGACTCATGGAGCAGAAGGGTCAAGCTGAGTTGAAGGACAATCAGCATCCACATCGATGTCTGTTGAATAAAATTCACCGTTGACTTCCTGCATAAATAATTGGCCTCCATTAATTAGCCTCTAAAATGACCAACTTTTTACCATTTAATTGGGGAAACGCAGAGGTTAAAAAACTTGCTTAACTAACAAATTGACCCAAACATCTGTTGTTTTGTTGATGCGGCTCCATCTCGAGCCACCAGCATCCTCTCATACTTGTTTTGATATCAGGGGTAGTGCGTGAGGGTACATAATTTAACTGTGTTCAGTTCCAACACACCAACAGAGTATTAAAGTAGCCACAGAGGAGTATCAGAAGGTATTAATTACTCTGTGCCTCTTGGTGGAGACATAGAGAAATTAATGGACATGTGTTTTTTTATTTGAATACCATGTCTGAATCACTATGACTAGTGACACCATTAAATCACTAGGTAGTTCTATGGCCCACGTACATTCACTTAAAATGGACTCTTAGTAATAGAATTAAATGACTTAGGATTTTTTAACAAAAGCACAGTGTTTACAATACAAGAATATTGCAGTGAGTCGGCATGCGAGAGTTAAATAAGTGTAAATTCATAACAGACTTTCAACAAATGGAGCTATGAACTATTAAAAGTAGAAGCCAAAGAGTTAAACGTGAGCACTGCAGCTTGCCCTAACTGCCTGCCAGGTGAACTATATATATATATCGATCTATCTATCTATATATATATATATATATATATATATAGAATACTGGGACTAGGTAGCCACCAGGAGTAGTGGAAAAAAGTAGGCTTTCTTTTTATTACCCAACGTAACTCAGTTAATTAGCTAACACATAACATCTCAAATAGACAGTTAGGAACCTCTTAATAGAAATGCATTCTCTTAACGTATGAATGTGACATTGTGGTTCACAATGCAAGTTTTAATCCATCAAATGCAAAGCCATTAATAGAATAAGATAAACAAATCCCATATTGCAGGCCAGATAAAGTGTTCCAAAGCACTCATAGTCTGTCTTGGCGTCAGAATTTTATTGGGAAAATTAGACGAGTGGTTGAAAAAGTGGCACTAGAAAAAGTGGGAAGAATAGCTCCCATGAAGGAACCACAGGCCTCTCCTGGTAGCCACTCTCCAGTTAGAGGTGCTCCCACACTATGCTCAGAGGCACCCCAAACATGTACCTGGTAGCATGTGGTGAGCTGGACACAGTTAGAGACTTCTTAAGATAACTGTAAAGTTGACTTAGTGTTTTTTGTTTAAACCGTCTAAATGTCAGAATTCCTTAAATTGAAAAGTAAAATGGGAAATTACAGTGTTTTATATTCTACCACATTAATACAACATAAGCAAGATTTAATGTAAAGATGTCTTAAAAGGTATGTAAAGTTTAAATGCACTAGATCTAATAGAAGAGTTAATCAGTGGCTTGTTACTGTGGGTAGAGCTACAGTTGTAGAATCTGTAGACAGTAGATGATAATGCCTGGTCAGTACAATGCAAAAACATGGCCTCTATATGTACAAATCCACTCTGTACTCAAGTAGTTCTATAGAGGGCAAATCTCAATTGGATTTACTGATATTCCAACAGCTAAACATGGACAGTAGAGGAGAGTGATCAACTTTAGCTCTTCTGTTGGAATGAAGGGGTAATGTGTCATTTATATTTATGTAAGGGAACCATTGTTGCATGAGACTCAACTGTTGTTTGCAATGACAGTGGAGAAAGCATGCTGGTGGTAAGAGACAGCTTGGGCAGGCTTGACTGTCATTATAGTGCCACTTGCTGTAATGCTCAGAATGCAGCTTGGGCTTGCACTGCATTAGGAAATTTTCTGTGACATATTTTTCCATGCATGTAACTGTGTCTGTGTCAGTACTTGAGTACAGTAAAGTGCTATCAACTGAACTGACAAGAAATGACTATTATTATTTCTGTTTACATGTCGACTTCTTTGGTAAAACAAAACAAAACAAAACAAAACAAAACAATGTCTTTACAGTGCATTATTGTATATGTATAGTACACTACTAGCAAATAAGCCATCAGTAACTTACTGTACATTTTACAGATTGTTTTACAGTGAAAGAAGGAGTCAATTTCATGTTGAAACACTTTTTATGGTTGTACAATTAATTTTATACAACATTTTTCCTTTTTTTGTTTAATTAGGAAAAGAACAACACTGAAACACAACACTGCTAAAAATGATTGCCTTTGTAAACCAGTACCTTTGAACTTGGTTGCTAGTGAAGGCTTTTCAGAGTATTGGATGACATAAAAAATGAATGGATTCTTCACCAAAATAAGCCTCCACTCTAACTCGAAGGCCAGATAACTGAACTGAAGCTTTCTTATTTTAGTCATATCATTAGAAGAACCATTGCATTGAAAAAGACAATCATGCTTGGAACAGGTGAAGGTAAAAGAGGACGAGTACACTTAACTAGATGATGAATGGGTACAATCAGAGGAATCATGAACAAGTCGTTCAGATACCTAAAGACTTTAACAGAAGACAAAGTGTTCTGGTGAAATTCTAGTCATGATTATTGCCAGCAGTCTGACCCATTCTGATGGCACTACTACTACTACTACAAATAATAACAATAATAATATGGTCATTATTATTATTATTATTATTATTATAAAGTACTGTAAAACTACAGCATACGTCTCCAGTGTATATATCTCCAGTGAGCCGAATTCAGCTGTTCTCTATTTGTTTATCTTCATTTTCATACACTGAGGTCTGATGTGTGGTCTACATTAAACTGTTTTCTCTCTGCACTGAGCGTTACAGGTCTGTGAAACTTGTCAAATGTTTATAAACTTGTTTCTGCCACCATGAAATAAATTACTCACAGAAAGTGTACTGGGCACATGTTTGCAAGCAGCACATCTGAATTGTAGTCATTTCTCCTTTTTAAATAGAAGTAGGTGGAGCATTCAGCAGCTGCACCTTCTCATGTGTGAATCAGCACAACCTCCTGCCAGGAATAGCTGATATCTGCAACCTCTCAGGCTTTCATGAAATAGCACTTCTCAACAGCAGTTCTCTCTCTCTCTTTCTCTCTCAATTCAATTCTAAACAGAATTATTCTCAACACTGAATAAAGTACACTCAGTGGCATAACTACTAGGAGGGTGGTGGAGGGGCAATCGCACTGGAGCCCATGGTGCAGGGGTCCCACAGAGGTGGAGCCCTCTAAATCCTATACAGGGCAGCTCATGTAGATATTGACACAATTGTACATCCATGACTCTCAGAAAAAAAACAATTTCTTGTCAGCACACCTCACCAGGTCACTTCCATCAACAGTACACAAGCACACCTGATGCTCAGTTTCCCCCTCAACTACCTCTTTCCTTCACAACCTATATCATCACATATTCATTATTTATAAAATCTAAAATATAAAAGGTATTCTAAAGTAAACACTCAGATTAGCATTAGATGCTAGACAGTGAAGTGCCAAAAGAATAGCAAATAATAATTTAAAAAAATGAATTCCTTTCATCCTTTGAATAGAATTTTAATTGTGGGGCCACTTCTACACTGGGGCCCGTTACATTCCAAATGCTCCATTGCGTTCAATATTGCACTCAAAACATAAAAAGCCTTAGAGTTTAACTGTATTCACCTAGATATATTTAACAACAGTAGTAGAGGCAGAGGTAACATGAACAAGAACAACAACAGGAGAAAGAAAGAATGAGAACAGTAATAACAGATATAAGTAAAATAATAATCATTGGGCCTCATTCACCAACTGTTCTGAAAAAGATCTGTTTTCCTAAAACCCACTTGTGCAGTTTTCATGAAGTTCTTGCATTCATCAGTGTTTTATTAATTGGAATTGATTCTTAGGTAAAAAAACTAAATCTACACACACTCGAGAGCACAAAGGTGCAAACGGCTTTGGGGTTTAAGAACACGTCATCAATCTGACATAGGTTCACGAAGATGTGAATGAGGCTCATTGTAATACTAGTCAGAATAAACCAATGTAGTGGGACTTCTAGAGACATTTAATTTCTCTCTCTCTTTATCTCTCTTGCTGTCTCTCTCATAACTGGTCCCTACCAGATGGCACGCTTTGCTTTGACAAATATTTATTCTTTGCCTTTTCCTCCAATGTTCTGGATTTGTCTGTCAAACAACAAAATGGCAGAACACTCTTATAGCATATTTGAGGGGAATAAAGAGAAAAAGAGACGTCTATCTAATAACGCATCTCTGGACACAGAGTTTCCACTATGCTGAAATGTTGCTGCATGCTTCTGTCGAAATTGGTCAAAGGCATTCAGTAGTGCTTGTCTACAATAAAGAAAGCCTAAAGCCTCAGGGTCGTTGGGAGTGGATAGAGGAGATCCATTCACATGCTATTGACCTTACAAGTGCTAGCTGGCTCATGGCTATAAGCAGGGTTTGTGTAAACTGATAAAGTGTCTGGTCACTTTTAAATACCTAGGGTTTAAATAGATGAGTTTGCAGGGTTTCTAGGGAGGGCTTCTATATTAGTCAATCAGAGGTTTAACTGTTCTCTTTAGTGAAACAGCATTCAGTGATACTTGGGCGGTCTTCCATTTCCATCCCCTCCCTTCCATTCCCCTCCCTTCTCCTCCCTTTTCTTTCCTTGCCCTCTCTTCCTGTCCTCTCCTCTTCTCTGATGACTGAGGGCTGTGTGTGGACCTGTACTGCAGGGATGCTGAATGTTGCTCATTCTGCCGTGGCCTGCTGAGACACTGGGAGGACTCTTGGTGGTCCGCTCCAGTGACTCAGTAGAAACAACAGAGTGTGAAACCACTCGATCGTTGGAATAAGTGAACTCATACCAGTTTGATGTCGTAATAAAACCTGCCATGGATAGAGTCCCTCCTCAGGTGAACTGTAAGGCTACTCTTTAAAGCGCCTTCAGGAACAATAGGTATAAAAAGGCTATCCCATGTTTTAAAGTCAACATGTGTCACAACAACTCACTCCACAGTACAACATCTTATGAACAACATCTAACTGATGTACACTACCATTTGAAATTTTGGACTCTCTTGTAATAATAATTGTTGTTCTTATTTGTATACCGTGTAGGGTTAAATATTGTAAGTTAGACACTGAATGTTTTTCAAGATGCTTTATTTAATATGTCAGGTTATACTTATCTGTTTAAGATCTAATATGTATTATTTCTTATGTAACCTATTGATACGTTTGATAAAAGATATCTTTATTTCATAGCAGCTTCTCAGTGTTATACAGCTTTCTTAATCATTATAAATCTCAGCTCTGTTCATCATTCGGGATACATCTAATGAAATTAGGGCCTTGGGATTGGTTGGAATTGGTTGGAATTGGACTCTGCAGGAAGGTAAATCTCAAGGACCAGGGTTGTAGACTGTCAATTTGAAGTTCTTCATTTTCACAGCCTCATTTAAATTAGCTAAACACTATAAAGTTATAGACAGGGATGTGGGAAATGGCTACAGCACCCCTAGATGTCAGGAGTGTTTAACTGCACTGAAGATGACCCGCTGCCATTCTGAATCA
This sequence comes from Semaprochilodus insignis, assembly GCA_034552555.1. NCBI lineage: Eukaryota > Metazoa > Chordata > Actinopteri > Characiformes > Prochilodontidae > Semaprochilodus > Semaprochilodus insignis. Next base: position 41,871,689 of record CM067474.1, on the reverse strand, counting down.
CTCCATGACAGTCTGGCACAACACCATTGCAGTCTTTGGTGACATTGACATGGTGTTAAGGGGAGTCGTCGTAATGGTTTGTGTGCATGTAGTCCTGCATCATTCAGGCATCTGCCAATAATCGCTGCTTACTGAATGTCCACAATCACGGCTGTTAGGTCAGTCAGGTATAGCAATAAGACCCGTCCTTGCTTACGTCACATACGTAAGCGTGAATCTTGAATCATTCACATGTCTCACAATGTCAAACCTACCCTCCAAGTTGCATTCCTGTCGGTTGATTCCTTCTGGGTGAAACTATGTGTGCAACTGCTCTTTTGATGATGAGTGTATAATGGATTTAACATTAAATATCAACGATCCCCAGTTGCTTGAAAATAGTTCACAGAATCGGTCACAAATAGTGGACATCCCAGCTACCTGATCAAAAATCTACTGAAATTCTGTGAGCTAAGCTGTAAAGAAGATTCCTCAAGTGAGGACCATAGAGTCTCTTCACTGTCAACTTTGCAGAGGTGACATGTACAAAACATTAAATGCAATGTTGATAATATTATATATGTCTTTTGTAGACACCTGTCCGTCTCAGGTTTCTTCTGAAATTAAAGGTACTCTTAGGGAGTTGTTTGCTGCAAGAAACAGCCTCTACTCTTCTGGGAAAACTTTACACTAGATGCAGTAGACACATTGCTGTGAGGATTTGATTGCATTCAGCCACAAGGGCATTAATGAGTTGAGGTACTGATGTTGAAACATTACTGCAACTCATTCAAAAGGAATTGGAAGGAGCTCTATCACTCTAGAGACCATGGTTTATACCCCAGTAGCTGCTTAGCATAGGGCAGGCTCACTTAAGCCTTACATGTGGCTGCTCTATAGTGCCCCATTCTATTAGCAGTGCTATTTTTAACAGTGCTTTTTTATGGAGATTGTACAAGCTGTGTCTGGACAAGTGAATGCCTACATCATTTATATGGGTTACCTTAAAGTACCTGAACTCACTAATTGGGGCATATGTCTGGAAAAGTACATTGGAGTAACTTAAGTATAATTTGTATACTTCCTTGCATTAACAGTGTGCTATTTTGATATACTAACTTCATATGTGCTTAGTTATTAAAATGAAGTACATTAAAATATACTTATATTATTTTTCTACCTGGGCAGTGTAAGATCAAAACAACAGAGGCTTTTAATTTCCAAAGGTCCAAAAGATTCTGGAGGGCACTGAGCAGTGTGACGGACTACTGGGCGTCGTATATTCTATAAAGGTATGCTAATATGATGGGAAATCAACCATGAGGGGAGGCATGGACAGGGCCCTGGGGTGGACAGAGAGAAAGAGAGGGGAAAGAGAAAAAAGGAAATGTGGGGAAGGAAGGGGGCGATGGGGCAGTGGTGTATAGCTGTAGGTGAGGAGCAGATGTAGTTCCTGTGGCTGTGTCTTTTAAACCAGGCTTGTTGGGCTTGTGCGTTGGTGAATGTGTGCAGTCATGCGGCGTCTCCACAGAAAGAACTTCATCTCCATAAACCCTTTTCCGAGTGATTACTCTTTTATGAAGAGGAAAGTTGGCTCTAGTTGAATTCATACACAGAGCCGGCATCAGCACCTAACAACTCGTAAACACTCAACAATCCCCATGTAGAGCTCACCACACAACCTGATGGAGAAGATAGCATCTGAGCACGCTCCACACCCCTCTAATGGAGAAAATGAACACAAAGAGCACTATAATACTCAGAGCATCTTTTCTGCCAGTTTCAGACACAAATCAATCACATCCTGCTCACATGTTACAAACAAAACTGTAGCACATGCATAAATACAGATATATACCATTTTTTAATGTCTATCAAAAATTTCACATGTCTCAGTCACCTCCCAAACTTTTCCCAAAATATCCTTTAAAGGAGTGTTTTGTATTCACCTCTTAGCATTCTCTAATGCCAGCGAATTGCATATTCTTTAGCACCTCTTTCTTTACAGCCTCTACATCAAACAGTCCAGACTTATTACTTTCAATATGGCACAGACTAGAAACGTATGAGCTTAAAGAAAAGTATTCTGAACATCTGAGTCATCCAGGCTGCCATGTAGATACTATATAGCATTGAGCAAGCGCTCAGCCCGGCGAGTAATGTAGCTCAAGCCACAAGTCACAAAGGTCACTTTATTTTAATGTTTTTCAAGATGTTTTATTCAATAGGTTATACGTTTCTGTTTAAGATCTCATATGTATTATTTATTATGTAGTAACTTTTAGATAAGCTTGATAAATTATCAAAATCTAAATCTAAAGAATATTTGGCGACAACCTTGCTAATTAACTTTGTTACTTTGTTAACATACTATTAATGGTCATTGTCATGGCAGATGCTATATAGTTATCATGACAGCTTATGTCACATGCTAATTTTTAGCTGTGACGACATCTAGTATTATAGAATCTGTCATATCAGTTACTACTAATGGTTCCACGACACCAAGACAACATATAACATTTGCTGTGTTTATGTCAATGGGATGTAGTAAAGCTCAAGTATAGTGTTGGCAAATATATTAACTATTAAAATAGCGCTACTCAGCTTGCAATATTAAATGCACATACATGAGAATGTCATAATGCAGATGTAAGATGTGCATGCAGTCTGTTTCGCAAGCTGTATTTTTCTTTTTTCTGGAACAGAATTACACCTAAATGTTTGGTGTGGAAAACTTTATTTATTAATACGTCTTTGCATATACACTATTTCACTGCGCCTTTTCTACACATCACAAGTGAGCAGTATGTGGGTGGAACTGTGTACAGTTTGCCAAAATTGCAAGGCACATTATGTGCTATGCCAGTACTTACATGCACATCTCTACTTACATGTACATCTCTACCTTGTTGCTCTAATAGTTCAAGAGGAAAATAGCACCTCTTAAGTACATCACTTATTCAGAGAACTGAAACTTATCACTTAAATAAAATTGTGGATAAGAACACAGTTGGTCTCTGTGTATATATATAACGATGTGGTAGCACTGATCTCCCAAAAATTCATAGTCCATTTGGACAAAGCTGCAGACTCGTGAATTTCACTAGTGCTTTCTACAAAGTGAACACAATGGTTTTGACAACCTATGATCAAAAGTCTAAACATGTCAAAGACTATATCATATATTCTATAGCATAGCATTTGTAAATGGTTGAAATATTGAGCCTATATTTTGACCTTGACTTTTTGCTTTGCCTCATATTTGTGTGTGTATATATATATATATATATATATATATATATATATATATATGCACACATTTAATACGTAAAAGTGGAAAGAAAAAAATAAGCCTATAGAAAATAAGAAAATGCAGAAAATGTAATATATTTAAGTTTGTTCTCTATAAAGGATATTTTATATACTACCCTTACTGGTATTAAAACCATAAGACTGTACATGCTGATCATATTGTATAGATGTTCAAATGTGCACCAACAACAGCACTTGAGCATGTGTCCTAAAATGCATCCATATGATGCAGCACTTTATATTTTGTTCCCATTCAAATGATCCTCATTCACATTCTGTCCATCTCCCAAACTATATCAAGACATCATTAGTGTAGTGGGAGCTCATAACATCTATAAAAATCTGTAATGTGAACATGCCATTAGAGTTTTGCCTTCCCTAATGTACAGTAGCTAATTAATCTCATCAGCTAACGAGCAAGATGAGCTGCAGTAGGTGCGTTACTGCAGGTTACATCAGGGAGAACGTTGTGCAGTGCTGTGCACTGGTGCATGGTCTTGATTTAGAGTGTTTGAGTTGCTAGTGGGGACTTTAGCAGAGGCTGCTGTCTAAAACACAGCAGCTCTGATATTTAACAGTACCACCAGGTGAAAGCACACACACTCACACTCACTAAGACTCCAGCCTTGCAGGCCTGTTTAATGAGACATCGTTTTGATCTGCTGGGGATCTACTCTGGGTCATTCCTCACAGGGCAGACATCTAAATCTGTAATTAGATATCTGCCCCTCGGAGGCGTGAGGGAAGTCATATTGAAACATGCTACATTTTTGAAATTTTACTTCTAAGATTTGTCCCACCAGACTAGCAGGAAATGTGTAGATGATTCAATTCCTTGGAACCTTTCAAGAAACACAGCATTCTTAGACAACATGCTTAATTCCTAGAAAACAAATGCACCACTTTAGCTGCTTAATCGGTTTGTTTTCCTTTATAAAAGTGACATTTAAAGGCCTGGGTGAGCTGCATGGTATTGTAATGTTATTATAGGGTGAATTACTGAGTTATAAGTAACTCATTTCTAGTCATATGGAAACTCAGCAGCTGTCTGATCTTTATATAGCACTGCCCTGAGCACCAGAAACCAGCTTCACACTCACACGCATGCATACACACAGAGATCTTTCACTCTGTTCCGAAGCTCACAGCATGAACTCAAAGAGCTACGCGTATTGTACAATCGTGTCCTAGGTCAGGTGAAATTTCTGCATTCAAATCTGCACTTTTTTATGCATTTCTTTTCATTTCCCTGCCCAACACACACTTCTGACCTTTCATGCTGAGCCAGTGGGTAATTACAGCCCTAAGGTGTAACTCTCCAAGTGGGAGAGAAAGAATGAGAGCGGCTGAGGAGAAACACATTAGGAAATGGAAGGAACAAAGAGGAAAGCGAATGCTGTGTGATCTGTTTTACTCTTAAAAACAAAGGATGCCTAAATGCTTCTTGCCTCTGATTTGTGGTCTAAAACAGATTTGATTGATGTAAAACCATTACAGCTTATGGATGTTCTTTTAAGAACAGGCTCTTGACCATCTTACATCTCATTTGCAAAAGGTTCTTCTATTGAAAGGTTATTTATGAACCAAAAGTGGTTCTTCTACATGTTGGATTGGATGCACTCCAAAGAACCTTTTTTCCACGTAGGTCAGAAATGGTTTTGAGTAAGAACAAAACTTTGGTGTACCAATGTGCAACTGTGACCCAGGGATTAACCCAGACTGCTAAAAGGTAGTAGTAGGTAGTGAAGTTAGCTGTCAAGCTAGCCTAATGCTGCTGAACGTCTACACCTCAGTGTACACATGCCATGTCTTAATTCACACACTCCTCTGTTTTAGTTTTTGGTGAGAATGCAGTATCACTGGTATAAATGATTTGGTTCTGCGCCTTTCTGGCACCCTTTTTTTAAGAATGTGAGAATGCTGTATTCGTTTTTATTAGTCTCTGTGTTACTGGGGAATAGAAGCAGCCAAATGACAAAAGATGATTTTGGGTATTTGTACCGATAGTTCCCAGTCTAGGAAGTTTTGATGGAAAATAGGCAAATATTAATTCCAATATTAAATGAAAACTAAAGGATGTATTAAATAAATACATAAAAAAACACACAAAGAAGACTATACATGCCTGGCAGACAATATGCCTAGTTAAGAGAACAGCACATAATCTAAAACTCTAGTCAAGTCAAGTCAAGTCAAGTCAAGTAGTTTTTTATTGTCATTTCAACCATATACAGTGGTGTACCGTACACAGTGAAACGAAACAGCGTTCCTCCAGGACCAAGGTGCTACATAGAACAATAAATACAATAGATTTACAAGACAATTTACAATATACAAAACAGCAAACAATAAATACAGGGAGGGAGCAGATAGCCCACTGGTAGTGGGAGCAGTAAAGTGCAGTTATGTCCATTTTTTTAAGATGAACATTGAACATTGTTTTTAGCAGCAGTTATGTCAATATTGGTATAAGTGTAAACATTTACTCCTTAAGTTTATGTGTAGACAGATTTAAAAGATGAGATTGTGTGTGTGCGTTCAGTCAAGTCGTGTGCAATTATTCAGACCAGATTCAACAAGTCTGGTTGTTAAGGAGTCTGATGGCTTGGGGAAAGAAGCTGCTGCACAGTCTGGATGTGAGGGCCCGGATGCTTCTGTACCTCTTTCCAGACGGTAGGAGGGTGAAGAGTGTGTGTGAGGGGTGTGTGTGGTCATCCACAATGCTGTTTGCTTTGTGGATGCAGCGTGTAGTGTAACTGTCTGTGATGGTGGGGAGAGAGATACCGATGATCTTCTCAGCCGTCCTCACTACTCGCTGCAGGGACTTGCGATCCGATACAGTGCAGTTCCCAAACCAGGCAGTGATGCAGCTGCTCAGGATGCTCTCGATGGTTCCTCTGTAAAATGTGGTGAGGATGGGAGGTGGGAGATTTGCCTTCCTCAGCTTTCGCAGGAAGTAGAGACGCTGCTGGGCTTTCTTGGTTATGGTGCTGGTGTTGAGGGACCAGGTGAGATCCTCTGCCAGGTGAACTCCAAGGAACTTGGTGCTCTTGACGATCTCCACAGTGGAGCCGTCGATGTGTAGTGGAGAGTGGTCACACCTTGTCCTTCTGAAGTCAACAACCATCTCTTTCGTTTTGTCTAAGTTCAGAGACAGGTTGTTGGTTCTACACCAGTCCGTTAACCGTTGCACTTCTTCTCTGTATGCTGACTCATCATTCTTGCTGATGAGACCCACTACCGTCGTATCATCCGCAAACTTGATGATGTGGTTCGAGCTGTGCATTGCTGCACAGTCGTGAGTCAGCAAGGTGAACAACAAAGGACTGAGCACACAGCCTTCGGGGGCCCCAGTGCTCAGCGTGGTGGTGCTGGAGGTGTTTCGTCCAATCCGGACTGACTGAGGTCTCCCAGTCAGGAAGTCCAGGATCCAGTTACAGAGAGAAGTGTTCAGGTCCAGTAGGTTCAGCTTTTCGATCAGGTGCTGGGGAATGATTGTGTTGAATGCTGAACTAAAGTCTATGAACAGCATTCGAACATAAGTGTCTCTATTGTCCAGGTGAGTGAGCGACAGGTGAAGGGTGGTGGATATGGCGTCGTCCGTTAAGTGGTTGGGACGGTACGCAAACTGCAGAGGGTCTAATGAAGGAGGCAGCAGGGTCTTGATGTGCCTCATGACAAGCCTCTCGAAGCACTTCATGATGATGGGTGTGAGTACAACGGGACGGTAGTCATTGAGGCAGGACACTGAAGACTTCTTCGNTGTACTCTAGAGTTACATACAGAGTTTGCAACATATTACCAATAACAATATGGCCTAATGATGACTGAAATATAAACCTTAGCACAAAACACTGTACTGCTGATGGTATTATTGGCAACTCCAATATAACTTTCACTGTAGTCCCTGTACTGCGACTGCAAACTCCAACGTAACTAACAAAATAAACAGTGCTAAGTGACAGAATGGAACACAGTACTGTGATATACCACATATACCTTCAGCAAACCACTAGCACTTCACAATGTGAACTAGTACAAAAATCAGCCTCTGCACCCTGGAAGCATAAGCATGGGGAAAATCCCCACCAACAATGGACACATCCTGGTTTAGTCTACCTAAAATATGTTTATTAATAGGTTTATTAATAGGTAAAATAGCCATTTAAAGAGGCTTATTGATGGACAAAACTTGGTATAATTTGATGATTATGCATCTATGACTCATTGTTAGTAAGGATGGCTCTGGACACACAATTCGGAAACACGTTTTAGTGGAGGACCCTTCTCTCAGCCTTGCATCTCATCTAATGACATCACTTTCTCTGGACACAGCTTGTACCAATATCTCAATATCTCTATACCAATATCTAATAATACAAAAAAAGGATACCTTGTTCACTACTTGGCTACATCTGTCTTCAGCTGATATACCAGAGAGTACAGAGCTCAGCCTTGCACACACACTTCTACTGCAGTCACTTTGGTCAGAGTTTACTTTTTTATGAAGGAGCTATGGCCGAGTGGACATTAATGTAATGGTGAGAGTGTACGGAGAGTGCAGTTGGTGGTGTCCCAAATATGAAGAGCTTGATGAAAAATAAAAACTACAGCTTGTTCAACATAACTGCATAAGGGATTAACCCTAAAGTGCAGACTCTGCCCCCAGCTGCTAATCCTGTCTAACGTTAACCTGGCCGAGTACCGAGGACCTAAATGTCCTCTCTCTATGATAATGTATAAGTTTCATTTTCATTATCTCTCTGAGACCCAGAGAGCATTACTACATATCATTAGATTTGAGTAATACCTTCATAACAACAAATGAAGCTTCATGCCTGACTTTATGATGTTCTGTATATACATAGTTATGAGATTAATGTTGTAAACTTATGAGAAATACTGTAATTATTGGCATGACTGACTGATTAAAATGTGATATGATCTGTAAGTCATACAAATAAATACAATGGAAAACATAATGTCATGGCACTTATATACTGTCATGAGTTTATATAGATTTATAGAGATTATATAGATTTTATTTAGTACTGTGAGTCATCATGACATCAACCACTATGGCATATGTCATGGCCATTAGCAGTAGTAGTAATGTACCACTGAGTGCGTAATACTGAGTTACTTGCACTCGGGTAATCAGATAATGGGGAAACTCAAGGTCTACATGAATCAGGCAATAATCAGATTTCTGCTTTGCAACCGGCCAGTAATCTCACAGAATAAGACGTGGCATGCACATAATAACTGAAAATACCCTTGTAATGCTCTTACTGAGCCTTATTATTAACTACTAATAATTACCTGACTCCTAATTACTACTAAGTTAAATTAAGCATTTTAAGCTGAGCCCTTTTGAGTGTTAGACATCATGATCTTTGTGCACATAGCTTGAATGAGCATTTACAATAATAGCAACTCATACATTATCATAAATAACTCAAAAATGCAAACCAAAAAAGTGCACAGGAAAATGTTTGAACAGCCAGTTAATTATCAGCTACTGGCTTGATAAGACTCAGTAAGAGCATTACATGGCATACTAAAGATACTTAAGTTACAAAAAAAAAAAACACAATTCTGATTATCTGCACCTCACAACAGCACACGGTTGAATGCGGCCCAATCAATAGACATTTCAAAAGTACTTCAGAAGAAAAATAAGTCTAAGCTGATAAGATAAAACAGTGGCCAAAATATTTCTAAAGGCTTTGGCCTCCATCGGTTCAGAGTCACGCAAGTGGTTTACAAATAGATGAAAGCACTGCAGCTACTCCCTCTAGCAGGGGATCTTCTACAAGGTTCAGTGCAAGGGCACATGAGAAAAATGCTGAACATAAGGTGATGTTTTTAATAGGTTATTAACCTGCAAGGCTCAAGCAGATGAAATTCTGCATTTCATAATGGCCAGGTCATTGGTCCCATTGCAGAGTTGTATCATGCTTGAAGAAGGCCGTTTAAGCAAGGCGATCCATGAATATACTGGCCAAAATAACACTTAACCATTGCAGAGGTCTGATCAGCATATATAGAAAGAGTTCGGTTGAGGTTACTGACGAAGAAGTTTCTTCTAGTTAATCAGTGGTGTGGTTCAGATTTTTGATTTCTTTGTTAAACAAGAACTTCTTTCTTTGTTTTTATGATTTAAAAGATCAGACCATATCTGAGGAGTCATTCATGAGGAAGTCCAAATAACTACAAGGGATTCACCAACATTTTTCACCAACAAAATTGAACAACATTTGGATGTCTTTGTATTTCCTTTGTGCTAGTCGCTGCTCCTTCTCGGCATGTAAATGATGTTTTTTTCTGTTTCATCAGCTACAGCAGCGATACATATCCTTCCACACAGTCCGACCCCTCCATCCAAAGGTTTTAAAGCAGAACTGGAGAAGTATACAATAGAGTTGAATATATAGAGTAACAGCATTATTTTGCCCCTTCAGGCTCAGCACACATGTGCATGCTGGAAGAGAAACCCAGTCTAGCCATTTTGGGTGCCCAGGGAGGTCTCAGGTTAATTTCCTATGTGGGACAGAGGAGAGTGAATCTGATTTGTGCAGTACTCGGTTGTATTTGAAACATGCCCCTCATTGTCCAGAATGTAAAGGAATTTCCAGTTCAGTGGTGCAAAATATTCAGGCTATAGTGTCCTCTAAAAATCCAGGCTAGAGTGTAAGCAAGGTTTAAGCCAGATTAATCTTTTCTCTTTCCTCATTCTTCTGCCTACGCCTCTCAGCTTGCAGACCCTGAACACATTCCTGTAGACCAGAGGTCTTCAAACTATGTGGACTGTCTGGGAGGGCCTGAAAACTGCTTAGATTACTGCTGCTGTGTCGGATTTTCAACGCTATTCGTAAGGAAGATAAAGGTTACCAGGAACAATAAATTATGAAAATAAAATTTTGACTGATATGGGCAATATTTATTAAGCTAAATGTACAGAAGTCTCTCAGTAAGGCATTGGGCCACCATGTTTGCTAACACAACATGCCAGAGACGTCTCAGCATGGAGTTGTAGAGGTTCCTAATTGTGGCCTGCGATAATCCATCCCATGCAACTTGAATACAAAAGTGGAGCCGAGTATGAAACTTGAATCTTTCACATGTCTCACGATGTCAAATCTAGTTGGGTACCAAGTCTCACTCCTGTCGGTTGATTCCATCTGGGTGCAGCTATTTGTGCAACTATTGCTTTCATGATGAGTGTATTTCATAATTTTATATATCTTCATAAAGTTATTTTGGACCACTATGTACAGTATATCTCATATGTATTTTTATGAAGCTCTTGGGGTCTTGGGGGCTCTAGGCAAATGTCTACTCTGTCTAGTGCAAAGACTGCTCCCGGTAATGCTTTATAAGTAGTGTTCAAAATACACTGCTCAAAAAAATTAAAGGAACACTTTGAAAACACATCGGAGCTCAATGGGAAAAAATCATGCAGAATATCTTTTCTCATATGGGCTGGGTAATGTGTTAGGAATGAAAGGATTCCACATCGTTTGATGGAAATGAAAATGATCACCCTACAGACGGTTGAAATCAAAGCCCCCCCGAAAATCAAAGCAAAAGAATGATGCAGCAGGTTAGTCCATTTAACCGAAATTCCATTGCAACTCAAAATGGTACTCACTAGTATGTATGGCCTGCACGTGCTTGTATGCATGCCTGACAACGTCGGGGCATGCTCCTAATGAGACGACGGATGGTGTCCTGGGGGATCTCCTCCCAGATCTGGACCAGGGCATCACTGAGCTCCTGGACAGTCTGAAGTGCAACCTGGCGGCGTCAGATGGACCGAAACATAATGTTCCAGAGGTGTTCTATTGGATTTAGGTCAGGCTAGCGGGAGCCAGTCAATGGTATCAATTCCTTCATCCTCCAAGAACTGCCTGCATACTCTCGTCACATGAGGTTGGGCATTTTCGTGCACCAGGAGGAACCCAGGACCCACTGCACCAGCGTAGGGTCTGACAATGGGTCCAAGGGTTTCATCCTGATGCCTAATAGCAGTCAGGGTGCCGTTGTCTAGCCTGTAGAGGTCTGTGCGTCCTTCCAGGGATATGCCTCCCCGGACCATCACTGACCCACCACCAAACCGGTCATGCTGAATGATGTTGCAGGCGGCATAACGTTCTCCACAGCGTCTCCAGACCCTGTCACGTCTGTCACATGTGCTCAGGTGAAACCTGCTCTCATCTGTGAAAAGCACAGGGCGCCAGTGGTGAATCTGCCAATTCCGGTGTTCTACGGCAAATGCCAATCGAGCTCTACGGTGCTGGGCAGTGAGCACAGGGCCCAGTAAAACATGTCGGACCCTCAGGGCACCCTCATGAAACCTGTTTCTGATTGTTTGGTCAGACACATTCACAGCAGTGGCCTGCTGGAGTTCATTTTGTATGGCTCTGGCAGTGCTCATCCTGTTCCTCCTTGCACAAAGGAGCAGATACCGGCCCTGCTGAGGGGTTAAGGACCTTCTACGGCCTTGTCCAGCTCTCCTAGAGTAACTGCCTGTCTCCTGGAATCTCCACCATACTCTTAAGACTGTGCTGGGAGACACAGCAAACCTTCTGGCAATGGCACGTAATGATGTGCCATCCTGCAGGAGTTGGACTACCTGTACAACCTCTGTAGGCTCCAGGTACCGCACCATGGTACTAGTAGTGATGCTGAAGCAAGCCAACTGCAAAACTAGTGAAAAATCAGTCGGAAAAGATGAAGAGGGACAAAATGTCAATGACCTCCACCTTTTAAACCATTCCTGTTTTGGAGGGCGTCTCATTGTTGCTCCTCTAGTGCACCTGTTGTTAATTTCATTAACACCAAAGCAGCTGAAACTGATTAACAACCCCCCCCTACTACTTAACTGACCAGATCAATATCCCAGAAGTTGAACTGAGTTGATGCTATGCTCTGATTAAAAAGTGCTCCTTAAATTTTTTGAGCAGTGTATATTGCCAGTGCCAGTGCAAGTAACTCAGGCCCAGGTTGCATAATGACTAACAAATCTGCTTACCCATAAACACCATCTGAACCATGCTATAACTTCTTTATTATATAATTATTTTTTATAATACTATATATTATATTTTTACTTTTATTACTGAACAGAAACTAAGACACATATTGATAACCTTAAATAACAAATACTCTCCCACCCATCCTTTATTATAGCCCAGCCATATTTTTATTAAATCCCAAAATCACAACAAATTACAATATAACCTTGCCTAAGGTCTGACTATGTGTGTTAAATTGTTTTTTCAATGTTTGGACTAATTAGGTTAAACTGTCAGGTCATTAAGATTGTAGGTTTATAATGTCATTATAATGTTTCTTAGTTTTGTTTTTCTTAGTTTCTGACAGACACAGTGACATTATAACACTATTTCTAGACTCTATAGGTTGTGAGATTAAGTATAATACAGTAGGTTATGTTTAAGTTATAATACATTATGTAATTCCTAATGCATTGTGCACACAGCTATAAAGTGTAATTATTTTCAATTAATATTTATTACCATGTTTATAATGTCTTATGGCTTTGTTATAACATGTAATGAATTTGTTAATATTTTCTTATAGGCATGATATTCATAGAATGTGTTTCCTTTGTTCTTAATCTTTATTTTTAAACATGTTGAAGTGGCAGCACTGATGTAATTTTGTCTACATAGAAGCAGTGAACATTATCCTCATTGATAACTTACATGAACAGGATAATGCTTAACAGCTATTACACACCGAGCGGGCACTTCATCAGATAGGCTACACCTTCTTGTACCTACACAAGTCCACTTTATCAGCTGCACTTACCATACAAGAGCACTTTGTAGTTCTACAATTATACCTGTTTCCAGATGCAGCGGGGCTGCTGGAGTGTTTAAACACTGTGTCCACTTACTGTCCACTCTATTAGACACTCCTACCTTGTTGCTCCAGGTTGTAGATATAACGTCAGATACGACAACTCATTGCTCGATAGTTTTGGTTTGTGGACTATTCTGAGTTCAACAGTGACAATGAGGTGTTTACAAGCTCCAGCACAGATCCCAAAATCAATACATGGGTTTCTGAAGGAGGGTTAAAATTGATTTAAAAAGCCAATATCCTACTTTTTGCCTGTATTTTGCCTGTAAGTTTGTGTGGTTTTACGCACCAAAAACAGTCAAATGTTTTTACATGACCACTTTTCTTCACCAGCCTCTATTAGAATCAACCATCACTCAGAAATAAACAGGCTGTTTTTGTTACTGTGTCTTTAAGACTGATATGTTACATGTAAATTGGATCTGCTCTGATAGGCCGCACTGTACTTTGATTCAGTCAAAAAGCACTCAGAGCCGTATGACATTTGTGCATGTGAGCAATTTCTTTTTGACTGCCACTGTATTTAGAGCAACATATCTAAGCTCTGTAATACTATGTGTTCTGGGAATCAGTGGGCCTCAATCATTTTAACAAAGGGCCACTACTGATCACATGGATTAGAAGCTTTTGTTGCAACCAATCAGTAACATTTCTGAATCAAGTAAATACAGCATTGGCTGATGATGAGTGATAGTTCAAGGCCTCTGATAGGCGTTTATCAGTAAGAATGGATACTGGCTACTGCATTTGACATTCCAAGCATTTATTTAAGGGCTATTTTAATAAAACGCATACGAATTGTCAATGCAGTGGTTGTGGCATTTCATCAGTACCACCAAAGGCATGAGTCCAAATAACCATTATGCAGACAAAACCAGATAAAACAGTTTATCAAAATATCATTTTAGCACCCCGGTGTTTACTCTGAGTGTGAAATATGAAGCTCATGACTTTTTATTGTGACCAAACCTCATTACTGCTATAGGTTAAGCAGTATATAAATTCCAAAGGCATGATTGCCAAGAGAAGAAATGAAAGAAGTGCTGTTATATATAATAAGCTCAAGGCCCAGAGAGAGAAGGGTGAGATGAAGCCTGTCGTATTTCTCCAGGCTCTTTTTTATCCCTCGTTGCTGTGGTAGCGGCACAGCCTACAGCTCTGAAGAGGAGCCCTCTGAGCAATCAGAAATCAAAGCTTTCAATTACAGCAATAACAATGGCAACACACGCAGCAATTAGCGGCCCTGAGCGCATCACTAACATACTTAGCCTGTGTTACAGTGACCTCTGCTAGAGCTAAGTTAGTTACTGGGAGCCATGCTCTCCTCTTGAGCATCATTAGCATGTTTGTGTTGACCCCTGTGAGGGAAATTTCAGTCTAATTAAGGCATTTTAATTGTGCCGCCTCTATTGTTCCTCCTGGCTCTAATCCGCAGCGTCTAATCCTCGAACTGTCTGTCTTATTTCCCCTGATGACAGAGTGGTGAGTTTAACAGCATCTCTCTCTCACCATGTCCATGTCAGAGTAACTTTTGGGGATTTGATAAGCAATGGCCTCTCATAACTAAAGTAGGCAAACAGTCTGAAAACATTGTCAGTTCTGCAGAAAGCCTTTAAGACAACACTGAGGACCAAGAGCCATCTCCCACCTCTGTATCTCTCTCTGTCTTTCTCTCTCTCTCCTGATCTCCATACTGTGTGGAATATGTGATGACTAAGACAGTGAGCTGTGGCAGTGCATGTGTAATTACAGAGATTTCACCACTCTTAATTAAAAAGCTGAATGATAAGCTCTCCTCAGTGGTCCTGCATTGGTCATAATTACAGCAGTTCTCTGAGAGTGGAGTGATTAAAACTGCACGATATGAAACTCACCTTAATGAAAGGCCACAGTGGTCACTGACACTGAAAATCAGAGAAAAACAGACAATAAACTATAATGTAGGACTAACAAGATGCTCTGGATTGTGTAAAGTGTGCTTTACAAAAACTAAATCCTTCATTTACTGAAGGGGCATGACCACTGTGATATTGGTTTTATGTTAGAAAACATTCTATGACAAAAATGATCAACTGATACAATGCTGCTTGTCTAAATATGCAGCCTCTGTGCTGCGGAAGCTCCAAGTTTACACAGATGAAACTTACTGGCCCAATGAGGACAAAATTGGCTTACCTATGAACAATCAGACTGCAAATCTAAAGGAAAGCTGTGAAAATGGACACCAAAGAGCCTTCTACAGAAAAGTTATAGATATGGAAAAGGCTACAAAATAATATTTATAATGAATAATAGCAGTAATGGCAGTAGGTTGTTTTCAGTCACATAATTCTGATGACCCACGTGCAGGAAGTGAAAAGCAGAATGGACAAGATGGAGGCAAGAAGCCTTTATTGTACTAGCTTAGACAATATTATGAGAGAATGCTACAAACATATGTTGAAGATAATGTTTATGTTATGAAGAGCAATTTTAGACTCCTTTCTACTAAAAACCCAAATGAAAACATACAAAAATTTTAAGACATACAACTTGTTTGTTAGTGTTTAGGTCGATCCTGGTACCTACCATAATCATGCTGAAAGCATCTGATAGTGATATATAGAAAGTCACATTCTGCCCTAATTGTGCCATAGACGGCATTTATTCCGTATTTTAAATTGTTCTCTGACATCTACATGAAAGGTATGTGACTTTGGTTGGGTTAAAAAAGTGACCAGATGTGGTTTCACACACCCATTGATGAGCTATTGGCTCTTTTACGGTGCATTCATGATTAGTTTGGTTAGAATTAGGTTGGTTTAGAAGCATCATGTCAAACACACAAGGGCAGGAAAATAAATTGAACCTTGGCAACACAAAGTAAATTAAAGTTGTTACTCACTATGAAACTTTCAGTTTAAGATGATCTGCTTTAACTATCAAACAGTGAGTAAAATCACACAGTGTGCCTGCTACTTACAGGTTGTTGTTGGGGCTGGGGCTGTGACGGGAATGCTTAGGTACCCTAAGCCCGCATTCTGCAGGCAACATGCACAGTTATCTTCTAACTAACTTAATAACGCGATACTCAGAACATCCAGAAGACCCAGCCCTCACTCACCAACTCACTCAGTGAATAATTTAGCTTGAAAAATCACCTAAAATCCTAAAACTACCTCTCTGCTTTTATCCTTCATTTTATTACAAAGGGTTAAAAAAGCGACATGACTCACACATCACATTACTTCCAACTCTCCTTTACTGACCAAGGTGGATGTCTGACCACCCACCAGCCAGTAATCCAGCTCCAAAAACCATCCAAAATCCATTCACTACTGTTATATTAGCTCTCTGTTTTTAGCCTTCAAATTGTAAACAAAGGGTTAAAATAGCAGTGCAGTGTTGTCTGGATAACAGCATGTGTTGCTCTAAAACCCATATATATTGTTCAGCATTAATGGAGGCTTCACAGATGTGCAAGTCACCCATGCAATGTGCACTAATGAGCCCCCCATACCATCACAGGTGTAAGCTTTTGAACTGCGTGCTGACAACAAGCCGGATGGTCCCTCTCCTCCAGAGGACGCAGCATCCATAATTTTCAAGCAGAATTTAAAATTTTGATTTGTTGCACCACAGGACACTTTTCCACTTCACCTCTGTCCATCCTAAATGAGCTTGGGCTCAGAGAATGCAGCGGTGTCTAGATCCTGTTTATACTGTATATAGTTTCTTCTGTGCATGGTAGTTTTACTTTGCATGTGTGGCTGCAGTGATGACCTGGGTTCACAGACAGCGGTTTTGTTTTTGGAAGTGTTCCTGAGTTGATGCAGTGATTTCCACTAGAGAATCATGTCTATTTTGATGGCGTGCCATCAGAAAACCTAAAAAAGATCACAGCCATCCAATACTGATTTTCAGCCATGTCTCTGCTTACAGAGAATTCTCCTGATTCTCTGAACCTTTTAATGAGAATATGTACGGTAGATGATGAAATGAAAGTTTGTTATTAGTTTGCTGTTTCATGTTATTCTTGAATTGTAGCACTCTTTGCCTGTGCAGCTCTCTGAGAATTCATTTTTATACCCAATCATGTTACTGATCTGTTGCCAATTAACCTAATTCATTCTGAGAAGTTCCACTTGGTGTTTTATTCATTTATTTATTCTTATTGGAAATAAGCATATTTTTTTCAAGAAACAATAAAAGTTCTCAGTTTCAACATTTGATATGTTGTCTTTCTACTACTTTCAATTAAATACAGGGTTTAAATGATTTGCACATCATTGCATTCTGTTTTTATTTGTTTTGCTTGGCGTCCCAGTTTTATGGCAACACAGTTATAGGATATACAGTAGGTTAAAACATCTTTTGCACAATTTAATTAAAGCATACATTGATTGATTCTGATTCTGATTCTGAATCTGATATATTTGTGTTTAATCCAGATTAAACACAAATATATCAGATTCACAATCAGAAAAAAATCATGTGAATCATCACTGCAAAAAATCATGTGAATCACCATTTGCTTAGTGCTACAAACATCACAAAGGGGTGCTACCAGAAAGTAGCATTATGTTTTTCCCCATTTTCGACAGAATTTTAACATTTGTAACCCGAACTGAAGGCCTTTCCTAGTCACAGTTCACTGCTGATTACCTTACGAATACTTACCTTAGGTACTTACATGCAGAAACACACACACACACACACACAAATATATATGGGACATTTATTACTTAGATGTATATGCATAATACATATACTTTGGGTGTCCAATGAAAAAACAAGTATCTCCAAAATGGCATTTTACAGGAGAGGGCAAAAACTAATGTAATTAACGTAAAGTCAATGGAACCAGACCAAGCGATTCTGGGCCATTTCTGTTGGTCCATTCCTCATGAAATGTAAACGGCAACTGCTGTGTTCAAATGCACAAAAGTAAAAATTGACAAAAAATTATAAACATGTTTTTCTTTGTACAGAAATATACATAACCTCTCTGTGTGTATGTGTATTCAATGGACCTCTAGTGCATTGAAGGCTGTGCTAATGAGTCTGCCTTTGAACAGTGTGTTTCTGAGGGCAGAGGAACATCATGCACACACACTCACACACTAGGAGCCACTGGGGCTGAGGTGAAGGTCATAGTAATCATCTTTAACCCTTTAATCTCTTGGCAGGTGTTAACCAGGTCATTAAACACCTTCTGTCCAGCAGTGTGAGGTGTGAAAGTGCCGATGGGGGAATAAACAGTACATCATCACATAATAAGCCCTACACTCTGCTAGGTTTGAGTTTATCTGCAGTGGTCACTCATTACTTGTGTCAGGTTTGGATAAAATCACCCATATTTATAATTTCTGAAATACTCTATTGTGTTTCTGCTGCATCTGCATCTGATTGCCAATGCACAATAATTTCCCTTTACTTAGAAAATTACATAAAACCTGCTGACCTGTTCAGCACCTGCTCATCGAGATCAGCACTGTGTTAACAGGTTTACAGAGAAAAACATCAGAATTACTATCCATAGTAATTAACCATACAGCTCAGATGTGTCAGATACAGATCAGTCTGAAAAATGATGCAGCATTGTCTGAAAATCGCTTTCTTTTCCCTTTTGGGCCTCAGTTCCTGTACAAGCTTTCAGTTTCAGTACAATCACATTTCCATCGCCATTCTTAAGATGTTCCCCAAGACTTTGGGGCTTTCAGCAACCTGTAGTCTTTTTGGTGAGTCCTACTGAGCCCATGATTACAGCACCTTCCCACTACATATGAAAAACACACAAAGAAGTGTCTAGCAGTAAAGAATGCTTTTCTGTTATGTTTTCCTGAGCAGTTCAATTAGATTGGGCAACCTTAATTAACACAAGAACTTGATCTCAATCATAGATAAATTAGTTGGGTGCAGAGATACAGTAAAGATATAGTTAATATCTTAGCTTTTAGAAAGAAATTAAGGTCGCTGAACTCAGCAGAATGACTACTTAATAAATCCAGAAATGTATCAGCTCCTACGCTCCTAGGCTTTTTGTGGCTGGTGCATGGAATCTCTTATTATTATAATTATATAATTATTATAACAGACTGATTATAACACAGGCTGAAGGTGTCCTAATGAAGTTAATATTACACTATAACATAATACAATAATATAATTCAAAGCAAATTTTGGTGTTTGGATTTAGGTAAAGGTGTTTGCTCTCACAGCTTCAAGCCTGGCTGGGCACTTTGCCTGCCTAAGACTGACATGCTGCTATTGTTGAGATACAGAATGTGTGTGTGCATTTCAATACAAGTACAGTTAGTATTTAAACATTAAAGCTGGAATAGGTGATTTTGTAGAAACCAGCCAGTGTAAGCTAGTCCTAACAGAGAGCATTGTGGGGAGGTGCTCTGTTCAAAGCCTGAATAGACTAACAAGATAAATACTGAATTATGTTGGTTATTCCATCAAGAAGGCCTGGTCCATGCTCTGCTTTATTTCCAGACTCACCAAGGAACACAGCAAAACAACAGGCACACTCACTATTGGCCTCCCCTCGCTAGAAACTAAACATCAACCCCCCCAGATCCTCTGTATCCAGGCTCTTCAAACATAAAAGTCCATAAAATTAAAAGTGAACCTAATACAGTCAGACATTTCTCTTCTTTTCAGACTGAACTACTTAGAGTGCAGCACTGCGACGCGGCAAAACCGTCAAACAGCACAGCTCAAAGCTACAATGCAGACAGATTACATACAAGATAAACACAGCTAGCTTACTTACACCTACAGCTTGGCTGTATGATGGACTCCACAGAAGCGCAACTATACACCTGCAGAGCATGTGCATGTGGGCAGGTTGTGAGGTAGGTAGCTAGACAGGCAGGTAGACCATCCAGTCATTTCATTCATTCTGGATGAAATGATTGGATTTTTACTGTCCTGTGGCCTCCACAGGTTTTTTGTTCTTTTTACTGTCAGTACATTTGATTTATTGATTCCTATTGGGATGTAATGACTATTTCAAGAAATATAAACAACATATCTAAAACAAATCACCTACTTCAGCTTTATTACCTCAGGTGAAATGAAAGCATACATGTTTATTTAATTTCTGTCTGGTTCATTTAGTTTATGTGCTTTTGATTGGCCACACATTGGAATAAAGTAATGTAACAAACATTGTTTCCAATACTGGTAATTTCTTCTGTCAAAAAGTTATGTTTTGCTGTTGTTTAACAACTGAGAGGAATGATACAAGTATGGTAAAAAACAGCATTGTAAAATGCTTTTAACCCAACCAAACTGTGCAGGTGGAACTACCACAAATTAAGTTAGGATTCATTTGGATTCATTCAGATTCAAGGTTGCATTGGAAGATGCTCAGTAAATGAACCCTAAACCATAACCATAACCAACCAAAAAACAATACAGTACAGACAACAACAATACAATACAGGACAGACTGCAGAAAGTGCAACGTGCAAGACAGTACAATAAATACAATAAATATAAATATGACTCAAATTTTAACAGGTAGGTATTGGTTAATAAGGTGCATAGAAGGTGCATAGAAATTTAACATGTTGTGATGTTATATGCAGACAGCATACCACGCGCATGAAACATGAAACACAGCACAGAGGTAGTAAAGTGTGGAATGTATAAATAAGATAAATAAGATGCAGAGAGATTTAAAATGCTATGGGTCGTGGGGAGAGGGGGGGTGGGGTTAGTTCAGTCTCTGTTGTTTAAAAGTCTGACTGCTTGTGGGATAAAGCTATTGCAGAACCGTGCAGTGACAGCACGGATGTTCCTGTACCTTCTGCCAGACGGCAGCAGTGAAAAAAGTCCATGTGAGGGATGAGTGGGGTCCTTCACAATGCTGATGGCCTTACGGGTGCAGCGTGTAGTGTGAATGTCTGTGACAGAGGGGAGATAGAACCCTATGATGGGACCACGTGAGGTTCTCTGTGATGTGGCCGCCGAGGAACTTTGTGCTCTGGACGATTTCCACAACAGAGCCATTGATGTTCAGGGGGCGTGGTCGCCTCGCACTCTTCTGAAGTCAACAACTATCTCTTTGGTTTTGTCCGCATTCAGAGAGTTGGTTCTGCACCAGTCCGTTCATATATTGGTTATTTATTAATTTGTGGTAGTTCTATTAATTAATGAAATGAAGTTGAAAAAACATTAAATATTTTGCAATGAAATAAAAGTCTAAGCAAGCATAAGAAACACTGCATTTTTAATCTTTAATTTTTCCATACTGTCCCAACATTTTCCAATGTGGGATTGTACATCTACTACCATCAAAGACAAATTACTATTATTATTTGTCTTTCACGCTAGCTTGCTGATACGCAAGAAGTGGCATCACCTACCATGTATTTAGATAATTATGGAACCTTTGCGCTATGTCCTTGCTGCAGGATATTAGACGAAACTAATGGAGCTGCTGTCATATTAACATGCGTGACATAAATTCAGCTTATTTGCGGTGGCTAATTAATGCTGGTTTAGGCATTAGGAGTAAACGATTTCATTACACAAGCATATAAACATGGCACCTCCTGGAGTTTTCCATTGCTATTTACACTACAAACACTCTTAAAGCTAAGCTGTCAATCAAATGCTTGGGTAAGCCTAAGGGTCAATATGCTCCACACAGTAGTGAGCAGGCATGAGTTTATGTTATACACCAGCAGAGATCACTAATGACTCAAAAAAGCGACACAGAGACGGATCTGTTGTGTTCTCGTTACCAAAATATTAGCCAATTCAATGGAATGGAAAGACTCTGCAAAAAAGTGTGGAATTGTGCAATGACTGTAAACACTAGGGACTTGCTGTTAGAAAAAAATCAGCTCAGTTTCCCTTAGAATTATGTAGTGACACCTGTCAAAAAGGCAGAAGAGGCTAATATTGCTAGCTTTATATTCAGCTCTCAAGATGCTGCACAGCACACTTAATGATTAGGTAAACAAAAGCATGCAAGGCATATTGTTGATCCAAAGACATCTGGGCGTTTGTGAAGACATAAATAATAAGCTAATTCAAATTCTTGACGGGGCTACACAGGGCGGTGGCATAGGTAGAAGGACATTCTGGGATGCCAGTGAAAAAACAGCAAGACAGTGCACTGACACTTAGCATTGGCATAAACTAAGTCAACAGCTGAACACTCTTCCATATAAAGCTCTTCATATACGTGTTTAAATTAGGAAGCTGAGATGTATACGGTCAAAGAAAAACAACACCTGCAAGCTTAAAAACCCAAATCAAAAAGCATCCTAGGCTAAAGCATACTGCCACAGCAGGCATGGACCAATTTTATCTTTTCCTCGACTTCGTGTGCAAATGCAGACATTTGCTTAAAGCAGTTAAAAAGCTGCACAAACAGTTGCACCCAGGAGGAATCAACTGACAGCAATGAAACTTGGTGGGTAGTTCTGACATCATGAGACATGTGAATGATTCAAGTTTCATGTTTGGCCACTCATTTGACGTAAGCAAGGACGGGCCTTATCGCTTGCGGACATTCAGCGATCGGTGATGCCTTCCATGAGTCATCCTGTTATTATTGCCAGCACCATTGGCAGACAGCTGCGCATTACTGGACTACATGCACGCAGACCGTTAAAATGACTGCCCCTAACACCAGGGTCAGCATCACCAAAGACTGCAGTGGTGTCGTGCCAGACTGCCATGGAGTGACTCTTCAGTGACGAGTCCCGTTTTTGTCTTGGTGGAGACAACCAAAGAATCCGTATGTAAAGGCATGCATCACACGTCCAGAAGGCCTGGTGTCACTCCACCTCCAATCCTACTGCAAAATCTGCAGGAACTGTGGGAGAATATTCAAGCTGCATGGGATGGATTATCACAGGACACCATTAGATACCTCTACAATGAGACATCAGTCATGTTGCTATAGTAAACATGGCGGCCCGATGCCATACTGCGAGACACTCCTTCTGTATGTGTAACTCAATAAATATTCATTTATTGTTCCTGGTAACCTTTATCTACCTTGCCAATAGCACTGCAGTCCCACACTTCTTTCTGGGTGAAACTATTTTTTGATCATAAGTCTACATGTATATATACATACTGAAAGTGCTGCTACTGGGTCAGGAGAAAAGCACACGAAAAATGGTGCTCTCCTGTAAACCCTAAAATATTTAGATATCACAGGGCTTTCTCAGACCATGTCACACGTTTTTACGTATTAATGCCACATGCACGGGGTCCGAGAGAAGCCCCAGAGCTTGAAATTCATGCCTCAAATGCAAAATCAACTTTGGACTGATGAAGATAAAATGACCAAAGTAGATAATTTGTTAACATCCTTGTAAGACATGTGCTTCACCAAGTTTGTACTGAGTTCTCTTTAAGTACCTTTTTCAACACACTTGACATCATCAGATTCGTCCACTTAGGGAAGAGGTCCAAAGCACAACCAACATTACGCACAATTACACAGTTTCCACTGGAGATTTCTCCAAATCCCCAAATCTCACATAAAGTAGCTTAATCAACAAAACCAACACAATTAACCTATTGTATTACATTTGCAGATCTTTATTTAAATATTTATTTGGCTTTGAAAACAGTTGGAAAGTAACATTCTCCACATTCTCTATTGGGATGCTAGGATTTGCTTTTACAGGTATCAAAATTTCTTTACATTTTCCCTTTCAAAGGGAAAATGGCATGATTCACTGAAAGCAAATCAAATTTCATCAATAAGTAACCTTACTAAGTGGGAACACAGACTCCACATGGACGTTTTTGTTCCAGAAAATTTAAGGGTGATTAAGCTTTCTGTTTGTTCTTTGTTCCTAGCAAAACACCATTCATTTTGGGTTTTCCTACACAAAGCTGTTTTCGTTACACAATGCTGTCGAGTGGAAGTGATCAAGGAAGGAGAGTTCTGAACAGATGTGAACAGAATGTGGGTTTACTTGATGGGCACTATGATGATAATGATTTTGATGAGGAGATGCTCCTGAGGCTTTGCGTTTATTTACAGGATGCAGAATGCTGGCTGTGAACACATTACCTCAGGTAAGCAGAATACATAAATCTCCATCTCAACCCTGCAGAAACAGGACAAAACGAGCGGGTGGGCATTTGTATGTATGGTCTTGCTGAAGGCTTTGCAACATGTTCATGAGAGAAGGAGAGCTGAGAGGCAATTGCTAAGGGTTGTTTGGGAGAGGGAGAGAGAGAGAGAGAGAGAGAAAAATGCTGCATTCAAATAGCCTCTTGAAACACTTCACTCCTTAATAAACATTAGACACTGGAGGTTGGGGAACAAAGATCCATTTTTGTCTCCTTAATGAGCAATCTAATTATGTTTGTATGTTGCAAGATTCACTCAACTATAAATATGACAGAATCTTATATTGTCGACAGGGTTGGCTGGGTCTGTATTAACACACTGCCTACTGACAAATATAATCATATTTACATAAGCGCTGTGTGCCGAAATGACTCAAACTCTTTACAGTCCAGACTGGGTGTCATTTACTTTGACTTGGGGTTAGAGTATGTGCCGTGGGTTAGCGTGATTAACCATGACAGAAAGGTTCTGGGGCAGATCTGAGGACAATAGTGGACACAGCAAGACACAGGCCGAGAGGGCAGAGCCTTGTGAGTCAGTGAGGAAGGGAGATGGCCTCAATTACTGCACTGTCCAAACAAACCTACAGGCCTATATACACTCTCACCCACTCACGCTCTCGCTCTTTCTCACTTTCTCGCTTTCTCTCATAACAACTTCAACAGTAAGGGCTTTTCTTACAACATGTGTATGAAATCCAATATTTGTAACTTTTGTGATGTTGCATTAACCTTCTTACCCTTCACTGGAATTAAAGAGCCCAAACCCTGAAGAACAGCCTTCCTCCACCAAAGGTACTATAGATAGTGTTCTCCTGGCATTTACCCTTTAGACTATCAGAACAACCAAAGAACACGCATCCACTCCTCTAGAGTTCAGTGCTTTACACCACTCCAGTCAATGCTAGGCTTTACACACAATGCTTGGCCATGGAAACCCATTTAATTAAGCTCCCAATGAACAGTTTTTGTGCTGATGTTACTTTCAGAGAATGAGCCAATTTCTAGTGTTGTAGTCAAGACCACTAGAGGCGGGCCAGGGTCAAGACCAAAGCCTGGACACATTGAGTCCAAGTCAAAACTATGACCTTGTAGAAGTACAGTCTGAGTCAAGCGTGAGACCAGGAGAACATGAACAAACAATAACACCCAGTTAAGCAGTCATGAAAAGGATCAGTTAGATCTTCAAGCTCGGTTTAATCTGTTTGAAGGTGAGGCTAATATCAAATTCTGATAGAAAAAAAGGTCCAGATTTTTCTTTGGCTGGTCCTAAGAACACCTTAGCCTCAAGTTTTCCCTGAGACTGAGATAAGACCAAGTCAAAATGATACTGAGACTGAGACAAGACCAAGACCATTACTGTACACTTACAGATATTGTTCTCAGGATATTTTTTTATTCTGATGTAGTGTTTAGTAACTGATTTAGTGTTGTATCAATTATTACTTTGCAAACAGTCAATTTTGCTCCACTACATGATGCAGGGCATGCATTTTACACTGCAAAAAATGAAAGAAAATTTGTCTTATATCTGGTTGATATATTTTATATTTTCTCATATTTCTCAGATTGTTGTAAACTTGTTATATGATTATTTAACTTATTTCTAGATTATTACAATGCTATGTAGAAGGAAGATAGAGGTTACCAGGTATAAATGATGATACATTTAGGCTGACATGGGTAATACACATACAGAAGGAGTGTCTCTCAGTATGGCGTTGGGCCGCCATGTTTGCTAATGCAACATGCCAGACTTCTCGGCATGGAGTTGTAGAGGTTCCTAATGGTGTCCTGTGATAATCCATCCCGTGCAGCTGTAATGTTGTTAATTGTAAATTGTAAAACTGTTAATCTTGACAAAAGTGGGACTCCATGACGGTCTGGCACGACACCATTGCAGTCAGTCCTTTTGTTGATGTGGTGATGGCAGTCATTGTAGCAGTCTGCGTGCATGTAAAGCACCCAGTCATGTCCAAATCTAATGTTTGTATAAAATGCTGCCTGCTGAGGGTCCTCTGTTTGGCTATTTTATGAAAGCAAAAAAAAGGCATAGATGTATCCTTCACTGCCTCACACATCCCATAATTCTCTGTGTTAGGAAGAGAAGAAGACACAAGCACTGACACAGTGGAAAATGCTGCCTTCTAAGGAGACAGCGCCGGCAGCAAGGCATCGAGACAGCTTCCTTTTGTTTAAAATCCCTGATGTACCAGTGTACTACCTACCAGCAGAGAACAAAGGGCAGTCATACTTAGGCCTGCAGCATGCTTAACCTTTGACCAAACCTGCTAATGGACCTCTAACATAGTTCCTTAAGTAATAATGAATTCATGACTCATAAGTAGGGGTGATATACTTCAGCTATTGCCTACATCGCTGAACCAACTTGGTTGAGACACAGCAAACAAAATTAACAAACAATTTTCATCATTTCACAAGAGTTTGTATGTGTCTGAAAGCCAGGGAAAGGTAGACCGCATTTCTCTTCCATTATGTCACCGCAGGTTGGCCCATTTCGCATACTTCATTTCTGACAATTCTGAAGTCTCAGCTGGTGTGTCATTCCAGACCTTCAATAACCCACAATCCTGAGCATGCAGCGCTTTGTTTTACAAATCATTCAAAAAATGGTGGAAACAGCTGCGAGTGGGCAAGATGCTAACGTAAGGTTTAAATGTGTACGATTTAAATTGCTTACATCAGTAAGCCATGTTGTGCCGGTACAGCCTGCTACAACCATTTCTGCATGACCAAGTACTGAAGAGGATAATTTGTATACTTGTGTTAGCGTTCTCTTCTACATTGGCTGCAGCCATTACATTGAGACACGACTAGTAGGTGGTAGTAAACACATAATTAAATAATGTAATTTCATTTCAGATGCAAAAACATTTCTTTTGTACAACAGTGCCAAGTAGCTACTGCACTCTTATTATTACTGCCCAAGCTGTTGCCTTTTTACTCCTCCTGGCACTATAACATGATCACTAAAAGCATGAGAATAAAAATTACAGTGGTGCTTTAATGTATCAGCTGCAATATTTAGAATTATGACTTTGTAAAGAGCTTGTTAGTGTAGCACTTGGTAAACTAATTAACATGTTAGCAGCCACAGAAAGGTTATTTTTTTCTCATTTACTTTCCAAACTCCATGGAAACTCATTTACTTTCCATGACTCCACATATCGTTTTAGGTAATTGTAGACATTTGTAGGATTTGTGTGAGTGTCAGCAGAAAAATGCAGTATGTCCCTTCATGGCCATATAAATTCACTTTAGCTAAAACGGTAGCCACCAATTTCAGCTACTGGTTGAATAAATTCACAGTGTAAATGTAAGGAATGTTTAAGTTTTAGAATCATCCCTTTGTAACGAATTCATTAAAAGGAAGCATGTATATTAGCTTAGGGTGGCTAGACATCCCTATTTTCCAGGGACATTCCCCATTTTTGGTGGCACACAGATGTGGCCCCATGTTTAACCATGATTAAAAACACACTGGGAAGTCCTATGAAAGTCCAGCCAGCCAGCGGTGCAGATGGGCAGATGTCTTATGTTGTGCTTGTTTTGGCCAACAGAGGGGGCTGGCTGCTGCTAACCACTTTTAACACTTGCTAGACTAGTTTTAGAGATAATTGCTGTGTAAAACTCCACCACAAGATAGCAAGTATCAAGTGAGTCCACAACATCACCACAAACCTCATTTCAAGACAGGGATTAAAGCAGGAATGGGAGTGCAATACTTCATACTACTAGTTGATAGGTAATTATTTGTGCAAGCATACAATCTACTTGAACGTAGCTACCATGCAAACTACAAATAGTGCATAATTTTTTCAGCCATCCATATATGAAATATAACATAGGGTGATGGAAGGCATCTCTGTCTCTAGTGACAAATCTCACAAAGTCATCAATTTTCATTTCATAAGTCTGCTCACCATACTAGCAGTTATAGAGAAACTGGGTTTAACTGGGTTTGTTTTTACACTCTCAAAAGAAAATGCAAGATTTGCTTTACCCTACATGGTGATTGTAGACGTGTGTGAATGCACAGAAAAATGCAGCACGTCCATGTTTGTACAATTGAGTGTTAGGACATTATGTCAACTAGCACATAAGATAAATTGTGGGATTCCAAACATCAATTCTTCACAACAATTGTCTGGATTTTGCATGTATGAGGAAGAAGATAAAGTGCAAAATAAATTATCAGTAGAATGTATATCATTTTGATTGATGACAAACTATAGAAAATCACAAGGGGTTAAAACATTAACTTCTTATGTGTATTGAGAATGCTGTATTTCAGCTTATGTGCTCATGCAAATACTGCCTATCCAAGATTGAATCAAAATAAACACAAACAACATTACTGAAAAAAAAAGCTGAAAAAATAGCTTCTTTGAAAGTCAAAGGATATTAATCTACTCATATAAGTTCACTGGACAAAAAAGTAGTCACCTTGTGTGTTTAAGGTGGTAGTAACTTCAGGCTCCTACAGACGGTGTTGCACAAGGATGATGGGGTTATAAATACCTGCAGGGTGTGCAACAGGATTCATAGGTTGAGAAGATGTGGTACAGTGGAGGGAATGTCTCGTTCAATGTGTGGAAAATGGGTCCAAAGCAGATGTTAACTACTAGCAAAAACGAGTGGTTGCATTTGGGCGTGCCAAAGGCCGTAGTGTGAAGGAAGTAGCTGTGTCTGCAGGTGTATGGAAGGTGTATACACTATGGCACACCACTACATAAGGATGTTTATGCTGTAAGCAAATCACTATTCACAAAGACTTAAGCAATCTTTGAAACAGCAAAATTATTTAGCTAGTTTATAAACACATACAGTCATCTGAGTCCACATGGACAGAGATTGCAGCAGCAATCTCTAGTGATCAAAATTCAATCTAAAAAACTTAATTAAACGCTCTGTCTACTTTCACATGCGTATTGGCAGTGTGCACTCTGTGTTTGTGTACCCATATGTCCTGAAATAGAGCTTCGCTGTGCTGTAGATTTGCTCCTCTCTCATGCCGGTCTGCAGATTTGATGCTGATTAATCTGGCTTGCACCCAGTACACAGTGTATTAAAAATAGCATGGACAGCAGCATGCTGATTTGATGACAAAAACGTGAGATGCTAGACTCCAGGTAGGCATACTTGTTTTTGACGCTGTCCTAGGTTCAGTTGACCTCACTCAAACCCATATAATGGGAGAACGGTCATCCACCACACCAACACAGTTTAATATGCTTTTGTGCTTTTGCTGACTTCCACACGCAGGAATATGTAGCACCCATGAGATCATGGAAGCAAAAAGATTACTGTGTCCAACCACCAACTTCTTAAAATAGAAGCTGGTGCAGGCATCCTTTGGAAAACCTGCACATTCAGTGATCATACTAATAAAATGTGCAAATTCATTAATTTTTTTCACTTGTGCACATACAGCTTGTTTTCGCTAGAACACAGAAACAACCTTTTATATGGCTGTTCTCGTCTGGACACCATGAAAGGTGGCAATGCCTTGTGGGCAGTTTGTACTCATGAAGTTCATTCTGCAGACTCGCTCTTTCAGCCCTCCAAGGGTTTATCACATGAATTTCACTTGTGCTAATGGAGTGCTGGAGTGGCACATATGATGTGGCCAATAACAATATAGCGTCCCCCTGAGGGGAGGAGTGCTGAGAGAACGGCAGCAGGGGCTTGTTAAAAGGAGTAATGAAACTGGGCCCAGGTGGTGTTCAATCGTGTCACGTAGTGTCAGCATCCCATCCCATGCTTCCGATGATGTAAAACTAGTTAATGATGAGCAAAGCTACAATGTGGTATGGCGATGAGACTTGGGAATCAGGGTTAGTTACTGCATAGCTTTGGGACATAGTAGGTAATAGACGATAGCGAGTTGAACATTTCATTTAATAAATGTTATTGCAGCACTGGCTTTTGCAGTACCAACATGTATATTGTAGAAGGCTGATATAATAGATATGAATGTAATATGATTGAGACCAAAAGTGAATTATTGTTGCCAAAATAATGCAAGCCATTTCACTGTCCATATATAATATATTGTAAGCCATAGGTATAGGAATATTACCACCACTGATTCAATTACAAGTACACTTTTTAGTATTTTAATACACTTTATTTTACTTTATTTTACTTAATATGTCACCATCCATGTGCATGCAGGTTGCAAAATACAGAGGGGTTTAGGGAGTCAGGGACCCCCTTATTAAGCTCTTGGTCCACCTGAATGGCTTAAAATGAAAATTCAGTCCCTGAAAATAAACATGTCACGTTATGCTGTCCGTTACAAGCTCACAAACAAATTGTTTTGCCTGGTTCTCCCATAATTAGCAAACTTCTGTATTTTGGAACCGTAACTAACTGGAGATGCAACACTTGGCTCTAGTTAGGTTCAGGTTGGCACTGTAGAAAATTGGTTCACCTAGTTGGTGCTTAATAGTCTAGCAACTGTAATTATGCCTGGGATGCCTCTGAAAAACATTGCGATATGTTGTATGATATAGGTAAAAACACAGCATATTTAGAAAAGTGAACATCTGCCCGGTTTCTCAAGAGTATAGAGGAAAGAGTGATTTTTTGCTCATTTCTGGAGACAGAAGACCATTATGGTGAGTAAGTTAGCAATCAGCCAAAGCTGGCGTAGCCGACTAACATGGAACCCCCGAATACTAGCACACTTCATGCTGATGTGGGCAAATCTAAATGTGGAATTGAGTTCAAAGTTTTAGAGTTGACTCTTGATTCCACAGGGCAGTAATGTTAAAATGCCTCTTATTACTTGGCAGATTTACAGGAATCAGACAATGTTTTCTACAACAGGATCTGAGCACAATCCTAGATAGTTTCAGTAGGTGTTTTAATAAATCCCAGCAAAAGCACATTATTTTGGACAACTTAATCCAGGCCAATGATGTCACATTACTGATTCACCAGTATTTCATTTGTTATATGCTACACTGCATATTGCAATTACAACAACATGTAGCAGTATTATTGAGATACCAGTATTATGTCCATATCTTGCAGTCCCAGTAGAAAGTTTAGATTTTACAGTAGACTGGCCTATAATACAAGACCTAGTGCTTTATTGTCCGATTTCAATCATGAGCCACTGGCTATTGGGCATCAGTGCAGGTGATGTGGTTGAAGCCGTTCTGCCTCTGGGTTTTGATAAGGTGAACTGATCCCAGCGATTTGTGACTAGCCAGTGGAAATGCTATTTTGGCAGTTTTTGAAGTAGAATATAAAGATAACAGATAGCTGCCTCATATGGCTGGTGGGCTAGCTTTTTGAGGATGAGACAGGATATTGTGTAGAAGTAAACATCAGCCCACCCATTCGGTTTCTGACTGCTGTGAAAGTTCAATGGTTGAGTGTAGTTTCTGACTTTAACAGTGAGGTTAGCGGAGTGTGGGCTGCTGCTCCTGAGGACACTCTCCTGTGCGACTGCTGTCTTAATCACCTTATGCAAATCACGTCATTAACACTGCTTAGCCTTCTACAGATTACATCTTAAATACATTAATTAAAACGCCGTGCAGAAGAGCGTATCTACAGTGACTCGTAGAGTGTCGGCAAGGTAAACAAACGCAGAGTGAGTCAGCATGACTCATTTTGTAAAACGTCAACAAGTTCTAGTTCTGTACTGTACCTGAATATTATTCAGTCGAGCCACAGGAGACACAGAAAACACTCAAAACTACATTCCCCTCTTGCCAGAGTCCTGAACAGCATGGGGATAAACCTCAGCCAGTCAGTTCGGCTTATCTGCACCCAGCACACCGGGCTTGTTTTGTTTAGCATGTTTTAGATAATGGAAATTACAAGCAGCGTATGCAGTGTGTCATTATGTAAGCATCTCTCGAGCAGAAAGCTTTTCTGAGGATGTGAGGCTCAGTTGAGAATGTGCTGAGAGTAGGAGTGATGATCTATGATCTGGATTTGTGACTGAAGTTTGCATAATCAGCATGGAATCTGATACCAGAGCAGCACTGCAGTTCACATATCCATGCTTCACCCCAGATATGTTCTTTCGTAGCAACTGTTAAGATATACAGAAATCCCATGCAAAGATAATGCCAAAATATGTCAGTTCTTCACATTGTACTGCTGTCAAGTATGTTTAGAGCAGTGTTTCTCAACCCTGGTCCTGGAGGCACGCTGCCCTGCACATTTTGGTTCCTTTCCTGCTCCCAACACACCTAATTCAACTTATCAGCTCATTAACAAGCCCTTTCAGAGCTGCAGGGGTTGTGTTAAAGCAGGGAATCCACTAAAATGTCCCAGGGGTGGGGAAGCCTCCAGGACCAGGATTGAGAAACACTGGTTTAAGGTATAGCTTCACATGCTACATTATTCGGTAGCATAATCAAAACAAGGTAGATTGCTTTGCTAATCCCTTACACAACAGAAAATACTACTTCTGATCCCAATTTCACCTCCATACAAAATAAAAGAGTAAAAATGTGCTCTAATGTATTTTGATCAATTGTGTAATATAATTTTGTATATGATTTTTACCAATGGTCTTTAAAGCTTATGCATCTATCCAACACTCCCTGTGAAAGAACACAATTGCCGGTGGGGCACGGACCAGTCAATTCTGTGGCATTTTTAATAAGAATGTCTTATATGTTGTGTTTGGAATAGTTCACCCTTTGATTCATTCATTCTTCCCTACATAGCTGGGCATGTAACCAGCATCTGGTTTCGTTCATTTAAGGGCAGCTTGTACCAGTTTGTGGTTCGGTTTGTTACATGCAAACTTTTGGCAATTTTTGGTGCACTGCGCCCAGAATCAAAGTCATACAGTATGTCATGAAATCTGTGTCTTGCTTAGAAACTCTGAATTGTAGATGTGTTACAGTTCGTGAACATGAAAGTAAAGAGGCAGATAACCTCAGACATGATCTTTGTGAAATGTTCATTTGCATTGACTTGCACGCATTTGGACTGCAAACTTATACAAGCTGATGTAGGCAAACTACAAACTGGCACACCCAAAAATGGAACTGAATGACCTAATACCCCAGTACACACTTTTGTAATGTTGGGCAAACACACCAGACACTTGCGGATATCTAAAAAGGTTTGAGGTTTAATCACAAAGGGGTAATCCAGAAGAGTAGTCAAAAAAACAAAGTCAAAACCTTGAGGACAAACACCAGATACATGGAGAAGGCAAATGGCAAAAGTGAGAAGACAGGCAAAGGTCTACACCAGGAGAGCAAACCGTCCAAACAAACAAAGTACATATCAGCAATCAAAAGACAGGGTTGAAAAACAGAAACAGGTCAAAAAAGAAAAAAAGCTAAGTATGCAAGCAGAAAGTCAGCAATACCTTGCAAAGGACTTTCTGCAACAAACAGGTGTATATGCACCAGCAAATGGACAACAGGTGAGAGTGACAGTGATGTCATACACCAATGACTCCTGCGACTTGTAATTTGGAAGTACATCAAGAACCAGGAGGTGTGAC
Source organism: Semaprochilodus insignis (assembly GCA_034552555.1). NCBI lineage: Eukaryota > Metazoa > Chordata > Actinopteri > Characiformes > Prochilodontidae > Semaprochilodus > Semaprochilodus insignis. Next base: position 41,837,887 of record CM067474.1, on the reverse strand, counting down.
ACTTTTAACATTGGCACTTTTATGAATCAAACCACAGTTTACAAATATTATACATTTTGGTTTATATCTAACTCCACAGTTAGCAAGAATTAAATCCCACAGTCATCACTATAGTCTGGTTAATAACCACCAGCAGTCCAAAATCATTATAAATAGACTAGTAGAAAATCACCCAGCCTAAACCATATTTAAACACAACAGTGATTGCTTACCTCACATTTAACTTGATAACAGGGCTGGGATGCATCTGTGTAAATGCTGCCATGGTGATAGTATCTGATGAAAATGTGTAATGATCTAAGGAGAGCTTTGTCAACCTCTCTTACTTCATTAAGCCACGAGAATGCGAGAAAAAAGCACCTTTGCCTACATATGACATTCTGTAATATTTTAATTGCCATCTGAGAACTTTATGTTATGAGCATATGTTGGCCCTCTCAGCTCCCCATATGTTGGCTTAGAGGTGGAAATATGTTGGCCCCCTCAGCTCCTTGAGTTGAGAATTTGGTTCATAGCAAACTGATGGTTGAACAATCAATGGTTGGAACAACCAAAAGACTGTCTGACACACTGTATTTTGCACTAAATCTCTAACAGGGTGAGATACCATAGGCAGCTATACTACTGCGCATTATTCCAGTCTCTCAGCATCATTAATAAGCCTCACTGCATTTGCAGCAAAAGGATAACTATAACCATAGGACACATAGTGGAATGGACTGTGTTTTAAAGAGAAAGCGAGAGAAAGCGAGAGAAAGAGAGAGAGAGAGAGAGAGAGAGAGAGAGAGAGAGAGAGAGAGAGAGATTGTGTGTGGTGTGTCCTGGAGGAGGTACAGCAGTATGGAGGGTTTCCTCTCTCGTGGTCTAATCTGACCTGAGGCCTAAAACACCAGTTAGTGAATTTGTGTGTGTGTGTTGGAGTCCCAGATGTGGACATGTGTGGAGCACCCGGTCAGGCCAAGTGTCTTACGCGAATACAGTGACCTACAGCATCCCCCTACAGCAAGGACAGAGAGAAAGAGAGGCGGGAGTGGGAGAGAAAGGGAGAGAGAGAAAGAGAGAAAGAGCTTTTATTGCTATTCACAGAGACAGAAGCTGGAAATGGTCATATTTATAATGTCATTCTTCTCTGCTACAATGAGCCCCAGTGCTTTAAAACCCTCCATTATGAGTAATGGGCAGAGGTGAAGTGAGGAACAGATTTGTGAGGTAGTTTTTATGAGCCTCTGGTGCTGACGTTCATGCCGGGTGAAAGAGAATTCTGAAAACGCGACTTAATGCGTGAAGCCGCATATTTTATTCAAATGCGGTGAAGAGAATAAACTGATTACCTTGTCATTAAGGAAGTTAGTCCCAGTTGGTGCGTTTCATCACAGCACCTCTCAAGTAGGCGTCTGCCATAGAAGCATTTCCTTAAGATAACTCACTTGTTTTCTATGAGCTATGCTTTTCCTGCTTTCCTGGAATAAAGGTAGTTTAACCTGTTAACCTCTGTCAAGGACTTACTCACCCAAAAGAGATTTATGTCACAACCGTCACACTCTCAGTACAGACCCTTACTGTAGGTTTTTGTCCAAACTAGAAAAACAGAGTCAAGAAAAAAGTACTGTGTAAATGCGACAGCTGGGAGTACAACTTCCTCTGTGAAGTAAAATAATGGTATTAAATGTTGCTGACATCTTCCAAATAGAGTTAATAATAATAATTTGTACAGTAAAATACTTTTTGTAACTATGGATGTAAAATAGCAAAATCTCTGTCAGCTAACTCTGTAGGAAAACAGACGGCTGATTATGCACTGATAAAATAAATAGTGTTTAAAAACCTTTGAGAGAGTTTTTGCCACATGTAAACCACACTAGAGAATTTACATAAAAATGTATTTGTTATTTAGATATTTTATATTCCTTATGATAATAATCATATCCCAAATCCCTATGCCAGGCCGCCTTTGAGATCTCCATGTAACATTTGGGCTCAGTTGTCCGACTGCAAAATAATTCACTGTGTAACTTTCAACTTTGTTGTTTATGGCATTTCACGCATGGAATATGGCTAGACGTGGAATTAAATAGTATTTAACCCAAAATGTCATTTGTGATGTAAGTTCTGATGCAGATGGTTAGACAGTCTTCCTTGCAAAACAATCAATAATAAGCTGTGACCTCCGCAGTCTGCTGTTACTACAAAGTGGGCTACATTAATGGAGAGCATTGTGTCATTTAGAGTTCTACAACAACACATTCACGTCAAGGTTTGCATAGAGTCTCTAATATCTCTTTGAAACAGCTTAAACACTGACCTGCTCACAAATGTGTTCTTTTAAATATAATACCAGATTTACACATGTATTTCATGACAATTTTGTTTCAGTTGGCACAGTGATCGGTTTATTATTTTAATGACCAAAAAAAAATGCCCATTTAGCTTCAGGGGAGCATATGGGTGTATTTTTGAGGACTTTTGCAGTCCACTGGATGTGCTTTTTGCTGTTTCTACTGGCTGATGTCCAATGAAATAGGCATAGAGCTCTATATATAGCTTACCCCAGCTTGTGGATATAAGGTAGCCTGAACATTGATTTTTCAGCAAGTTGTTCATAAAATAGTAGAAGAGTGGGTGCTCTTTTTCCATGCAGTAAGAAATATGAGACCAATTAGCTCTGGAGCACCACTTTTTAAAAAGACTCTGACCTATTATATAATACTAAAACAATGTGAGTCAGCATGATCTTTTCAAAGAAGGCCATACAGCATGTTCATTACCTGCTCTGCCTTTTTTTGAACATATGGATTTCTAAATTAGAGATTACTCATGAGACATTTGCCAAGGAAAAAGAGAAACAGCAGATCATAGGACAAGTATAAGCCAAATTCCGAAAAAGTTGGGAAGCAAATATAATAAATAAATATAATAGACAACAGTGATCAATGAAAGCTATTTGACCTATATTTAAATAAAATGGTATAAAATTTAAGTGTTTTATGTTTTGCTGTAAGAACCTTTTCTCTCTCCTTTTTTGGTAAATAAACCTTCCATTATAAAAATTTGATGCCTACTACTTCTAAAAAAGGTGGAACAAGAGCATGTTTACAACTACTACCTTTCATTTCAACAACACTTACTAATCATTTGAGGACTGAAGACACAAAGTGATCCTGTTTTGGTTATTCCTCTCTTCTAAATGTCTTCAGCTGTGTAGACCTATAGAGCATCTGTTATATTTTGAGCTTAGTAATGCATCACCTATTTTCAGGGGGAAACAATTCTGGACTGCAGGCAATCCAGTTTAGCACCCACCCTCTCCTATTATGTAGCCATGCTGTTGTAACATCTGTAGGATGTGACTTGTGTTGTCATGTTGTTATTTCAATTAATATTGTGCATGTGTGTCCCTGAAATAGATTACACCTGGAAGGCAGCACTCTTTTTGAGAGCATATTTATCTAAAAACAATAGAAAAGGTAAAGCTGATAGGGTAAAACATTGCATACCTGTTTTGTACTGTTTTCATTTGAGTAGAGGTACAAGAAGATTTCTAAATCACTGCTTTCTGTTTGCATTTGTATTTCACATACAATTGAAGTATTTTTGGAAATTCAAACAGTGTTCATAATCCATGCATTTAACTCTTTATAATGTTTTATTTTCAACTTAACTTATTTATTAATATTAACTTTTTTAAAAATAACTTTATTTTATAATATATTCAAAAACAAGGAATACCCAATATTGTATTAGGTATCTTACCACAGTACTGAAAGATAATAGGTAACTGATTATTAACAGCAATATAAAGAGAAAGATGATTAAAAAGTACATTAAATAAAATAAATAGATAAAAGGTCAAATAAATAGATGTTTGGTTCGAATACAGGGGGATTTTACTGAATTTTCAAAATGTCCACATATTCCAATCATCTTTCAGTCATGAGAAAGTCATTCATAGTCTTTTGACATAAAATTCTCTGTTCTAGTGAAACTTGAAGACAGATTGTCTTTACAGTGTTGGTGTTAGGAACTGGGGTCATGTCTACAGCATAAATAGTCATTTTATTAATTTTACAAAATGCCTGCAAATTTAAAAAAAAGTTTTAGGCCGAACTCGTCTTTTAAAATGAACATAAAACAATGTCTAAGGCATTAGGCAAGTATTAGGTAAGCATCCGTAATGATTTCATGTCGCTTTTTGTGAAGGAGCTTTTAAAAATAAGGCATTAGACTCATTACATTCTATCACCACCACTGCGAACTTGGCTTAGTAAGTTTCTGTAGAAAGGAACATTTTACCTCAAACCACTCTAAATTATGATTTACTTACATCTTAACCACTGAATTACACAGAAGGTTTGAAAAACTGTCAGTATTCTGCTTTAACAGTACAGTCTAGGGTTCAATTTGATGTCAGTTTCAGAAATGACAACAGAACAAAAAAGTCCAATTAAACCAAGTTATGTGAGCTTTGTAAGGTATTATTTTAGTACAGTGGAGCAGAACTCCAGAAGCATGGATACACGGAATCAGGTTTAAATGACGCTAGCTGTTTGTTAGCTGTCTGTAGAGCCTAAGTATGTAAATCTAGTTTGTCACAGCCTATAATTAGAACAAACGTATGTAAAACTGGCTTGCTTGTGGGATCTCTCACCTCCTGTCCTCCACTGTCTCTCACCATGGTACCTGCTGCAAACACCTCCCACCACCTCCGTACAAATCGAGTAAATAAGGGACTAAAATGAAGGTGCAGGGAAAGCGCTTAGAAGAGGCTGGATGCGGCTGCCGTGGCTGTTGTGAAGGCATCATTACTCTTTCATACGCTCCTGCAGGCATGTCATCAGGACAAAGGCAGTGTCAGAGTGAATGTCTGCATTAATAATTAAAGCTGATAGCTCTGAAAGCCACCGTTGCTCAGGTCACACATTAACCTTTCCTACCTCCGACGTCAAGATCCCACTGTGCTGGATATATGTGTTGAAATCAAATGTACATGGGAATGCTGCTAAATGCATTTTGCTGGTTCAGGAACCTGTTTGCTTTCATGCCTCTCTTAAAATTATTTGCAGTTTCTATCATAAAAATTAGCACATGCTGAAATGGAAGTGCCACTGGAGTTACAGGGTAACTTTTCTATTTGATGTATTAATTGAATGCAGTTTAATTGACAGTGTATTTATTATGTGAATCTTGTGATGACACGTATTTGGAAACGTGTAATTAACACATTAAATGTCATTCAGAGGTTTTAGAATTTGCCGAGGCATTTCGAGTCACCGTCAACAGCAGCACATGATGATTATGATAATTACGCACTAACCAAGGTGTCAAGAATTTAATAGCTATGATTATCTTTTCCATAATTTCTTATTGCAGAATTATGGACCAAAAAGGGATATTCTAATGAGGTGCTTAAAGGTGCGTGATTCCAAATAAAGGAATGAAATTTGAAAAGAAAGCTTGCATTTAGAACAACGCTCAAGTAAGTCATTTTTAAATTGATTAGTGCCAGATTTTCTCAGATCTCTTAAAAACAAGCAACCATGAGACTCGAATGCTGAAATTATGTATCATTTTTGTATCTCAGAATCGAAGCAGATGTGAAGGCCATTGCTGTTTGCTGATTCTGTGCACACCTTCTCACACAGGCACTCGATGAGAGCTGAGCCGCCTGTATTACACAGGCTTATTGAATTCTACAGCTGATAGCACACACTGCAGACGGGATAATGTACAGCAGCATACACACGTCCTCATAAACACTGTTCTCTGGAGAGAGAGAGAGAGAGAGAAATCTTGGATGGCAATGGAGAAGAGAAGAGAAGAGAAGAGAAGAGAACAGAACAGAACAGAACAGAACAGAACAGATAGAGAACAGAAGAGAAGAGATAGAGAACAGAAGAGAAGAGAAGAGTTGGCAAGATGAGAGAGCAGAGATGTATTTATCGATGGATCTGCAGGAGCAGCCTTTATAGAGACATTGTGTTCCAGAGAGGAAACAGTGCTCAGTGTTCAGGCCTTAAACATGCTCCAGACATGCAGTTTCAATTGTATATGCTGTGTGATAGGTGGGCTCTTTCGCCCTGACAGACTGACAGCAATAACATACCACAAGTTCAGTCTGTGCAAACAGTGTCATCCTGGCGAGTGATCAAAGGCAGAAACATAGCACTCGGACGGGGTCTCTATCGGAGCGTCTGCTGTCACAGGGAGCCGTGCTCAAAGCGAGCAGGCAGACTGACACAGGCTGGACCTCCTCTCTCTACGCAGTGTGTGTGAACTCAGCACAGCACCCAGAGGAATGTGCTTTGTTTTCACTGCCCGTGTCTGCTTCCTCTTCAATCATACATTTAGAAGAGTGGGGTTAGTCCCATAGGCAGGAAGAACCCAGCCACGATCACACATGGGCTGAGGATGCCTGGAGGATACATGCAGGGGCATGTGTCTTCATAGAGAATAGCATTTCTCACGCAGGCTCACAACCTGCCTTATCATAATCAGTAGCAGCGCTCGTCTCTTTTTCTTCACTCTTACAATGAAAGGTTCTTAATGGTTCTTGACTTGTTCGTGTAGTACTAGAAAGAAACAACTCATTAGTATACAGCAGCAGAAGCAGAACTCCGACCCTGATATTCTTATCCTAACCATCTCATTCCTACCCCACAAAGGTCATTTATACCAGTCTTTATTATATATCATTGTTTTTTAAATATCATTTTGATGCCAAAACTAAATTAATTGAATTAATTACGCCATAAAAGACAAAAACAGGGAGTCTGTTGTTTTTAATCACATTTTCATGGTATTTTTGATACAGGAATTGGGTGAATTCAAGATTAGTTGCATTAATTAAGAGTGGGCATTGGATGAATTTATTCTGAGTGGGCACTGGTTGGATTAATTCAGTGTGGGCATTGAATGCAAATAAACTTTCTATACCACGTTTGTGTTTGGAAGTTGAAGAGGAGGGGTTTGACTTGTATTTGATGGATTTCGTGTTTTACATACAGTTTTGGAAAAAAGTCTTTCTTCAGTATTATTCCTGTCATTTGTACCGGAAGGAGGTAAAGACTAATTAAGGACTGGTCTGGGTTTTGCTATTGACCCAATTTCATTTTGACTCTGTCTCACTTTCATTTGGACTCAATTTTGCATTTGGCTTCATGTGAGAGTCACATACAGTGATTCTGGCTAGCTAGTAGGGTTTCCAGGTGTGAATTTTGACAGGACAGTCCACTGTTAAGGTTTGTGGCCCAGTGTCCTGTTCGTACTGTCAACTGGATGTTAAAATGTGCCGTTGAGTCTCAGCCTAAATAAAGTACTGTATCTACTGTATCATCTCTCTCTCTTAAATCTACAAGTAGTTTTGTTTGTTTGGTTTAGAAATGGTGGTCATCTGACTTGAGTGAGTAACAATTCTATGATGACTGTGTTTGACCAATCATGAGATCTGAATCAGCTAAACCATGTACAGTTAAAAGGCTTTTCTCCAATCACAGGTAAATTCATAAAAGTCATAGATATGTATAATATGTATAATATACATGCAAACAGTAAACAGATACATCACAGTACACCCAGACAAACAACCAAAACCCAAAAATGTTGGGGATTTTCAGTGGTGGCCAGGGAAACAGGAAGCCCAGCACACTGGCTATCACCAACCTCCACAATAAATACCAGATAAAAATGAGCCAAGAATGAAGGGAGAAAAAAGCAGCTGGCCAGCTTCAGTGAAAGGCTCCCTCTGCCACAAAAAACAGACCAGTTCCCAGTAACTGCACACGTACACACACCGAAGTGACTCAAACAGCCAATGTACACACGAGTCTGTAGAGCACTGTATACTGTTGCTGTTATAACAAAACCTCTTGTCTCACAAATGACAGTTATCTCCAATGGTTCTTCATATTGTGAGAAAAGCAGAACTTTTTGCAGTACTTTGTTTCTTTAGTACTAATCAAATTGAAAAATGCAGGCAAGGATTGAGACTAAAAACAAGATGAACTAAGGGGTTCACACTCCATTTTTTGGAGGCTGGTGGAACTAGTCCATATTGCAAAACCACAGTGTTGTCACTTGGTCTGTGTTGTCCGGCACAGATAGTTGGATACTTTCTGGATCTGTGAAATCAAAAGGTTTAACCTTCTTGGTGATTGCAGCAATATGGTCACTAAAGGACCACCGTCACTGCTCCTGATGGTTTTTGGGCTTCAGTGAAAAACAAGGAAAAGAAATTGTTCTTTTCCACACACACAAAAAAAAACAAACAAACAAAAAAAACAAAACAAAAAACAGCCCAGTCTTTGGTGACATTACTTTATTCATTTGACCACAATGTATTTGCTGAAGTGATTGCATCATTTATGTATCCACACAAGGCATACTAAATTAATTAATTAATTAATTAATTGAGTGCTGATGAATGGAACAAATGCATATGATGAAAGGCCATATATGACCATTGTAAGTTATTACAAAATGACAAAAAACGTTCCCAATGTTCCCAATCCAACATGCAGTGTATGTGTAGACTGTTTAATATGGGCAGGCTGTGTGTGTGTGTGTGCTTTGCACAAAAGGTGTTGTAGAATGAGATGGATGTAGCTAAGCTAATCAGTTAAAGCAAGGTAGTGCAGGTGCACTCTCTCACCCACACTGGAGCTTCTCACCACAACCATGTTCATTTGCAATGTGTGCTGATGAGCTTCCTCGGGGAGCAAACATGATGGAAAGCTTCCAAAACGTGTGCCATTTGTGCTTAACCAGAAGGTTTTGAATTTTGATGATTTGAGTCACTCAGGGCAGCCGGTGAGTAAAAGGAGAAAGAGGGCTTTGTAAGCGAGAAACATAGCATAGAGTGGATAGTTCATGATACCTTATCAATTAAACAAAAGCTGTCTTGCCTTGTTCTGTGGTAAGTAGTGATGACTACGATAACAAGTTTCCGTAGATGCAAAATGGAGTGATATTACAGTAACTTACAGTGCCGGTGATTCTTTAGATGCTAATCCTCTTGGGGAGCTCCTTCCCTCACTGACTTTAGTGTTGTTTGGCAGGCCAAAAATTATCCACAAGGGATCTAACATTTGACAGACCTACCCTGATGTGAGCAGAGCTAAAAGAAATGCTGGTTTTATTTAGAAAACAGCAACCAAATCTGAGCATACATACCAGAAGGAGAGAGAACAGAGCCAAAAAACATGAGACAAGCGAGGGTTGAAACTATGCAATCAAATACAGCCAGCAAACAAGTTTAAGGGAGAACCAAAAGACAGAAGTCAAATAAACAAACAGAAGTCAAAACCAGAAAGACAAGATATAGAAATGAAGGAGAAACACTCAGTAAGACAACAAGTGGCAATACCTCACACAGAGAGGGCAAACAGACTGGTATATATGCAGAGGAAGGTAACAAGGGACGGGCAAGACAGATTAGAACTCAGGTGAGGCTGAACGGGAAAGTGGGTTGTGATTGGTGGACTGGGGACACATGGATGTGATGGCATGCAGAGATGGCTGGTGGGAGATGTAGTTCTGAGCTTCAGAGACAGGGGGAGAACCCAGAGGCATGACAGTGGCAGTAAGCTTTTGAAGTCCTCATTAAGCAGTGCTTTGCATCAATGACACTGTTCTTGTTTAAAGCAATAGCTTTGTGAAAATGTAATCGATCAGTTATAAGATGTTTGGGATGCCTCTTCAGTTTGACCATAAGCCATGAGGCTAATGTTAATAAATAATGGAAGCTGATACTCCAGCAATCACCACTGTGCAAACAGCACTTTCCTCAAACTCTGAGCAATTTTAAGATCTACTTATATGGGTTCTGATACTGTGTGACATACTGTTCATGGTAGCTGCTACTAGTTTTTTAGGTTCACACTGTACTTTTGTGTATTTTCACAGATAATATTGTCATAGAGAGTCAGAAACTACATAAACAAGCCCAAAATGACTTATCAACTCACTGTGGTTTGAAGAATTAGTGTGATAATGTAGGCATGCAATTTACACAATGATAATTGGTCTACAGTAGGTTCGGTTACATTTTAGCCACATTAGCCTCGTAGCTCCAGTGTGAAACAAAACAAGCAAACATGATCATCAACTGAGTTTGAAGTAAGGTGAGAACTGTGTCACCAGCTACTAAACTAGCGCTTTAAGGCCACACATAGGATCTGATCTCTGCCATAGAATGATGGCTGCACTCTTGGTCATGTATAACTTCTTACAGCTGGAGTCAGAGCTGGACTCTGAGACCCTCTCTCTCCCCATCTCGGCCACACCGGCAGCAGGGAGGGGAGAGATATGATAAGAGATTGTTGAGAGGGGGACTGCTGGGCTGACGCTGATTGAATTGAATGTAATCTCCCCTGGCTGGCCCGCAGCGGTGCCTGCAGAGGAGAAGATGGAGTCTCTGACCCCTGAACAGAGCGGCACGGCTCTTAGCTGAGCGACCCACACCGAGGAGGGGGTGGGAATTGGGGGGGTTGTGGGGGGCAAAACGTTGTGGAGCGATCAGAACGCGCTGAGATCAGCTCGAATGGCAACACCAGTGCGGCACCGTTTGACTCTTTAAGCCCTGAGTGAAGCGGCTGCGTAAAGGGGAGTAATTGAGGTGTCTGCGAGGGGCAAGGACGACAAAAAGAACTGAGGAGAACGAGGTAGAGTGAAAAGAGAAAAAAAGTCAACATCAATTTACGCAAACCTAGATGTTCAAACATCGCTACTCACTGTCAGGTGCAGGTTTGTATCGTTTCTGAGGCCACTCTGGAAAATTAAGATTCTTTATTTGGTTTGGCCCGTTTGACCAGATCACACTCGGCCTTGTTCATCAAAGCTGAGTAAAAACAAGAGTTAGCCACATTTAAGGGGGGACAAATTAGTTTGCATTTAATTCATGAAGGTTTTGTGCAAAGTGGAAACAAGCAAAGATTTCACAAATCACCTTCAGTGAGTGAACCAAGTGCCAGTTTACCAGCAATTACATGAACCACTCCTTAATTGGTAGGAAGCTAGTAAAACAATAGTATTTAGTTGCTTGTGAGCCAATGGCTGTGCTTGTAGGTGGAGTCTGAGGTCAAGCAGTGAGTACACTATTCCGCCTACACATCAGACTTTATAGTGTTAAAATTACAACAAAGGATGGTGACACTTTATTCAGATGGTCCCCAGTAGATGATCTACAGATATTTAAATTATTAAGAAACTTTCTGGTTGCTTGTTTGACTATCAGCAACATTAAAGTCAGGGTTAGGTTTAAGAATATGTGTAGGTTTTGCCTTGAGGTTGGAGGTTTAGGGTTAGGAATAGGTGCAGTTGTATTGGATTGACACGAAGCTGAATGTTACAAACACGACACAAACACTGAACATCTACAAAGCATTTACAGTGGACCATCCAAATAAAGTGTTACCCAAAGAATAAAATGTGATGTACACAAAATGTCTTATATGGTAGAAAATGATATGATTCCATAAATAACATATATATAGAATCTGTATGGTTTATATTTGGCAACACTTCACTTGAGGGTGCCTACATAACACATTCATAACATCTTACATAAACAGTTCATAACGTATTAATGCATGTTTAAATCAAATTTATTCAAGTTTAATGTTGTTCATGATATTAATATGGAGTAATATGTCATTTATTGACAGGCATTTTTCAAAAATGAAAGTCTAATTCATATTCAGTAAAATGTCTAATAAATCAATATGACCTGGCTTTATCCCTTTGGACAGAAATGCGTTGGCACTTAGTCTGGATTCTCAACTTTTTTTGCACTTTCTTTGTTAGTTATTCTTTCACTGTTCTAATCTTGGCTTCTTTAATTTGTTATTTTGCCAGAGGGTTCATTCAACAGCTTAGACACCATTTAGGAAAACAGTATTAGGTCCTTATTGTGTTGCCTGTCCAGAATAGGCATTTCACTGCAAATAATAAATGTAGACTTTTATTTTGAAACATGCCTCTCACTACAATGTACATAGTACTCCATAGTAATATCTTGTATACTTTATAAATGTTGGTTAAACCGTTAGTGAATGTGTTATAAAGTGTTTATGTAAGATGGCATGAATGTGTTATGTTGACACCTTTCAACTAATGTGTGCTACATTGTTTAATCCTTTGGTGGCGGGGGTGGGGGGTGGCAACAGTATAAAACAGAAGCAGTGTATTGTTCAATGTAATGTGGAACAGTGGCAGCATTTGACAAACGACATGTAAAGTAAGTACATTCATTTTGTCCTGGAGTGCCATGTGGACAAATTGTTAGTATTGGTTAGTATTGGCATGGTTATACTTTCATTCATTTTTGTTCTTGGTATTGCAATAATACATTTAAGTGGCTCACAGTCCCACCATATGTGAGTTTGATCATACAGATATACCACAGATGAAAGAGTGATATCTTTGTGTACTCATTGTTCGGTCAGATTTGACCACATGAAACTCTGATGAATAGGGCCACTGAATGCTGTCAAAGTGGCAGGTTGCATGGAATAATGGCAACATTAGTTTTGGTGACCACCAGGTCATCTAATCACAGTCACTGTGAAGTCTTTTGGGAAACATTAGCGAATTTGGCTGGACATGTAGCTTCTTCACCTCACAGCCTAGTTGACCTTCAGACCTTTTGCTTTCTTTATCAGATGCTGCTAGGACACAAGCATTTCATAGCTGAAACTGCATTCATTGCCGTCATCTTGGCTTGCTAGCTCTTATGTGGTCTCTCCTGTTATTGACAAGTATACCCTCACCCCCTACTTTGAGCTCCGCCTTTACAAAACCTTCATTTGCACAGATTTTTCTCCCATTTTGTTCCAACCCAAGGATGACTACATTCCTGCCTACATTTGATACAACATTTCTCATGCCTCCAGACACTATCATTATGACACCACAGCTGGCTCTGTGAGACTAACTGTTCTGTATTAAAACACAACAAATAAAAGGGACTGTGTTCATTCAGGCATTTGCTTTTGGCCAGCAGGGGGCCCTGCTAATTTCCAGGGATGCAAGCAACGCAGTGTTTGTGTTGTGGAAAACACCATCACTACTCTTTCTAGTGTGAGCAACGTCAAGCCTTTGCAGGTGATCCGGTGATCCAGTTGGATATCTAGAAGCTCCCTGTGCCAGTTAAACATGAAAAGAGCAAATACAGCAAATGTATATTTTGGTCGCAATCAGAGACGAAGTCCATGTCCAACAAATTGGCCTGAACAGCTGAGAGTACCTGAAAAAGAGAGGCATTTGAAGGGTTTGATTGCTGATTAGGGAGAGAGAGAGAGAGAGAGAGAGAGAGAGAGAGAGAGAGAGCCGTATGCAGCCATGTGGCATGCTGCAGTAATTAGCAGCTGTGCCACTGAGCTCAGGTGTGCAGGAGAGGTGCCAAACCCCCAGCTCTCTCGACTGGCCAGCATTTTTGTAAGAATGTTGGCAGCAATTTTGGCTCAGCTGCAGGGTCATCATGGCTCTGCTGTTTTAGCCTCTGAGAGCGCAATGGAGCAGAGACGGACGCTGCTGCACACACATGGCTCATGGCTAGGTATGTGCCTGCTCACTACTGAACAGCTTTTAGTCACAAATTCACTCTTGTGACGGTCCCCTGGGATCGGGCTGAGGTGGTGAGCTGGAGGTTAGCTCACAGCTTATGCTGGATGTGCTGTTTAACTTTTTCTAGCATGCGTTTATCATGTGTACTCGATTGTAGGCAAAAACTCCACACAGTAAAGCATTTTTTCTTCCTAATGGTGGCAGAATAGCAGATCTTCACAAAAGCCCAGGCATACTATACTACACTGACTACTTTACATGACTGAGAGTTGTGAATGTTATTATACTGTGAAATGTGATATGTGCAGTATACCGTGGCCTTCAGCGTTACACCACTGTCTAACAGATCCTAAACACTGTTTCCTATAATATAAAACCAAATTTGTTGCAGATATACCTGTATGTATAAAATTATTCTAACATGAGTCTACTGCTCTATAATGTAGGCAAGTGCGCCAAAACCTGGTCTTGGAGATCTCCCACCCTGCAGTGTTTAGCTCCAAACCCCTATTAAACCCACCACATCCAGTTAATGTAAGCCTTGCAGATATCAGGGTATTATACAGCATTTTCCCACTTCAACATCTGTTGTAAAAAGCGCTATATAAATAAATGTTGACTTGACATGACTTGACTTGACACTTCCCAAATTTGCCCAAATACTTGAGTCTGCACCCAGAAGTCTGTGTGCAGGTTTGCAAAATGGCAGAGTGTAGCTTGTGAAAACTCCTCAGAGTTAGGAGTATTGGATACTTTACGATCAAGTTATAATAAAGTTAATATCCAGAGTGCAACAAATTCAGTCGTTAAATCTCAGTTCAGAGAACTTTACTTTTCATTTAATAAATTCTTATTATGAAGCATTGGATAAAACACCACTTGATCTACTTAATAATGTTTCAGTCCATACCATATAAATGAAGGGTTTTGTTCCAAAACACATTACAGACTGCAGACCAATTTTTTCTCCATGATATTCATTGTTGCTAGAGAGTTTTATGCATACAAAAACATCAGTGCTAATATGTGATTAATATCACCATTTTTTAGAGAAATAAAATTGTTATTTTTCTATTTTTTAAGGATTTAAGAGGAATTTGGAACCAATGAATATCAAAAAACAAATAATACTCAGTTAAGCCATCAAGGAAATATTGCTCTGTTGTCATGATCCTAGACTTGAAAATGGTGCTATTAGACAATCAGCATTATTAACAATTCTTAGCATTCTTATTTGTTCTTATTTTATAGGATCATACTGTAAAAGACTAGCAACAAAGCTGCTAGTAAAGTATGGTAAATCTACAGTAAATAATTGAATAACTGTAAATCTAATGCAAAGTAAAATACTGTCAAATATTATCTGTGAATATAAAGTCCAGTCCAATTACTTTCGAGTTTATGATCATTTTTTTTATAGTGCACTTACTTAAATGTGGCCAGTCACATGAAATTTCCAACATATGTCATTAGCTCAATTTTCTGTGGATTTTTGTCCCCATGAAGAGAAAATATCAGCATCCAAGGCACTTACTTCTGAGTGTACATGCACAACTGAGCAAATCTCACTGAAATGAATAGGTGCTATTGCTAATGACCCTGGTCCTGTAGTAACTTCACAGAGTGCTGAGTGGACCCATTTAGTTCGTTCTTTGACCACTTGATCTCTTTTGCCGTTTGGTTTGGTTTATCTACAATTGATAGGTAAATGAGAACTGAACTGTGCCTGGCACAAAACAACCATCTACCATCCTCCCCACATAATATTCACTTAAGCCCTGTTCACACAGAGCCACACACATAGACGAGACATTAACATCTCCTGACCGGGAGCCGAGTTGGCTTCCATTAGTAGAACTGCATGAAGAGACACTCTAAGGTCCTAAGCCTTTTTATCCATTTGCAAAATAAAAGCACAATAATTTAACCTGAATTATTGAGCAATAGATGTAAGTGCTCCCATCTGAGCACTCTCTGTGTGTCTGGTGGGTATGCAGTATTACTGTCTCTGCATTGGGCCCTTGTACAGCCTCAAGGGTTCCAAGACTTTTTACTAAATCTCTCTGTTCAATGAGGTTTCCTCTTTTAGGGCCGTTCTCCTGTTTTAATGTCAGCTCTCCTCTCTCCTGCTGTCAGAAATGAGGGAGGCTGTGATGACAGTTGTGTTGTGTGAGGTCGTGCCAAGCCTGCTGATAGGCGGACAGTAAGGACTGTGTTGTGAGATGACGTCACCTTGTAACAGAAAAGAGCCGGAATTCCAGTGAGGTGTTTCAGGCAGCTGAGAAAAGTGGTGTCTGTGGGAGAGAATTTCTCCCTCTGGGATGTACTTTGGGCTTTTGCAGACTAATAACAAAATTTCTAACCCAGTTAACATCATAAAATAATACTAATAATTAAGCCATCATGGAAAGAACCATCAGATCCTTAACCCACTACATTATATTTAAACATTTAGAACACTGACTTTCAACCTGTGGGCCCCTCAGTGGGCTGTGGTGGTACTGCAGTTTTATTTATTCATTCTTTGATTGTTCTAGCAACATGTTATGTTTATTGTTATGTTTATATTTTTAGGTTTCAAGCATAATTGAAACCAGTAAAACACAGTAGTGAATATGTAGCACTGGACTTCACGTGCATGAGAACTGAAAGCAAGTAATTACAGCTCTGTGCTGCTTGCTTGGGGTCTTTTCAAATGAAGCTTTGAAGCCCAACAATTCACACCATCATTTAGAGACTAAGCGCTGTGAATCTGTTTCAAAACTTGTCAAATTGAGCCAGAACGTGAATGATGAGCCAGAATGATGAGTCACATGTGATTGCATGTGTGTGCATACTCGCATACTAAAGCCTGAAAAGTAGCCAAGTACACTAATGCAGCTGGTAAACTGGCACACAGCAAATCTGCAAGCTAATTAAACAAGAAACTTGTTTGAGACCAAACAAGACATACACTAGATAAAGGCACAGTTGTAATCCAGCTCCTTGGGTAAACACATTAGCTCCACATAAACGACAGAAACAGTTCAACAGCTGCCAGTTATCTCAGAAAACTTTAAATGCATGATACAAACGTCCTACCTTTAGAATATCTTCATTCTCGCGTGTGCTTTGCAGAGTCATTTATTAGGCCAATGTTACTCAACATCTGGGCCACAGGTGGTGATTCAGACTGCTCTGACCGTTTATTGAACTTTTGTTGGTTTATATTTTAGCAGTGGCAACTTTGAAAAAGAGTGTGGAAGCCTCTGTGGTCTTTGTGTGGGCTGTGAGCTTGGGAATCCCTGATGTAAAGGACTGTGTTATTCTGGTTTTGTTGATGTTCAATAATAACTCAGCCTCCAGCTTCCTCTGACGGAAGCACTGAACCCAGCTGGTCCAGGCAACAATTCCAGAGTCCACCTTACTCTGAGAATGAGATAAGACGGAATCCATAGTGAGGCTGAGACCGAGACGAGGCAGAGACTGCAAGGTTATGGTCTTGAGATCAAGATCAGAATCGAGCACTGCAACACTTACTGCGGGCATAATGTACTTGGCAAACTGGAAAACATAGGTTTATGGGACATTTGGCTAATCCTCATGAGGAAAAATCATTTTCATTTAGGTTACTGAGGTTAGGATTAGGATTAGGATAGATTAGGATTAGGATTTGGTAAAGGTATAGCTTTATTTAAGACGGGAATATATCTTTTACATTTCGCTATACCTGCTTTGGTAGAACAGTGACCACAGTCTGCTCAGCCTTGGCAAAGTGCCACCTACTTTGGCACGCCATTAACATAAACTGTAATTTAGTTTAATTTGTCTCCTTCCATTTCAAATGCAACAGTGCAGATCTGCCAGCTAGCTGTGAAGATATGCTCTTTTCTTTGAAAGGCCCAGACTTCACTTTACAGTAGCCTAGATTATATTAATGAGGTACTAATGAGAATAATACTTGGCCTAGTTGAAATGAACATTTTACAAATTATGATGAACCTTCACCAGAGCTCAGGCAGATCTGTTGCACATTAGTTTGAGGATGATTATAGATGATTATTTTAAGCATGTCTGGCAGGTTTTACTCAGAGACAGATGTCAGCTCTGGGACTGTATACAGCCTACCACTGTGATATAAAGATGTGACAGAAGGAGAGGGGGTACTGCTCCCACCTGACATCATTAAAGCAGGATGCAGGAAGCGGCAGATTAAGGTGATCAGGGGCCCCTAGGCTACACTTTGAATGGGCCCCTAACCCTCCCACACTCCCATCACAGCCCCTCCATCATATCTATCCACTGGCAGCCAAAAGAAAATAATAGAAAATAATATGACAAAAAATTGGTCACCTGTTACTGAAACGTACCTAATAGCATGTAATACCTCCACGAGCACAAATAACAGCTGCAATTCGTTTTGGCATGGACTGGACAAATTTCTGTTCTGTTCAGCCACTCTTATATCAAAGAATTGCGCAGTTCAGCCGGATTTGGTGGATGCCTTCCCTGGAACAATTCTGAGGAGAATTTCCTGTAGACTGGGATTTGTGCCACTGCTGGTAGACCCGTATGATTGTATGCTTCCATACACCAGCAAATTCAACTACTTCCTTCACACTGTGGTCTTTGACACACCCAAATGCAATCACTCCTTTTTACCAATCATTAACATCTGCTTTGGACCCATTTTCCACACAGCGAACGAGACATTCACTGCACTGTACAACCTCTTCTCGACCTATGAATCTCGGCACACACCCTGCAGGTATTTATAGCCCCATTTTCCTTGTGCAGTGCCATCTGCAGGAGCCTGAAGATACTACCACCTTAAACACACAAGTTGACAAATTTTTGGTCTGGTGAGCTTGCAAATGCCACTGCCAGGTAAAACAGAATAACAGAATAAGCACACAAACAGTGCTGTAGTATCCACCAAAAATTAAAACAAATCCACAAACTAATTCAAATTGACCAATCCTGAACTCGGTGTGTGTGTCAGTATAATGAACCACTAGGATTTTGTTACAACTCCTAAAAACGATTCTGGCCAATTCCTGTATGGGCCCACAGGCTGCAGTTTAGGGAAACCTGTGCATTGATCCAGCCCTGGACTCAGGACATCACCACACCAATAGAATCAGTAGAATCAGATCAGCAGCTTCATTCAGGAGAATTAGTACAGCAGCCTCATCCTTCAGCTTCATTCAGAGGTTATCTAAGGGGGCCTCTTGAAGCATCATACAGGAGCACAGGTCGTTATGTAAGCAGTGGGTAATTAGGCAAATTCTCCACAGGAGCGGAGCTGTATGGATTTCATGTTCTGTGCAAGAGCACAGCAGGCGGAGAAAGAAGAGGTGACAGTTTTCATATATTACCTATTACGCACGCATCTAATGCAAAGATGAAATTGTGCTGTGTAGTCATGCAATTTTTCGTGACTCCGAACGAAACAAATCCCAGAACAAGCTTCTTGATCTTTTTCCCTTTCCAAATAGTCACTCACGCACACAAACACACACACACAAACACACACACACACACTCAGGCACGCAGAAAACCCTGTAGCAAGCAGTATACATATGAAAACAGTCGGCAGGAACGCAATCTCTATGCCAACAACATCAACACGGGGAGGGAAAATCGATGAGAATTTTTTGATGCTGCGCTACCACCTAAGACACTGGGAGAGAAAGTCGATTTTGTTATGGCAGGATGACATCATCTAAATAAGTGAGCTGGAAAAGCTTGGTTTTTTAACTCAGGCCTAGATCAGTCTCTCCCTGACCTCTCTCCCTCAGGATTAATGTCACAACCCAGAAGAAAATGTAAAATGTGGTGACACTGTTACGACTCTGCTGTAGATTTCTGCAAATATTGATTTTTTTTCACCCCTTTTTTTCACATTTCTTTCTTTCTTTCTGTCTGGCCTGTAGATCTTTGCATTCATGGGTTGATATGATCCTGAGGAGGTGGGGGGAAGCTTTTAACTAAGGGAGGCTTTGAGCCTGGCTTTTTAATAACATCAGTTTATCAATGAAATCGCCTGAGGGTGAATGCCAGCTGCTGTTACGCTCGATACGCTGCCACCCCAGGATCCATAAACAAGCAGAAACTGAAATTTGGGCAATATCGACAAGCTTCTGTCTGAAAGAAATATTATTGATGAGCCATGCAAACTTTGTGCGTGTGTTTGTGAGAGAGGAGAGAGAGAGAGAGAGAGAGAATAAGACTTGTGTGCTTTTTGCTAGCCTACCTTGTTGAGTGAGTGACTCAATAATATCCACTACAATCAAATCAATTCAAGTTACTTACTTCCTTAAGAGAGTCAGTAGCCTTATTGAGTCTAAACACACGCACTGAAATGACCGGCAGCAGAGCACAGTGTGCTTGTGTGTATGCTTGTGTATATGTGGATTGCTCGCCTCAATTTCCAGCCGATATCTGTATCAGCGGTGTCCACACTGCCACTGATTTGGCTTAACCTTCCCTTTGTCAGTGCTTTGACCAAATGCAAAAGGATGAACTCCAGAATAATAGGCCTCCTCCACATGGTTGTTTCATGTGTCTTGAATGTATCCTAATAGAGATTATCCAAATACAAATGCAGATCTAAATACACCCAAAATGCATTTAAGTGGGTGTAGCCATGCAGTGATCGTAGCCATGCGCAAGCTACTTCAGGAGTGGTCTGGACAAAGCTTAGACAGTATACACAAGGGGCAAAAGATAAGGTGTATTCCAAGCCCAGTAGCATTCTGTAGCTAAAGAAGAACAAACAAAAAATAACCAGATCTTGTTAAGAAATGAAGCTTGATGCTGAATCCTCAACGATTTTTTAGACAGGCTAGGTATAGCAATGCATTGCACTTATACTGTATATACATCTGTATTTTCTTTCGAGGTATCAGCACTGGCCCTTGTTTGAGCAGCTCAAGGGGAGTTTGGACCTATCTGTCCTAGCTAGGATACATCCTCTAACTGAACACTAAGCACTTTTGTAAATTGCTCTGGATAAAAAGGTCTGCTGAAAACTAAGGGAAAAGTGAAGAGCGAGGAGGAGGGACTGTATGAATTTAACAGATTGCGTCATCTTGTACATTGTTTTATAAATTAAAACCAATACATCTCAATTACTCCTCAACAGAATTCTATAATCTATGGTTGGATAAATACCTAAGTGTATGTGGAGAATTCATTGGGCTTTGAATGTTAAATCTGTTCAAAAAACTCCTTTGATAGCCAAAATGCACCACTTTTGAGAAGCATTGTATTATATGCATATGTATTATATCATGTTGCTTATAGTCATATTCACAGCCTACTGCATGCCAATTAAGAGTAATTATGGAGCTATAACAATAAAAGAACAGTATAATGAACATCTTGGCATTGACATTTTAGTGTTGTGACTGGTTCTGATAAGGGAAACAAGGTGAAGTAAATGCCCCATGCATAAAGTTTTCATGGGGCCCAAAAAACAAACTGGCACTCCTTCTTGGTCAAGTGTAAATGCATCTGTCTCTGCAAGTGACCTTTAAGAACCAAAATCCCACCCAATACTGTGTCAACATCTGCTGTTCTGCATTTCAGGAAAGAATGACCACAAACTGCCACCACTAAACAGAATCATCACACACAGAGGCTCTTTCAGTTCAGGTCTTATAACATGAGTTTCTTCTCCGAGTTTTATTCATTAGCCTTCAGTGGCCTGAGCTTGTTAAAATAAAGTGCCAGTTTGGTCTTTACTTAATCTCGTTGTTATTCGGTGTCTCCCTAAAATATATAACATTTAACACATGTCATGGTCACAGTGAGTAGTACAATAGCCTAATTATTATAAACAGCCATCTTCTAGTAAACATCGATAGAAATCCTGTGTAAGGGAATGAAAAAATGGCATGCAAAGAGGCAGCAACCACCTTTTAGAACAGGAAAACAAACCAGGAGAAACCAGGAAACTGAACCGGCAATTGGATTTCAATCTGATTAACCGCAAGTGTAAATACAGTTGCTAGAAGTCTTATCAGGTTACAGTCCAGAGACAAGTCACATAACACAACCAGACGTCAACATGATCACAGACCTCAAATCAATGAATGTAGGCAATTTGGCCTTGCTGAATAACTTAAATAATTAACGAGTGTTTGAAGGGCGAATGTAAATGAGTGAATTATGAGGTGAAATTTTCATCAATCACACATTTGTATACTGTTTCACAGGGATGTTCTTTAGATTCCACACCATTTACTATATAAAGATGGATTACAGTTGTGATGCTGTGGGCAGCAGCAGCACATCCAGGTTGGACAGAATAATGGAAACACCAACTGAAAAGGATAGAAATTGTAATTTTTAGGCAGTAACTAAATCACAGCTATGGCTGCGTCATATTAGGTGGGATTGTACATGTCAGCATGTGACAGCTACAAATGAAGATTTGAAAATTTGATATGTGACTTTACGAAGCAACACAAGGCACCTACCAGAGCTCCAAAGAGGCCAATCAGTGCCAGCACTGCAGGCACACTGGTGACAAAAATGGCAAAATTTTTCAATGTGTTGAGGGCAATTGTCAAGGTCACCTGTATTTTTTCTGTAGCTCCATCCTGTCATCATTTTTTCCATCTGTGTCTGGTCTGTTTTGCAGTGTAAGCAGCCCTTGTATTTACCTGTATCTTTATATGTGTCAGGTCTTTATCTGACAGACTTCTTCTGTTTATTTTTCTTCTTCTTCTTCTTCTTCTTCTTCATGATACACAGATTTTGTCTGCTAACTAGTCCCGCAATTTTTCGAGATATCAACACCATCCCAACTCCGGCACATTCGGTCTAATCAGGAATGGTGTGCTTGTACACAGCTCTTTGATCCAACTTACCACTTTTGGAAAAAAGTTTGGCTAATTCTGAATATTTTCCCATTAAGAATGAATGAGGTGGGAAAGTACACACTTTACTTCTGCTTGACTGAGAGACACAGTTTTGTAAACAGGGCAGACCCCCAAGCACAAATTCAATTTTGGTCTGACCTACACTCGTCTGTCTTTTTTTCTATCCCTCATTTCCCCCATAGTCCCATTCATTTTCGGCCCCACCCAAACCCTAAATTTTGCATGTATTTACAGAGGGCAGCTCCCCAATCCCCATCAAATCTACAGCCATACTGACCTCTACGTGTCGTTTATTCATCCCTTGTTCCTCCCGTAGCAACCACAGCCTGGCAACAGAGAGGCAGGAAGTCGGAACCGTTTTAGCTGTGCAACCATCCTATGTTTCCTTTGGGATATGCACCTTTCTAGATGTTTTTGATTCTTATGTTACCTTTTACTGTTTCTACCACCCTATTGTCTATTATTTAGTAAAATATTAAAATTAACTAAAAAACAAACAAACAAACAAAAAAAAATACTGGCATCCTTATTCCACTGGCCTTCATTTGGCACAGTTGCCATAGTTTCAATTCCTCCTTCTATTCCCCATAGTTATAATTCATCCTTAATTCATCCCTGTTAAAAATATGACACCTTTGAGCTCATATGATGATACACAGTGCCTCATGAGAGAATAGTTTATCCGAACCTTACAACTGTACTTGGAAATTTGACTTTTGCCTAGGGTGATGAAAGTCCTTAATTCAGGGGTTCCTAATTCCACAAACAATTTTGTGCTTTCCCACCTCTAACACACCTGCTTGAACTTCTGTTAACTTACAAGCTCCTGTTGCGCTGGCCGAGGTGTGTCAGAGTACATATAATTTAACACTCTGCAGAGTATGTCTTAATTCATCATACAGAAAGCACTGATTACTGATTATTCATGATGAATTCATAATGAATTCATAATGTTTGTACCCTCCAAAGTGAAGTGATAAACCATTCAGACTTTTATTACTGATTAAAAGACACATTTGCAGGGGTTAATCATTACTTACCTGAATTCCTTAGCCCTCAGAAGAAAAGTACTGAACACTAAGTGCATTTAAAATATTACGATGTTTTCTCAGACAGCTATCAAGGATAGGGTTCATATATAAACAGGACATTTACAAAACTCATAGGAATGATAAAATATATATTTTACTATCGTCTTACCACCCTTTACACAACATACAGCACCTGGGTAGGTGAACATGTCAATACAGCAACCAACGAAGAGGGGTCAATACATACTGCTTCTATTGTTTCACAAACCTCAGTAATAAAAACGAACAAAACTGCTGTTTAACGTCCCCAAAATATTCACGTTGAAATGTGAGGGTGTCTCCAAAGACCGTGACTAGTACTACAGTATTATTAGAATTATTAGAATTATTAGAACACAACAATTCTTACTACTCTAAAAACTAAAACTGTTTACTGCAGATAAGTAAACATCAACCAAATGTTAATGTTAAAATACTTCATTTTAATAAATAAACTACACAAATACAACAGTCATTTATGCTGTATGACTATGCAGTATGACAGATAAAAGTATAAACTGCAGGAACAGAATGAAACTAATGGAACGACTAATATGTATGAACTTAATTCAAACATAACACATAAATTCCTGGCCGTTTCAGACACTGAATAAAGTCTTTACCACCTTCTATGGCCTTTACCTACTATCTTCATTCATTAGTATGTGCATTAGTAAATGCTGAGTAATTGAGTCTTATGGTTATTAACATATGGCTTTTTCATTTGTTGATGAATCATTACATTCTGGTTAATTATTCATTAGTAAAAGGCAATCAGGTAACAATTAACATGCTGATACTAAGTAATTTTTTTCATCTGGAGAAAACAATTGCTGATCAAAGATGCAAACTTTACAGCAAAATCTTCATAAAAATGGATAGAAATTGGAACTTTGCCTAATAACCCTTCAGGAGTTCTGTAATGAAAAGTACAGTGATGAACGCATACACATTGAGCCATTTTCAGTATTTTAACAAGATCACTCAATGTTTCTTTTTACTTCTATTACTGGTCATGTTCATCATGCCAGCACTATCCCAGCAACACAACAGCACACAGCCTTGACCTGCAGAGGCAATGCACTGTTAGACCGTTATGACATTTTTCTGACACTTAAAAGTTGTAGCTCCATGAATATAGCTAGCGTTTTTGCTTCTATATTGGTGCAACAGGTCAAACAAATCAGCTAGTTGACCTATTGCTAAGCCCTGAAACCCATTCGGCTACTCTTGCTGCCTATGACAAGCAATCGAGCATGTCATGTCCACTATGGAGTTTTCAGTGCCACAGGTACAAATGCAACCCATGACATTTAAGTATCTGATTTAAAAATACCACATACAATGTTATGGCATATTGTTAATATCTGAAAGGTAAGTGAATGGTGCACTCGGAATGGTGACCCAAAAGAAATGTGTATCATTTTCTTTTGCTGTATATAAAATCCAGCTTTCTGCTTCAGAGTAACAATAGCGGCACATGCTGCAGAAAGAAGTGGAGTGAAAGTAGCATGTAAAAAGGAGTGTTAGTAAGTGTCAAAAATGGAAATACTTAAGTACATATATATATATATATATATATATATATATATATATATATATATATATATACACCATATGAGTGTACATGCTCTTTGTTACTTTGCACTTTTGAGAAAGTATCTGTAGCATCATCCTTAACCTGTTGGAGCCGTGATCACAATGTCTGTGCCAGCTTTTAAGTCCATAAGCCATTTTATAGAACTCATTAGATCTGATGATCACTCTATACGTTTGTACAATAGCCATGGAATGTAGTGGCCTATACGGTCTCTGGTGAATGGTGCACACATTGTTATCTCATGACGTCCCCATTTATTAGTGAAAACATAAAGTGCCTCCAGGCAAGGTGGAACATGAAAATGTCTAACTATAATTGGAACTTCATAGAAAGTTCAGAACAGAATTCTAGACTTCTAGACTTCTATACCAGGAGCTGTTCTGATAAGTTATCCCTTTTCATTACTTTCATTATATTAATATATTGTTTGGTGGTTCCATTTGCTTGGTCCCCTCTCATATAAAGCAAGTCTTTCTAAATGTGATTTTTGGACCTGTCTGTGTGAGTGTGCACTTCTACTTTATCA
Source organism: Semaprochilodus insignis (assembly GCA_034552555.1). Classification (NCBI taxonomy): domain Eukaryota; kingdom Metazoa; phylum Chordata; class Actinopteri; order Characiformes; family Prochilodontidae; genus Semaprochilodus; species Semaprochilodus insignis. Next base: position 41,812,264 of record CM067474.1, on the reverse strand, counting down.
TCTTGCTTCTCCCAGTATGTCTGTCTCCTTCCAGCATGCTGCTTATAAATTATAGCTGTGCAGTTTGTCCATCCATCTGTTATAGCTACCACTCAGTATCACTCACTGACCTACAGGATCTGTGCCACATACAGTGCGGTCCTTCTGTAATTGGATGGTGGCACAGTTTGTGTTATTTTGGCTTTGTAAGCCAGCACATTGTATTTGCAATGGAACAAAGACAAGGAATTTAAAGCATGGAATGTCATCTTTAATACAATGGTGCTTACATTTACATCAGGTGAAACACATACAAAAAGTAACTGGATGGATTTATCTTACAGCCCTGTTTCCAAAAAGGTTGGAATGTGTGTAAAAAAAGACAGAATACAATGATCTGATTGAAAACCTTTCACAGAACACATTCAATCTTAAAACTGAGAAATGTTATTGTTTTATGAAATATATATGAATACATGAATATATAAATTTGAATTGATACCAATAACAATTTTCAACAAGGTCCCAAGGTTGATGAATTACTACTGCACTCATCACCTCTTCTTTGAACAACTCTGTAAAGGTTTAGAAACTGAGGAGACCAATTACTGTAGTTTTGAAAATGAAACGTTTTCCCACTTTTGCTCAATATACGATTCCAGCTAATTAAAAACTCCTTTGTCATATTTTAATTTAGAATGTGCCAAATGTTCTTAATGGATAACAGGACTGGTCTGCAGGCAAGCCAGTTTAGCTCCCATGTTCTTTTACTACATAGTCGAACTGCTGTGATGCATGCGGAATATGGTTGGGCATCATCTTGCTGTAATAAGCAAGGCCTTCTCTGAAAAAGACATCATCTGGACGGCAGTATATGTTGCTCCAAAATCTGCGTTTATTGTTCAGCATTAATGGAGTCTTCACAGATGTGCAAGTCACCCATGCCATGTGCACTAATGAGCTCTCCCCATACAATCAGGGATGGCTTTTGAAATGTGTGCTCACAACCTGCCAGATGTTCCCTCTCTTCTTTATCCCAGAGGACACAGGATCCATGACTTCCAAACAGAATATAACATTTTGTTTCATTGGACCACAGGCCACTTTTCCACTTCATCTTAAATGAGCTCAAGCCCAGAGAAGGAGGCAGTGTTTCTGGATTTCCGCTACAGAATCATGCCTGTTATTAATGCAGTGCAGCCTGAAAGCTCAAAGATCACGGCCATCCAATATTCGTTTTGGTGTTGTTGCCTACATAAAGCGATCTCTCCAGATTTATATATCTTATATCTTGAAATGATATTATTTATCCTATATGATGACATTCCCAAAGTCCTTCCTATTTTACCTTGAGAATCATTATTCTTAAGATATTGTCCTATTTGTGCATGCATGGAGAGGTGAAACTCTAAACAGGCCAGCAACATGATTAGATATAAAAAAGAGCATCCCAGAGTGGCTGAAGTGTTTTCTCTCTATCTTTACTTCTGAAAGGATGGAGAGAAATGACTTCACCCTCTCTGGGATGCTATTTTTGAAACTCAATCATGTTTCTGGCCTGTTTATCAGTTGTGAGATGCTCCACTAGGTGTTTTCACTAGTCTTTTGTTGAACCTGTGCCAAATTATTTGAAATGTGCTGCTGGCATTAAATTCAAAATCGCCATATATTTTTTAAACATATTTTACACATCACTGCATTCAGTTTTTATTTATTTAGTCTCCCAACTTTTTGGAAACATTGTGTCACTGCATTTTTTTTTCTTATGTTTTCTGTCCTATGCTGGCTAGCTAGGTGGCTAGGTCTCCTCCTATCAGAATGATGCTATCAAGCTGGGAGGATGAAGGGTATCACTTACTCATGAAGCCAGCCGTGTATCAATCCCGCTATTACAACATCACTGGACACAGCACAGCAAGCTTGAAGGAGAACACTGACTGCCCACAACATACTGCGAGTTACATCAGCTAACAAATGCCTGATTGGTGATTGGAGAGAAAGAGAGCCAATTATCTTTAATTCCTGGTCATGGATGGCTGTGGCATCTCCAGGAAACTGAACTTGCCTCCTCTTGACAATTGGGCTAATGCTTAAAAACCTGCATCCCTTTTTTCACTGGTTGGAAATGCCTGAGGTCACTCAGGAGCTGGTTATGTTTTCTGTTAATACTATAACCATTTTATGACTTTCCAGAACAAAGGATGGAGTTTAGGATGAGTTAGCCAGACAAGAACATTCCACTTGGCTGTAGTTGCATGTTTTAAGGTACTGCGGCAGGGTGAAGTTGATTGATTTTCTGGATGTAAGCAATTAAGGTGCTTTTTCACTACACACATAGAATCAATCCTGCTGATTGCAGTTATATCATCAGCAAACTGGCAGCCGTATGTGCCCTTGCCAGCCTGTTTTAAAGATGAGATGGTGCATTTTGGCTCTTTTATTTACCACACTTTACCCATTCTATTCTATGATTCCATAGAAAACTATTTTGATCTCTTCTTTCTGTAATTCCCCAGATCTCTACAAAGACCTGTATGAAAGCTTAACCGAACAAAAATGTTTGTCACCTTGCATGTTTAAGCTGGTAGTAGCTTTAAGTCCTTGCAGATGCTCTTGCGTGAGGATGATGGGGCTATACATATATGTGGGGTGTGTGGTGGCGTTCATAGATTGAGAAGAGGTGGTACAGTGCAATGAATGTCTTGTTCGATGTGTGGAAATGGGTTGCAAAGCAGATGTTAATGATTGGTAAAAAGGAGTGATTGCATTTGGGTGTGCCAAAGGTCATAGTGTGAAGGAAGCAGCTGAATTAGCAGGTTTAAGGAAGCTTACAGTCATACGGGTCTACCAGCAGTGGCTAAAATCCCAGTCTACAGGAAATTCTCCTCAGAACTGTGTCAGGGAAGGCATCTACCAAATCTGGCAATTCGCAATTCTTTCATGCAAGAGTGTCTGAACGTTGATGTCACCTAAATCCGGAAACTTGTCAAGTCTATGCCAAATTGAATCACAGCTGTTATTTGGGCTCATGAAGACATTACAGCTGTTAGATATGTTTCAGTCACAGGTGACTCATTTTTGTCTTGCGAGCTTATGTCTGTGCTCTAAACTGTAACCTGATCTTTCTGTTGTCCTTCTAAATAGACCTTTTAGCAACTCTCCAATGCATGGTCCATAGGACAAGGACGAGAAAGAACCAAACATCTTATACAACCAATCCTCTAACATGGATTGGTTGTATAAAAAAGGATGTGATGTTCATATGATTCACACAATACAGATGCATAACATCCTTGGATTAAGTCCTTTGATCTAATCAAAATCATTGTTTTTTTCAAATTCAGTGACATACAGATGCGAAATGTATGTCACTGTCCAGTTATGTTTGGATATCATTTTGTTTTTTACTTTTAGATCTTGTGCTCTTTGGTCTGTAGCAGTGACAGCATTATCCCATATAACCTGCTGCCCTTATATCTGCTCTTAAGACACACTAATTAAACTCACACCCGCGTTGGAAAAGCTACAAATTAGTGAGATGCCACAGGCAGGAGGTCATTTCCCCTTAGACTCTGTTTACAGGGTTCAGTCAGAACATGTGGCCTACCATGTTATGGGTTGCTGTATGATAACATATTTTTCACCCTTCACCAAAGGGATTTGTGACAACTGTGCCATAAAGAAGAAGCTGCCCAAACAGATGATTTCCACAGAGATCAGAGGGGGAGTTTTAACCTCTTGCCCACCATGTTGGCTTTGCTGCATCTCTGTAAATACTGCGGCTGAAATGCTTTAAAGGAACAGCCGAAGTCAACTGTGTGTATTTGAGACTAGGGGTGGTTCAATAGAGGCTATCACCCTAGCAAAGCGACTATCCCTCATGGCTGCCAAGGATTTTCTCTTTGTGTGTTTGTTTTCATGTTAGTGTGTTTTGGGTTAGGGGGGATAATATGTACACTTTTTTATATGCCATTGTACTGCAAAAGTATTGGTGAAAAATTGGTAAACCATAGTAATTGCTTTAGTTTTGCCATGCCATTAAACTGTAATTGTGTAATAGCATGTTATGCAGGAGTTGACATGCAATGAATGACATGTATATTCACTTTACATTTTATATCCAAAGGTTTGAGTGTGGAATTAGCATTTTAATGATTAACAAACTGGATGTGATGCATGCTGAGCTAAAACCAAAGCCAGATTTATTGTACAGGTTGGTGGTTAAGGTCAACAACAGGATCAGGGCGAACAAAACAGAAGGGCAAAGACAGAGTCAGAAACCACAAGTACAGGCAGAAGTCAAAAACCAAACAAACAATCCAACCAGCAACCAATACAAAAGGGATAAACCAGAAGAGAAAATCAAACAACGAAACAGAGTCAGAACCAGAACAGCAAACAACAATAAGCCATAATAATTAATAGCTAATTGGGCTATTGGGGTGAGAGATGCAGCCCTGACCTCTGTAGGGCTCCTTACGAAATACTGTGAATAGAAAAATAACAAAAATATAAAGAATATACGTATCTCGTTGGTAAGGTTTTGTCTATCCACATTATCCATAGTTCTGTATGGTGCTTTATTTTATACTGTGCTGCAGGGTTAAACTGGACTGGAGCACACCTTCACACTGGCTCCATCTGAACAGCTGAATGTAGTTTACTTTACTATCTGCTTTTTTAGATTTTACCTAGGCTTTAAAGCTCATTGACTCCTTCAGTGGACCCACACATTAAACAAAAGCAAGAGAAGGAAATTTCAGTAGAATACAACCTTCATTTGTGTGACCGATGCACAGAGCTTAGCTTCAGAAGTACAATGTAATGTAAATAATAATGGTTTTAACCATTTATAATACATTACATTTTACATAGCTTTAACCTTACAGCCCCTTCAAAAAGATGTGACTGTTTACTGTAACTTGTTGACATGATTGTGGTAGGGAAAGGGTTAGCCCAGGCCCCTAGTTGCCTTAATTTGACCTTAGTTTTGATATATTGCTCTTCTACTTACAAACACGATGTCTGATTGAACTTTTAGAATCTGCACCTTAACAGAGCTGATTAGCTTGGTTCAATGAGACACAAGGCAGAAATAATAAGTCAACAAATCTACAAAATTCAATGAAATGTTTCTATAATTGTATTCCAAAAAATTAATAATTCATTTAAAGATACTCCGAGCTCTTGCTGTAATGCTTTTCTTTTTTAAAAGCTCTTCCAGACAGAGGCTGCTGCTGGCACATAATGCAAAGTTACTTTCTCGGATTATGTGCTCTATGTTTTCAAAAATGCACTTATTAATAGTTATTGATGTATAACAAAACAGTTCATTTCCAATTCATTTTAACTATAGCATTTTTGGGCTATAGCGTCATTGTGGTGCATCGGACCTGTGATTGTATAGAATTATCTGAATTGGCTGTAGGTCCAAAAGCATTCAAAGAGAACATTCCCCTGATCACATTTCTGATTGTGTAAATGATAAAATCTATCAAATTTGTGGTTTAAGACTATAAACAAATATACTAATATCTAGTAGCAGCAATCTTAAACATATTTCAGTGCTAATCTGAGCTTTATTACTTCAAATGAGCAGTAGCAATGTTAAAACCACTGTGATGTGACGTTAGGTGCAATGTCATGTGACCAGTAATGTCACATTTCATGGGTTTTATGACATCATAAGATTGAATCAATTGCAGCGGTTGAAATGCCAAGGAACAATTTAAGATGATATAGCTTCTTGGGATTGAGTGATGAAATGTCCATCTGCCTGAATTTAGAACCACTATGGTTGCAATTTAATATCCTGGATGAAATAAAACCTCCACAGACAAAATATGTTGCTGTTTTCTGGGTAGCTGTATTATAACGTACTTGCATAAAAAACTGTGTCAGTTTAAGCTACACCATGCATACACAGTGAATGCATCACACTACCAGCTCACAAATAACACATTTCTCTCACAAAAGGTGACTAGGTCACTGACTGGATAACTAAACCAACTTTGATTGTTTTGTTGGGTTCACTTGGTTCCACAAGGCCCTATGAAAGGGCCTTGAAAACTGAACGTGATACCATCTGTTTAGTGAGAAGACCTGTCATTCAATAAAAAGAACCAAACAGCTTGTTGGTAAAGCCGCAAGCTGACCTCCCCCATGTTACGGATCAAAAAAATAGCACCCAGAAGGAATCAATCGACAGGAATAAAACTTGGAGGGTAGATTTGACATCGTGAGACATGCAAATTATTGAAGTTTTACACTCAGCCGCACATGTGAAGTAAGCAAGGATGGAACTTATCACTGTACGTCACTTATTATATAAGGTCGTCCTGTTGAGCATGCTTTCATTCTGACTCATGCTGTTCGGTTGGTAGTGTCCTTTACAAGTGAAGTATTCCTCAAAGAAGAGTTTGAAAGCAATTCACGGGATGGTTTTATGGAATATTGCGTGCCATATTGGTCATGCTGATATTACCATAGCACACTGTTGGTGGAAGAGGATAGAAGAAGGCATGCACCAGGGAGATGAAAGACAGCCATGTTTGCAGACATTTACCGAGCAGTGATACTCTCCACAAGTCATCCTGCTAGTGCCAGTACCATTGACAGGACTGCATGCACACAGACCATTACAACAACTGCCCTTAACTGACAGATTTACTGTTGATGATGGATAAGCAGTGGCTGTTGTTATAGCGTGACAAGGTTATACAAAGTAGAGTGAAAGGATATACAGGCCAGACTACACAGGTTTAATGTATAATTAGCTTTAAAAAAAAAAATCAATCAAACAGCAGACACTCTTCACAGAACAGTCACTTTGTAGCCATTCACCTGCATTAATCTGCCTCTTTGCATCAGCTAAAATAGTTTCACATAAAATAACTTGTACAACAGTTTATGTGAGACAAAGGAGTTAGAACGAACAGGAAATGTTATCTGCTTTCTGGCGTTTCATTTGCTCCCGTGACACCAATTCTAATGCATAATGCAACCTGCTCCATTACATGGCAGGTTGTACTCCCTTGAAGCCCACACACAAAGCCTGCCTGATTATTGGGAAAAACAGCGATGTAAAGGCAAAGCAAGTCTATTCTAGATAATATTCTATGCGTGCCATATATACAGAATTACTCGGGTGAAGAGCTTGTGTTTTCCTGTTCAATGAGTTCTCTGTCAGTTATATAAGAGAATTTTAGGAATCTGATCACAACCCTGAGGCTACATAGATACAGCAAGACACAACTCTAGCCTCTGCCTCATGTGTTTGTGTGGGAAAGCTAGTAATGACCTTTATTTTGTTGCTTTAGAAAAGTTGTAGAGAGAAGTTTGGGGAGAGTTTGTTAAAGAAAAGATAACCTCTACAACAGAGTACAGAAGTAAACAACATTATTAATAACATTATTAACATTTTCATGTATTCTGTGCATTAAAACGTATACACTCTCGGTCCCAGAACTTAATTAACTTGTTAGGACTTAGGCTTAGGTAAGTAATTGGGATTAGAAGTTGTTATCTTATGATAGCTGACGAGTGTGATGAATTCTGTGACGCTTCTAACCTGGTACTAATAACAACCATGAGCTCTTCTAGGTAGCTGACTGAAGATCTGGAAATAAATGAATTGATACCTCCAAAGCAGGAAAAGACTACAATCAAAATATTGAAGCTCTTCCAGCTCACAATTTCCTCCTTTGAAAAATCATTAAGAAAATAAGATACAATCTGGTAGACAAAGAAGACTGTCAGATAGAACTGCTTATATACCGGCCAGAAAGGCAAAGCAAAATTCCCACATGACAGCAAAGAACCTGCAAGAAGGGAGGTACTAATCCTTTCCACATGCCACAATTTCTGTTTTATTTTGCTTATTTAAGTTGACTAAAGATAAAACAACTTGCAGAAAAAGTTTGCTGCAGATATTGTGTTTTCTTTCTTTCAACCAAATACGTAATTTAGCCAGGAGTGGCCAAACTTTAGTGTACTATTATAAATTATTATCTCAGTTAAGGGCTGAATTTGTTAGTTTGCCAAAATGTAACATATTAAAAGCATATTATTTTTAAGAAATCAATATTACATGTATATATTGGTGATCATATTTGTGATGGTGCATTTGATTAGCAATAATGTATTTTTACTGCCTTTTTGTAATGTTAGTACTCATCTGCACTCAAAACATTTAACTGTTAGATCATGTTTTTACCAGTTTATCAAGTTTTTCAGTCTGTGCTTTTAACATAAAAATGAAGCTGAGTATACCAAAATATAGCCAAGCACTAGCTTTTAGCTGTTGATGAACAGATCTCCTACTTTCTTGTATGTCATTTTCCTTCTCTGACCCACTTACTATGTTTGTGTGGTTTTTAGGATTGATACATGTTTTGATTGACTGCCCTGTATTGTGCCTGGTTTGAAAAGCAGTTCAGGTGAAAAAACAAAACAGCTATAACTTCAATGTGAGTTGGTGAAGCTAAACTGCAAAAGGCTAAATGCGTTGGTTTTAGTGACATTATGGCAATGAATGGGCTGTTTTCACAGCTTAATTTTCATATGTGGACAAACATTCAGTGTCAAACATATTCATATAAATATTCATATGCTTATGAAGAAATCCATGATATAAGCCTTTTAGCAGGCAGGTATTTTTAGTTATGTGAACAATAATGGTGGAAATCAAACATTGCTTTCAAGGAAGGCAAGACATCTGCAAATACTTTACAGGCAGAACACACTGCATGTCAGTGCAGCACATTTCTATGCATGTTTCTATAGTTCAAGTTTCTATAGGAGGTAATACAGCTATGCATCTCCGTTTGGATTAGAGCCTGCAGGTTTGCCCCACTCTCCTCCTCACTGCTTATATTAATTGGCTCCTTATTTCTCCTCCTTCTTGAGCACTAACTGCTGTGAATAAATAAGACTCAAACTTGGTTTCCCCCTGTAACCATGGCACATGGAAGCCATTCATCATTTATTCACTCCAGGCATCGTAGCACCGTTGCCACACACATCACACAGCCTGTGTCTATGTGTATGTGTCTAATGATCCAAACTAATGGTACAAACGGCCCTGTTTTTTAGATATCTGCCAGAATGGGGCCTCTCTTTATCTCCCCATGTGTTATTGAACTGATAATTAACTCCTCTGTGAAGCCACACATCATCTTTATGGAGTCATTGTGAGGTGAATGGATTGAATATGGCATTTGAGAGCTGCTCAGTTGGGAGATGGAACAGCAACATCTCAAGAAGATGCACTGTACGCTGTATCGAGGGATGCCTTCTTATATTCAGTTTTTGATCCATAGCAGTCATGATCCAAGAGCAATTATGTACTGAATTTTAAATAATCTGAGAGAGGCTTCAGCAGTCAGCTATAATTATGTTACAAGATACTTATTTAACCCCTTATTAACATAAGTGTGGTATCATTTTGGTATAATTTTATGTATGTAAAAAAACACATTTTAATTTGTCTACATTAACATGATTGCCTACATTAACATCGTTTACATTGTGTGAACATTGTATAATACATGTATCAAGTAAAATGCTCCAAAATTACTGCACTGTCTGAATCACATTAAAAATTATAGTTGCCATAACGCATTTTTCTGGATTTTATATTGTTCTCTGAAGTTCTACATAGAAGATTTGTGACTTTGGTGAAATATGCCCAGATGATGTTTTACATGCCCATTTACAATAATATGTTTTCACACCTGAATAAAATGAGCTGTTTTCTCTTTTTTGGTGAGCTCATGAACATTTAGATGAGCTCTGCTCTAATTGGCTGGTTTATCGCAAGACACCACAATGATAACACAGAAGCAACATGTCAAAATAAAATGAACCTTGACAACAACACATTAAAGTTGTAGTTTGCTATGAAACTTCGCATTTAAGCTTAACTGACTGAACAAGCTGTAGCATTTAAGGTGGAACAGAGCATTTAATTAAGAAGCTCAGAATTAGAAAGCCAATTACACCCCTGTTTAAAGATGAACATGCCTGCTGACAGTTATTTAGGAAGGCTATGAATAGTGCCGACATCCCCTTCACAGTCTGGACAGGTAGATTTTTGTATGCATAGGCCGCCATTCCTGTTACTTTGTTGTCGTTGTTTGAACTGGGTTACAATGTTACAGTATTTGAGGTTTACAGTATGTCAGTTCTATGATATATTTATTCAGCTATGACAATGTAAATACAGTTCTCAGGAACAGTTTTGCATTCTCCTGTATGGTTACTGTTTTGGACAGGGATGATTTATTTAGCAGATTTTGTCATTAACATTAAATTTAACTGAAGAAAAAATTGAAAGGAAACACGGTAAACAGAATGTAGTTGTAACTACATTTACATTTACATTTACATTTATGGAATTTAGCAGACGCTCTTATCCAGAGCAACTTACAACCGTGTTAGTGTTCCGTCGGATAATGTTTCCCAGCGCAGATACTGCCCGAACAAGGGCCAGTGCTGATACCTAGAGAGAACATACTCAGACATATATAGGCATAAGTGCACTACCTGGCAACCCAACCCAGCGCTCATACCTAGAGAGAAGACCAGTAAGTGCTAAAAAGTATTTCAACATATACATCTACTAGTGCTCACTCACTTAAGTGCTTTACAAAGAGATTGGTCTTCAGCCTGCACTTGAAGACTGCGAGAGACTCAGCTGTTCGGACAGCCAGTGGGAGTTCTTTCCACCATCTGGGAGCCAGGACAGAGAAGAGTCTGGACGCTTGTCTTCCATGCATCTTCAGGGATGGCGGGTCGAGTCGAGCTATACTTAAAGCTCGAAGGGCTCGAGGTACAGATCGACCCTTAACCATTGCCATAAGGTAGGGAGGGGCTGGTCCATTCTTGTCTTTGTAGGCCAGCATCAGAGTTTTAAATCTGATGCAGGCAGCTACAGGAAGCCAGTGAAGGGAGCGCAGCAGTGGAGTGACGTGGGTGAACTTGGGAAGATTGAAGATGAGTCAAGCTGCTGCACTTGCAAGGGCCTGATGGCCCGTAGAGGAAGACCAGCCAGGAGCGAGTTGCAGTAGTCTAGCCTTGAGATGACCAGAGACTGGACAAGCAGCTGGGTGGCCTCCTGAGAGAGGGAGGGTCGAATCCTCCGAATGTTGTAGAGGAGGAATCTGCATGACCGAGTCAGGTTCGCAATATGAGCCGAGAACGATAACTGGCCATCCAGAATCACACCAAGGCTTCTTGCATCTTCAGTCGGGGAGATCAAGGAGTTCCCGAACGAGATGGCAAGATCATGGTGAGGACCTGTAGTGCTGGGGATGAACAGCAGCTCAGTCTAACTATTAAGTATCCATGTAATAAATTAGGTAATTACATAACTACATTTAAATAGTATAGCAAAACGGGGGAAATAATTGCTGAGAGTTAAGATTCTATGAAACTTTAGGTGTGACTTATGTGGTCTGTGTGTAAGTGGACGGAGGTCCTTGTTCAGTGATTTTAGAGATTCACCCCCAAACACACACACACACAGTCAATGGGCCGCCAAGAGACGAATTTGACACATCAGCAGACACGTCGGCTGTCGTCCGGAGACCGATGACGAATGGGGGAGATGAATGTCGTGACGAGGCGCCTCGCTCCGATAAATTAATTCAAAAGCACCGCTCGTCATTTAAATGAGATTTGCTCTCTGTTTGATATAAATCACAATAACCTTCCCCATTTTCAGCTTCATTCACTTCTAAGACACGTCGCGTGTGCCCGATTCACTGGATTTTTTGCCTCCAGGTGACTCATTGATCTCCTCACCCGGAATCCATTAACCCTGAGTCCATCTCAGTCTCCCGGCTGAGAATAATGACCATGGTTGGGAATTCTGGGAATACTGCTAGTGTCTGGGTCTGCCTAGAGTGCCTGAGGGTGAGTGTGGTGATTCATACCATGTGACCACTTCTGCCTCGCTGCAACTTAGCACTGTTTACTGATTGGGTGAACCCTATTAAGAGCTGCGCAATGGTCCAGCTATGGACTTGGAAAAGGGACGTGTTGTCGCCACAGAATTACAATGACTAGAGGAGACACAGCCCACTGTACTGTGGTAGTTTGGGCCGGTACATAAAAATAAAATAACTGCCATAAAATGTTATGGGTCAGTTCCTATGACAGCAGAAACGGATCTGCTGGTAGAATTGATCACAGCATCCACAGTTTTATTCAGAAATCTTGGTTATTAGATGAACAGTGACAGTACTAGTATTGGATGTTAAATACCACATGAAAACCAAACGAATTCTCAAATACCACATGAATTCTGAATTAATATGGCAAAGACTGGAAAAACTGGAAAGAACAAAAAAAAAAAAAAATTGTGCTGCTCATGGAATAATCTTTGAGGGAATCGTTATTATGATTATCATTATTAGAAATAACTTAATAAAAAATAGATTCTTGAACATGTATTTTAATCACATTGTACCTAACAGTGTCATTTAAGTGTGGTTAAATAACTGAATTGATTTTACATTATGTATTGCTTTATTGAATATGTTCAGGGGTGGAAAATAATGAACTATATTTCTGCTTCGTATTCTGTTTTTCTTAGTAGTGGTACTCTTTAAAATGTTTCTACACTTTCACAGCTCAGCCTCCACCCTGACGATGCAAACTTGTGCCTTACACAGTATAGAAAAATGTAAATGCTAGAAGAGCATATACTGCTCTTCTACTATATATACTAGAAGAGTAGACTGTAATCAGTCTAAGGACTTTAGTTTTGTTGTTGTTGTTTGTTTGTACAGGTTATTCCAAAAAAGCCAAGTCAACTGAACAGGTAAATTCAATTAGTTAAGTAGTTTTCCAATGAACAATTAATTAATAACATTAATACTTGTATTCAAGTAAATGATCCAGTAAATGGTTTTACTTAAGTATGGATTTTCAGTAATCCAGCTCTGTTGTTCAGCTTTGCCTTCAACTAAATTTCATTTACATTCAAAGCAACACATTAAAATATTTAAATGAAAAATATGGATATTTTATGCATAATAAAGTGCAGGTGTAAATAACACCAGTTTTCTTACTCTCACGGCTCTTCCTCTGCTTAGCGTCTGGGCCAGCTGTTGCCTCCCTGTCTGTCTTTGCAAGGAGAACCTGTATGAACACAGAGTCTGCCATGTAGGCAATGCTGTAGTTGTAAGCAATTACACTAGATAATTTGCTTGCCGGCTCAGATGCCTTCAGCTTCCCAGACTGACTGATGCTGAAAAAGATTCTGAGGAATAGTAATAACAATTGCCAATAACTACTTACTGAACAAACCCAAAGAGCTGTGTTAATGTCAGTGAGGTGTTTGACTTATTACTTTACTAATTTTCCCTTTCCACCTTAAATGGTGCTGCACTTTCTGGAGCCTAAGGTGCATGAATATAAATGCTGCACCACTTATGGTGGAACTGAACAGTACAAACAAGAAGCTGGACAGGTGGGCTAAGGCGCCAGCATGGAACTGCTGCACCCTTTAAGGGGGAATGGGAAAATTCAGACAAAAAACTGAGGTAATAGAAAGTAACTGCTGACCAGTGGTGGACAAAGTACACTAACCATGTACTTGAGTTAAAGTAGAGATACCCAAGTTAAAATATTCCTCCTGTAAAAGTAAAAGTCCTCTCTTTAGACCTCCACTTGAGTAAAAGTATTAAAGTATTTACCTTCAAATGTACTTAAGTATGGAGAGTAACAGTAGCTGATTTATTGTGGCTCTAATGTCCTATAATCATTTCTGGAACAAGACTCTTAATCAACTCACTGTAAGTGAAGAGACTCATTAATTAGTCTGACACTGATGTCTATTCAAATGATCATAAGCACAGAACACTGAAGGAGAACAGGTTCCGTTAGCTAGAACTATAAATAACTTGTATAGTTTAAGATTTATTTGCAACTTAGTTATAAGTTCAAGTTTAATAAAACTTACTTTAAACAGGATCACAAACGTGTTTTCCTTTACTATACTGCATCTGTAGGTCTCTGTTCATAAACATAAACCAGCCAAAACAAATTTACTATAAAAGGAAACAGTGTTTGTATAAATGCAGAAAAAGACCCTTGCCAGTCACGAGTGCACCTTCCTCCAGGTGGTCTTTGATGTAGTCCAAGGATGGACATTTGAACATTTCCATGGATGCCAAGAATCCATGAATAAGCTTGTTTCGTTTTGACATCTTACGTTTTTACGCACACATAAGGGGAAAGGAAAGATACATTTTGCATAATGTAGTGGAGTAAAGTACAAAGTCGTCCAAAATGGAAATACTTCAGTACAGATACACAGAAAAACTACTTAAGTACACTAACTTATTACATTTACTTCATTACTGTCCACTACTACTGCTGACGTATTTAAGTTGGAATGGGAAAACTCGGAAATGTTACTGCCGCACTATTTAAGGTGGAAGAGAAAGATTCAAACAAGACGCTGGTGAAAAGGAAGCTGACTTTAGCTCAATTGAGAGTTGAATCACATGATGGAGGGATGAGGAGGACGCTCTGTTTCTGCTTGACAGGTGGGTAATATTAGTTTATTAGCTGTTCTATAGAACCAATAGGTCAGTATTGTTTTTGCTCATTTGCTGATGTTTGTGACATCATATTAAATCCCCCTTTGGATTAAGAATGGGATGTCACTCATATTCATATGCGTGTGAAGGCAGTATCATCACTGACTCTTTGATTTTGGCAGTGTCCTTGCTGATAGGTAGTCAAACCCATCTGTATTGTCTAAGTTATGTTCTCTGAGTGGACAACAAAACACTTCTGTAAGTTACTCTGGATAAGAGCATCTGCTAAACATGTTAGAACTATCCTCAGTTTGCTATGAACCTGTTCAAGACTCACACTCGGCAAGTCAGTGTTTACAGTAGACACTGATTTGTTTTCTAATTGAGAAAAATTAATTCAAACTTCACAAATCATTCATATATGCTAGTTATTTCTGCAGATGAATGCAAGTGTAATACTGAGTTTACAATGCTTACTAAGAATCGGAGTTGATGCTACACTCAAAGGGTGCTCATGGAAATAAATGAACCACATCTGGTTCTCCTAATAGACCTTCAGCTGATGGGAACTGACGTTTTTGTAAATGAGGTGTGAGTGTGAAGAAACTCCACATAGTGTAAAAGAGAAGAAAATCAAAAAAAAAGAAGTTAGAAAGCCCCCATAACGTAAAGGCTGTATACCAAATAAGCTTTATTCAGAGAGTATTAAATTAAGGACCCATTATTTTAATGAGTGTGCACTGGATCACATGGGTGAGCAGTTCTGAAGTGCCTCTGGCTGTGTTCTGTATACATGTTATTGTTTATATAAGCATTTGGAGGGATGGGGTTGGTTTCTCTTCTCTATAGAGACTGACAGCTAAAAGATCATGAGTGCATCTGAATTCCACTGACTCATCTGATAGAAGATTAATTTTATGGAGGACATAATGCGAAAATTAGTGTTTCTGGGAACATTTGAATGAACTCTGCATTACTGTACCACACCACATGTGTGCACATATGGCTGGGGAAAAATGGGGTGAGATTAGCTGCCGAGTAGACTGAGCCAACCCAAGTATCTAGGCAACTACATGCAATATAAATCACGTGACAGCGTTTGCTGGAGGAGTCAACAATGTTATTCAGCCTATGGTACAATAAGTGACTTACGTGCAACAATGTGATTCTCTCTTTCAAAGTAAATCCCATTCAGGTGCAGTGTTGTGATGATGTGAGTAGAATCATTTTCAGGTATATTAAGGTTTAGGTGGTGGTCTCATAAGCTTGAAGCTGTGGCTTGAGGAAAAACACAGAGGTTAGCTTTGGCTACCGTGTCAGGCAATATTGTCAGAATGATGATGGTGGAGTTCAACAGGCCTGGGGCACACAGAGCTGTTGGCCTAGTGGTTCATCTTACTTCATCACCAACAGAGCATTTATGGCTTACGGCGTACGGCCCATTTTAGCCATATGGTGTATACGGTACATTGGGCTTACTTGCAAATGAAGGTCAGAAACTTTTCAACTTGGATGACTTTTGCTCAGATATCCACTTCCCAGCCTCTGACTGAATTACGCTCATTGTACAGCACCAACCAATCTAGGATGTTGAAGGAAAGTGTTTCCTCTGAGAAACTGCAAGTGCCACCTTGTCATTTCAATCTGCCACCCACACAATACAGTACAGCAGCTGAACACACTTGGCAGACAACGTCGACTGCTCAATTCTGTATGTGATCTAATAGATACCTACCACTGGCTAGCAGCACTGTAATTAGGAAGCTGCCTTCCTTGTTACCTGTGCCAGTCAGGAGCTTGTTGTTTAGTAATCTCAAGCAGGCTTGATGATGGGGTTTCTAAAACTGGATGACATGCAGTTTAATATAAACATGGACAAAAATTATAGACAAAAATCAGTCTTAAAGATGACTGCTACTTTTGGTTTTAGAAATGGAACATGTTTGAATGAATGTGATCTTTGGTCAAACGTTTGTTTTTTGTTAGTTCTTTGTATTCAATTTTAATTGTTAATTGTTTTTACTAACAGTCTGCTTCACCATCAGCCCGTTTCCCCATCAGATGAATAATAAATCTGTTTATAATTATATATATTATAA